>JAQMWT010000340.1:0-429957 GCA_029834535.1 Chrysophaeum taylorii
TCAGTGTACTTCGTTCAGTTACGTATTGCTCAATGTGAAGGGTAGTCGTTGCCGGTGGTCGTAAACGTGAAGCGGGGACCAGGGCGTGTGTCGTTGGGGACGCCGGCTTCGTCTTTGATCCAGGTGGCGAGTTCGAGGAGGCGGTCGGTTACGACGCGGAGGAGAACGTAGCGCGTTCCGTTGGAGTGGAGGGGGTGGCGTTTCGAAGGAGCATGACGGGCATGCCGACCTTGAGTGTGAGTTCGTGGGAGGCATGCCGCTGGGCGTGAGGAGTTCAAGAATTCGATGGGGTAGAGGACGGGGTCGTCCTCGTATGCGACTTCGTTGGCCGAGTGGAAGGTGTGGACGGTGGAGCCGGGAAGGTCGCGGTCATCTCGGCGTTGTAATGGTCGACGTTCGAGTTCTTGGGCGTGAGAACCGCGCGTTCGAAAAGCCACGCGGGGTCGTCGAAGCGGGCTTCGCCGTAGACGCGGGCGGTCAAGTCGGCGGGCTGTCGACGTGGGGCACGTGGGTGCCGAGGTTGATCCAGTCGTCGCCGAGGGCGGGCTCGGTGGGCAGCGTGCCGTTTCCGACGCGGAGGAGGAAGTCGGCGAACTGTTGAGGTCGACTTGGTCCTGGCCGCCAGACATTTTGACGCGCATGTTGACGGTGAGCTCGCGGACACGAACGTGGGCCCAGACGGGCGCGTTCTTGATGCAGGCGCCGACGATTTCGTACCGGCGGCCGCGCTTGACGATCGGCGTCTGGCGGAAGTCGCCGAGGAAGACGATGACCTTGCCGCCGAAGGGCGCGTCGGTCATGAGGATGTCGCGCAGCGTGCGGTCCACGGTCATGAGCGTGTCCTTGTTCGTCATGGGCGCTTCGTCCCAAAATGAGCTTGGCCTTGGTGAGGACGTCGCGGGTGCGGTCCTTCTTGTTTCTCGTGACGTTGCAGACGCTCGTGTCGGACGTTGAGCGGGATCTTGAAACGCGAGTGCGCGGTGCGGCCGCCCTGGAGGAGCGTGGCGGCGATGCCGGAGCTCGCGGTGGCGAGCGCAACGTGGTGGCGTTCGCGCACGGCTGCGAGGTCTGGCAGAGGAAAGTTTTGCCGGTTCCCGCGGCCGCCTGTATGAAGAAGACGGCGCCGGGCGCGAGGAGCATGGGGGACTACCGGTAGACGAAGATCATGATCTCGTTGAAGGTGTCGAGCTGCGGCTGGTTGTGCTGGCGCATGCTTTCGAGGTTGCGGCGCAGGATCTCGGCGAGGGCGGCGCGCTTCTCCCGGGTGTCGCCGAAGCGGAGTTCCTCGGCGACGAACCGCGACGTGAGCTGCTCGGCCTGCGTGGGCTCGGGCAAGCCGACTTGGCGCATTGTCATGCCGGCGCCTTCGAGGTGGGCCTGGATGTCGAGGAGGGCTTCGTTCTCCATGCTCTCGTTGAGGTCGAGGTCCTGGTTCCGGTGATGTGTCCGGTACCGGCGGAGGATGTCGGTGGTAAGGGTTTTCTTCGTGGCTTCCCAGATGGCGAAGGGGTTAGTGAGCTCGCAGTGAGTGATGAGCATGGCGAAGAGCAACCGTTGCTCGTACGCGGTGTTGGAGACCGCGGCGGCCTCGAGGCACTTGGTCCATTCGGCGTCGTCGTGGAGGAGGTTCCGCGCCTTGCAGGCTTCCTTGAAGGTGTCGTACGGCTCGTCGTTGTTTTTCCCGGGCACGATGCGCAAGTCGGAGTAGCAGGTGGGCCCGCGGACGACTGTCAGGAGGACGCGCATGTGGAAGGCCTCCTGGTTCTTGGGAGAGACGGCGTACATGCGCGCCACGGTATCCGTCGAGAAGTCGTTCTCGTCGAGGCCGAGGCGCTCGCGGCGTTTGGTGTCTCCTCTGCTTCGTGGGACCCAAGTTTTTTTGTCTGAGAACGTGTAGTGTGTGGGGAGGTCGGTGTAGAGGATCGTGGGGGTCGACCTGGTAGGGCTCGATGTGCTGGATGCCGTTTGCCTTGTTGGTCTTGGCGGCGTCGTTGAGGTTGAACATGGCAGTGAGCGTGGTGTCGGGGGGGGTCTGGGCGGCGATCGAGGCGTAGTAGTCGCGGAGGGCGGGGTCGTCGGAATCCTGCCAGTAGACCCGCTGGCCGTTTTCGAGGTGGACGGCGAGGTGGAAGACGGCGGGGTGCCTCGCGTGGGTTTCGTTGCCGAAGATGCGGTTGAGGGCCTCCGTCGAGCAAATGTAGCGGCCGGTCTGGTACGTCGAAATCTCGTCCAGGAGGCGGGGGTCGCGGTGGCCGCGAGACGTGTCTTGCCGGATCGTGATCGTTGCGCTGTCCGGGCCCTTGAAGACATATTTGTACAGGTAGGCGCAGACGTGGATGGTGCAGCAGATCTCGACGTTGAGGTGCGTCTTGTATTTCTTGAGGAGCCAGGGGTTGTAGGGGACGATCCATCTGTTGTCGATGACGCAGGGGCGGCCGTTTATGACCTTGGTATAGGTGCGGCCGCCGTCTTGGGGCGAGCGGCGGCGGTATTGGACGTAGTTGTCCTCCGGGACGGTCGTGTGCCGTTGGAATTCTTTGGGAAAGCGCTTGGAGCATTCTCCGTCCTGCATGCAGGGGCACGACGGGTAGTCGCGGCCGCAGGGCCCGTGGAGCATGTGGTTGACGACGATTTGGTGGAGTTCCTTTTGTCTCGGGTCGTTCGGGTCGGGGAACTCTGCGCAGGCGACCTTGTCGACGTCGTCGGCGGCGATGTCGTCTCGGCTGTCGAGGATGAGGAGGATGTGGGCGTGGGGCAGGCCCCGCTTCTGGTACTCGATCGTGTACGTGTACGCGTGCACGCGGCCGAGGACGGAGCGCTCGGTGAGGTCGCGGAGGAGCTCGGCGAGCTTAATGTGAAAGACGCGGATGATGAGGTCGGGTCGCATGTGGGGCTCCTCGTGCTCGTAGAGTTCGGCCATGATTTCGTCCCACTTCGGGTTGCACGTGAACGTAATGAAGAATGAGGGCCTGCCGCAAACTCTGACGATGGCCATGGCGTCCTGGTAGGCGGCGCGCATCTCTCGCTGCGACCCCTTGAACGTGGACGGGAGGATGCTGCGTTTGCCCGCGTTGCCCGCCTCGCCATCCGCGACGGCGTCTTGGAGACCGAAGTAGAGATCGGCGCGCAGCTTCTTTTGGTTCCGGCGGCACCACTCGATCCGCGACACCTCCATCTTGACGGCGCCGTCGAGGAAGTACTCGTGGCTCAAGCGGTTGAGGCGGTGGATGAGGGAAAAAACGTGGAGGGCGAGGGCCAGTACCGGCGAAGTGTTGTTGTTGCGTCTCTGTTGGTCTCGCTCTTGGTCTCTCTGTTGGTCTCGTCCTCGGGGCCGGCAGGTGGTTTGTCCGGGTTTTGGCGCGCGGAGGTGCGCGCGATAAACGTAATATTCCTTTGGCGTGATGGTGGTGAGGCGGGCGGTCCCGTCCTCGGGGTTAACCTTGTTGATTCCGATGTTGTAGCCGCTGGGCCGCCCCGTGGGACATGAGGGTGAAGTGAAGGGGATCGCGCTGCCCGTTGTAGATGCTGATGAGCTCGAGCTCGGGCCGCCCGTGCGCGCCCTCGCAGTGGACGACGATGTCGCGGTTCGGCACGGCGGTCTCTTCGTCGCCGAGGACGATCATGGCGACCTCGTCGACGACCTGCGCGTTTCCGCGTCGCGCGTGGTGGTCGGCGGGCCTTTGTTCCGCATGGATGACGATTCGGGCGTTGGTTGCGTCGGCGTTCGCGCTGTTGATGTAGGCGTCGGCGTGTCGAAACGTTCGGACGAAGCGGTTGTTGGCGAGGATGACGTCCTGGACCGTGCGGACCACGTGATCGTTCAGGAGCGACGACTGGAGGCGGTGCTGGAGTTGCGTGCCGGGATCGAGCAGGTACGTCTGCGCGAACATCGGAGCCTCGCCGGCCCGCGGCCGCAAGGAGCCGAGGCGGTGGTGTATTTGCCCCGAGATGCGCAGGGCGCTGAGGGGGCACCGATTGGTCGAGGTCGTGCTGCTTCTGGCGAACGGGCGCTCGTCGTGGACCTGCATGCTCGCGAACGTGAAAGCGTTGTTGAGCTTGCGGGTGTCGGCTCTGAAGGCGATGCCGGTGGCGTGGGGTGTCGTGATGAGATGGACGAACTCCGGAGGCGGGTTCGGAGGGTCGGGAAGCACGATCGTGCCCCCCGAGCAGCACCGGTTGTATGTGCCTCTGGTCGTCTCCTCGGACTGCCAGTAAAGCGCGTAGCAGTACGGACAGACTTTGTCCATCGCGCCGGCGTCGTGCGTGGGGACGGTTGTGTCGTCGAAGTCCTCGAGGGCGCAGCGGGCGACGAAGGTCGGGCGTCGCCGCACTTCGTTGACGACATTTTGGCGGGCGCGTCGCTGTTCTGTGGCGTGCGCGGCGAGGCGCGCGGCGCGCTGCCCGTGGTCGTCGGTTCGTTGGCGCGACTCGCGGTGGGCGTCGGCGTCGCGTGCGCGCTGGGCGTCGCGGTCCCCTCGTTCGTCGGCGCGGTGGCGCAATTCGCGTTGCTCGGCGGCATGGGTCGCCAGGCGAGCGTCGCGGTCCCCCCGCGCGTCCGCGCGCCCTCGCGACTGCCGTTGGCTGTTCGCGTTCGCGTCTCTCTGAGCCGCGGCCTCCTCGGGCGAAGCCGCGTGGCGCGCGGCGAGGCGGCGGTGGCGGTCGCGGACGTATCTGTATCCGGCGTGCTTGAACGTAAAACGGTACCCCGTTCGATAGCAGGTGTCGCAGCCGCGTCCCGCGCACGACGCGCATGCGTCCTCGCGGTGTTGCCAGAAGTCGAGGATCTGGGCATCGGTGAAGCTCCGATACGTAGCCGCGGCGTCGTCGACGGCGGTTTCGCGGGTGGCGGCGGGCAAGGTCGCGTCGGGAGCGAGCGCGGCCGGGGCGACGCGAGGCTGCGGAGGACCGTTGACCGTCCGTACCTGTCCGACGGGCGTCGGAATCGCGTCGTTCGCGTCGGTCCGGAGGAGGCGCGCGGCGTTGATTCGACGTTGGCGGCCGTAGACATACGTGTAGCCGTCGTGCTTCGTCGAGAATCGGCGGCCGGTCCGGCAGCAGGCGTCGCATCCCTCGGCCGAACAGGGTTCGCATCGTTCGTTGCGATCGCGCCAGAGCGCGAGAATTTCGTCGTCGGCGAGGTCTCTGTAGGCGGCGGTGGCGGAGGAGGACGGCGCGTCGGTCGTTGCCATGATAATGAGGAGGAGGGCGTGGTGCATAATCCACAGTGCTCGGGTCGGAACTTCGCTGTGACGCCAGGATTCTGATCGTTATATCTTATAGGATTCTGATCGTTATATCTTATAGGATCGTTATATCTTCAAGGGCGGGGTTTGGGTCGAGGGGAGGCCAAAAAAAAAAGGCAAAAAAAATAGACAGGATCCGAACTCGAGACGTACCACCCCAAATTCTCGCTCAAAGTTCTTCGGTCTCTCCCAGAACACAAGAGTCTCACAGATGGCAAGAAGAAAACATTTTATAAAGAGCTTTGCTTTTGGCGCATACATTACCAAAAGAACAGAAAGTAGGCCTCGAGTGAAGCGTTTTGAAATGAATCGGCTTTACAAAACGCAGATTTTGTGTGGCCGTTTCGAGCATACATAGGGCTTCGAACAGAAAGTAGAGTGCCGTTAGACTGTTGTCACACACAGACACACGTTTCCCAATTAATTATTGTGGACTAGTAAGGCCAAGTCGGGTTTTTTTCGGCCTTTTTCTCGGGGGGCAAGCCCCCCGAACCCCCCGGGAATTGGGGGGCTCTGCCCCCCAAACCCCCCGCCGGGGGACACCCCCGGACCCCCCACCGCCTCGACGGCCGCCGCGTCTCGGGAGCCGACCAAAAACGAAGTCGCGACGCCGTGGAAATTCTGTCTTTTCGGTTCTTGAAGATTTCTGCGCATTTTTTCGTTCTTGGGTTAGGGTGGGTACCCTTTTCCTTCCTTTCCGTTGCGCGACCCGTTCTTGGGGTTAGCGTTATGCCTGATTATTTTCGGCTTTGCGTTTTTTGCGGATGGACTATGAGATGGACTATGAGATGGCGGATGGCCGCTTTAATTAATGGAGTATTTCATTATAGACAATAGGCGCCGGGGTGGCGGCGGGCGTAGTGAGAAGGAGGGCGTCGCGCATAATCCATAGATAGCGGACGCGCCGTCGCGGTCGACGGTCCAGAGGTTGCTCGCGGCGAGGACGGCCGCAGCGGGAAGAGCGAGGCGTGGCCGCGGAAGCGGGCTTCGTCGTAGACGCGAGCGGGGAGGTCTTCGTGTCCGTGGGCGATGGCCGATGGCCACGGGCGGTCGTGGTGGACGCGCGCGGGCGCGCGGCCGGTCGTCGGCGCGGGCGCGCACGGCGCGCTCGTCGCCGCGTTGTTCCTGGTCTTGGATCCGTAGGCGTTCCAGCAGTAGGACGCGAGGCTTGCGATGGCCAGAGCGCGGCCAGTCCCAGGACGTGGCGCGACCACCGTCGACAAAAGCGAAATCGATGTCGCAGACGCGTCGAGGTCGACGACGCGTCGACGAAGGCCGCGACTTTACGGCGAGCCGTTGTCGCCGGCGGGGGAGAGTCCGAGGCCGCGGTCGCGACGGTGGTGGCCGCTCGCAGCGGCGACGAAGACGCCGGCACGCATCGTATCGAAGCGCTGGCAGACGCGTCGAGCGCCGGCGCGCCGCGCCGCGCCGCGGAGTTTTTATTCGGGTTGGTCGACTGGACACCGCGGGCGAGTCCGAGTCCGCGGGCGAGTCCGAGTCCGAGTCCGCGACGGCGGTGGCCGCTCGGCGGTGGCCGCTCGGCGGTGGCCGCTCGCAGCGGCGACGAAGACGCCGGCACGCATCGTATCGAAGCGCTGGCGCACGCGTCGAGCTCGACGCGGAGCGCCGCCCGTCGAGCGAGCCGCCGAGTTTTTTTTCGGGTTGGTTGACTGGACATCAACCCGCGGGCGAGTCCGAGACCGCGGTCGCGACGTCGGTGGCCGCTCGCAGCGGCGACGAAGCCGGCGGCACGCATCGTATCGAAGGTGAAACGATGTTCGATCCACCGAGTCGACGGTCGAGTCTCGTTCGACGGCTCGTCGGAAGATCGAGTCGTAGCCGTGGAAGCGGGCTTTGACCGCAGACGCGAGCGCGGCAAGCCCTTCTCGATTTCGGTGGCCGGTCGCAGCGGCGACGTAGACGCCGGCACGCAACGCGCGCGCGCGTACCGAAGTGTTCGCGCGCAAAAAAGGCGAAATCGCGTCGCATTTTTGCGCGCGCCAGAACCCCGAAAGAACCCCGAACGATAAGAGGGAGCCAGCCGGCATGCCATGCCGGCGTCGAGGCTCGCGTAGCGTCCGTGGCTCGAGCGCGTCGTCCCGTTTGCCGGGCGAAGGCTCCATCGCCGTCGCACGCGTCAACCTTACTTCAAAAAAAGATCGGTCGAAAGGGTTTTCTTCTTCGAAATAATCTCGATTTTTACGACTACAACCTTACCCTGATCGCGGACTGCGCGCGATGGAGGACGGTGCCTCACGAATCCCGAGCCTTGCGAGGGCCATCCCATCCGCCCTCCCGGCGTAGGTTGGCACCTATTCGCCTCCCGGGCGTGCCGGTTGACAGCCGGAACGTTCGCTGTGGGACGGGGTATGGTCTTCTTAGCAAATAGTACGGGTTGTCTTCTTCGAAATACTCTCGATTTTTACGACCACCAGCGTCCAATTTACTACTACGGGAATCGAACTCGATACCAGGGACCTATGCGCACTACGTATCCGAAAGTCGTCTTCACCCACGCTCGCCAGGCTACTACTCTCAGCATTACAAATCGACCACCAGGATCCGAACTCGAGACGTACGTACAGCAACCACCCAGATTCTCGTTCAAACTTCTACGGTCTCTCCGATACTACAGGGCTCGCCGTAGGTAGCAAGAACAAAACATTTTATAAATATTATTGCTTTTGGCTCATACATTTAGCAAAGAACAGAAAGTAGGCCGCGGGTTGAAGTTTTGACTTTACAATTGACTTTACAAAACGCAGATTTTGACTTACCGTTTCGAGCATACATGCTGGTTTGCACAGAAAGTAGAGTTCCGGTAGAGTGCTCTGACACACAGACACACGTTTCCCAATTAATTATTGTGGAAGAAGACAAGTGCAGGCCAGTAAGTTCACCCACTCCCAATCTCTAACCCCAGTAAGTTCACCTGGTCCCAGTAAGTTCACCTAGTCCCAATCTCTAACCCCAGTAAGTTCGGCGTAAGCCCACTCGTGCTCACATCCACTCACCCCACTCTCCTTCGAGCTCGTCGCTCTCGCCTCCGCCAACCTAAGCTGCTTTGGTCCGCACGCGCCGCCAACCTTTGAGTTTACTCTAAAAACCCTTTACTCTGAAAACCCCAGTATGTTCACCTGGTCCCAGTTTCACCTGGTCACTCAGTCCACCTAGTCCCAATCTCTAACCCCAGTAAGTTCACGTGGTCCCAGTAAGTTCACCTATAGTGCGCGTGTAGACGCCGGGAGGGGGCTTATCGGCATTGCGCAGCACGTGTGGGGTAGGGCGGAGTCGTCGACCCAGAAGAGGATATCCTCGGGGTTGCCGATCGACAGAGAGCCACGTCGAGCTGGACGTGGCAGAAGACGGGCTTCGCCAAGAGGACGCCGACCTCGCGGGACGTCTGGCCCTGGCTCTTGTTGATCGTTTGGCGTGGGCGGGCCTTAAGCGATACAGGTTGGAGGAGCCTCGGTGACAACGACACGATCGATCATGTATCTGGTACCGTTGCAGTGGCCGTGCGACGGGTCGAGGTTGCGAAGACATTAAGCTCGCGATCAAAGTCAGCATGCCGTTGGTTGTCAGGGAGTTCAAAACTCTACTGTAAAGAGCGAGGCGTCGTCTTCCGACCCAACCTAGTCGGCCGAAAAGAACTCCGACGCCTCGTCTCCGGGAAAAAAAGGCCGCGGTCATGCGCGCGTTGTCAGCATCGACAACATCGTTTCGACGGGGCGTGAGAATGGCGCGCTGAAAGCGCCGCCGCGGGTCGTGGAAATAGTCTGCGAGGTCGCCGTAGACGGCTTGGAGGATCACTGTCTGGCTCTCGCGCCTACCTGATCCTTACTCTCGCGCCTACCTGATCCTTACCCTAAATCGAGGGACAAGTGCAGGCCAGTAAGTTCACCTAGTCCCAATCTCTAACCCCAGCAAGTTCACCTGGTCCCACTAAGCTCACCTGGTCAGTAAGTTCACCTAGTCCAAATCTCTAACCCCAGTAAGTTCGATGTAAACCCAATCGTGTTCACACAAACTCCTTTGAGCTCGTCGCTCTCACCCCCGCCAATCCAAGCTGCTTTGATCCGCACGCGCCGCCAACCCTTGAGTTTACTCTAAAAACCCCAGTAAGCTCACCTGGTCCCAGTAAGTTCACCTGGTCACTCAGCTCACCTAGTCCCAATCTCAAACCCCAGTAAGTTCACCTGGTCCCAGTAAGTTCACCTACAGTGCGCGTGTAGACGCCGGGAGGGGGCTTATCGGTATTGCGCAGCACGTGTGGGGTAGGGTGGAGTCGTCGACCCAGAAGAGGATATCCTCGGGGTTGCCGATCGACAGAGAGCCACGTAGAGCTGGACGTGGCAGAAGACGGGCTTCGCCAAGAGGACGCCGACCTCGCGGGGCGTCTGGCCCTGGCTCTTGGTGATCGTTTGGCGTCGGCGGGCCTTAAGGGATACAGGTTGAAGGAGCCTCGGTGACAACGACACGATCGATCATGTATCTGGTACCGTTGCAGTGGCCGTGCGACGGGTCGAGGTTGCGAAGACTTTAAGCTCGCGATCAAAGTCAGCATGCCGTTGGTTGTCAGGGAGTTCAAAACTCGACTGTAAAGAGCGAGGCGTCGTCTTCCGACCCAACCTAGTCGGCCGAAAAGAACTCCGACGCCTCGTCTCCGGGAAAAAAAGGCCGCGGTCATGCGCGCGTTGTCAGCGTCGACAACATCGTTTCGACGGGGCGTGAGAATGGCGCGCTGAAAGAGCCGCCGCGGGTCGTGGAAACAGTCTGCGAGGTCGCCGTAGACGGCTTGGAGGATCACTGTCTGGCTCTCGCGCCGACCTAATCCTTACTCTCGCGCCTATCTGATCCTTACCCTAAATCGAGGGACAAACAGACAGACAGACAGACAAACAGACAGACAGACAAACATCTGTCGATTAGTAGTTAGGACAACTGCAGGCCAGTAAGTTCACCTATCTCTAACCCCAGTAAGTTCACCTGGTCCCAGTAAGTTTCACATAAGTTCACCTGGTCAGTAAGTTCACCTAGCTCACACCAACTCCTTTGAGCTCGTCGCTCTCGCCTCCGCCAATCTAAGCTGCTTCGATCCGCACGCGCCGCCCACCTTTGAGTGAGTTTACTCTAAACACCCTTTGCTCTAAAACCCCAGTATGTTCACCTGGTCCCAGTTTCACCTGGTCACTCAGTTCACCTAGTCCCAATCTCAAACCCCAGTAAGTTCACGTGGTCCCAGTAAGTTCACCTATAGTGCGCGTGTAGACGCCGGGAGGGGGCTTATCGGTATTGCGCAGCACGTGTGGGGTAGGGTGGAGTCGTCGACCCAGATGAGTATATCCTCGGGGATGCCGATCGACAGAGAGCCACGTAGAGCTGGACGTGGCAGAAGACGGGCTTGGGAAAGAGGACGCCGACCTCGCGGGGCGTCTGGCCCTGGCTCTTGTTGATCGTTTGGCGTAGGCGGGCCTTAAGGGATACAGGTTGGAGGAGCCTCGGTGACAACGACACGATCGATCATGTATCTGGTACCGTTGCAGTGGCCGTGCGACGGGTCGAGGTTGCGAAGACTTTAAGCTCGCGATCAAAGTCAGCATGCCGTTGGTTGTCAGTGAGTTCAGAACTCGACTCTTGAGAGCGAGGCGTCGTCTTCCGACCCAACCTAGTCGGCCGAAAAGAACTCCGACGCCTCGTCTCCGGGAAAAAAAGGCCGCGGTCATGCGCGCGTTGTCAGCGTCGACAACATCGTTTCGACGGGGCGTGAGAATGGCGCGCTGAAAGAGCCGCCGCGGGTCGTGGAAACAGTCTGCGAGGTCGCCGTAGACGGCTTGGAGGATCACTGTCTGGCTCTCGCGCCGACCTAATCCTTACTCTCGCGCCTATCTGATCCTTACCCTAAATCGAGGGACAAACAGACAGACAGACAGACAAACAGACAGACAGACAAACATCTGTCGATTAGTAGTTAGGACAACTGCAGGCCAGTAAGTTCACCTATCTCTAACCCCAGTAAGTTCACCTGGTCCCAGTAAGTTTCACATAAGTTCACCTGGTCAGTAAGTTCACCTAGCTCACACCAACTCCTTTGAGCTCGTCGCTCTCGCCTCCGCCAATCTAAGCTGCTTCGATCCGCACGCGCCGCCCACCTTTGAGTGAGTTTACTCTAAACACCCTTTGCTCTAAAACCCCAGTATGTTCACCTGGTCCCAGTTTCACCTGGTCACTCAGTTCACCTAGTCCCAATCTCAAACCCCAGTAAGTTCACGTGGTCCCACTAAGTTCACCTATAGTGCGCGTGTAGACGCCGGGAGGGGGCTTATCGGTATTGCGCAGCACGTGTGGGGTAGGGTTGAGTCGTCGACCCAGAAGAGGATATCCTCGGGGTTGCCGATCGACAGAGAGCCACGTAGAGCTGGACGTGGCAGAAGACGGGCTTCGCCTAGAGGACGCCGACCTCGCGGGGCGTCAGGCCCTGGCTCTTGGTGATCGTTTGGCGTCGGCGGGCCTCAAGGGATACAGGTTGAAGGAGCCTCGGTGACAACGACACGATCGATCATGTATCTGGTACCGTTGCAGTGGCCGTGCGACGGGTCGAGGTTGCGAAGACTTTAAGCTCGCGATCAAAGTCAGCATGCCGTTGGTTGTCAGGGAGTTGAAAACTCGACTGTAAAGAGCGAGGCGTCGGCTTCCGACCCAACCTAGTCGGCCGAAAAGAACTCCGACGCCTCGTCTCCGGGAAAAAAAGGCCGCGGTCATGCGCGCGTTGTCAGCATCGACAACATCGTTTCGACGGGGCGTGAGAATGGCGCGCTGAAAGAGCCGCCGCGGGTCGTGGAAATAGTCTGCGAGGTCGCCGTAGACGGCTTGGAGGATCACTGTCTGGCTCTCGCACCTACCTGATCCTTACTCTCGCGCCTACCTGATCCTTACCCTAAATCGAGGGACAGACAAACAAACAAACAAACAAACAAACAAACAAACAGACAAACATCTGTCGATTAGTAGTTAGGAAGCGAGGCGTCGGCTTCCGACCCAACCTAGTCGGCCGAAAAGAACTCCGACGCCTCGTCTTCGGGAAAAAAAGGCCGCGGTCATGCGCGCGTTGTCAGCATCGACAACATCGTTTCGACGGGGCGTGAGAATGGCGCGCTGAAAGAGCCGCCGCGGGTCGTGGAAATAGTCTGCGAGGTCGCCGTAGACGGCTTGGAGGATCACTGTCTGGCACTCGCACCTACCTGATCCTTACTCTCGCGCCTACCTGATCCTTACCCTAAATCGAGGGACAGACAAACAAACAAACAAACAAACAAACAGACAAACAAACAGACAAACATCTGTCGATTAGTAGTTAGGATAACCCTTGTGGAAGATTCTCTCCACTCCAGATCGCGGCAAAAAAAAAAGATGATGATGTCGCGCGCCAGCCGCTTCTTGACGGGCCGGCGCTTCGCGTCGTCCAAGGTGCTGTTCGTGGGGTTGATGCCCGAGCACGTGGACTACGCCAAATGGGCCAAGCTGCGTCCCGAGATGGAGCTGACCCCCGAGAAGTTGAAGGCTGGGTTGGACCTTTCGCTGCGCCAGATTGACGAGCTCGGGTACGAGGGAAAAGGCCTCTGGATCGACACCGGCGCTACCGCTGAGGATGTGGTGCGCGCCGAGCTCGCCACGACGACCTACGACGCCGTCGTTGTGGGCGCGGGCGTGCGGACCGATCCCGACCACGCGCTCCTCTTCGAGAAGCTCGTTAACATCGTCCACGCCGGCGCCCCCGGCGCCAAGATTTGCTTCAACACCTCCCCGGACACCACAATAGACGCCGTCAAGCGCTGGCTTTAAAATGGAACGACTCGGCGTCGCACCGCGACCGCGACGCCGACAACGAGTTGCGGTCGGCGACGCGCGTTTGGCGTTCGAGGAATATGCGCAAGTTGTGAACCGCCCACGCGGAGCAGTAGGGGGTTGTCGCGTTCGGATCTTTCTTTTTGCGTGCTGCGAACTCGGAGGCAAGGAGATATTTGTAGCCGAGGCGCTTTTCGTTGAGGTTCCGGCCGGCGTGTTCGGCGTTGAGGACCACGGGGATCGACCCGGCCATGATCGCCTCGAAAAACCGCTGGGACCACGGCATGTCGCCGGCGGGTGCGAGCGTGAAGCGCGATCGGGCGAGCGTCCGGTAGTATTCGGCGTCGCATGACGCCATCGAGCACCGGTGCTCGTTCTTTTTGAGAGAGAAGTACTTCATCGGCACGAAGTGGCTCGTGTTGGGGGCGAGCGCCGCGGCTCGCGATCTGGAGAGGTCCCAGGGCCCCAGCGGGGCGTATCCCCCCTTGGCCGTCGTGTCGACGTAGTGGGACGCCGAAGTGAAGTGCGTTCTCGCGAAGTCGACGACCCAGCGCCGCGATCTGACGACGGCTTTGTTGATCGCGTTGACGCGCCCTACGAAGTTGAAGTCGATGTCTCGGGTCGAGGTGCGGGCGAAAAACATCGCTGCTTCGACGTGCGACCTCGGAAACGTTAGGATTCGGGGGGACCCCCCCTTGCCGCTCGCTCTCACCTTGTCCGTGCAGCACTGGCGCTCTTTCTGCGATCCCGAGTCGAGGGTCTCGTCCCCGAGCATCGCGTGCTGCTCGGTGACGCGCGCGAAGCAGATGAGCTGCATGCTGCGCGGCCCCAGCGCGATATTTCGGTCGGCCTTGGGTGCGAACTTGCGGGCGGCCGTCGCCGCGCACACTCCCGTCGTCGGCGACGACGACGAATCAGACGAATCAGACGAATCAGACGAATCAGACGAATCAGAAGAATCAGACTTCTCCTCGAGGAGGAGGCTGCTGCTGCTGATTGAGGCGATGGTCTTCTTTTTTGTGGTGAGGGTCAGGATCGTGGGTTTGGTGGGTTCCGCCGCCGCCGCCGCCGCCGTCCAGTTGTAGCCACCGTGGAGGCCCCAGTCCCGGAACTCGTTTTCCACCCGAAGGTACGCCCCGAAGTAACGCCCGCCGTGGACGTCGTGGTAGACGTATCGCGGCTCGTCGGGGACGACGAGAGACTTGGTGCGGCCCGAGAAGAGGGCCTCGCACTTGAGACCGGCCGTGGGGCCGGGGTGGGAGGCGACCGCCCCCCGAGGGTAGTTCATGGTTCGTTGGTGCGCGAAGAGTCCCACGAGAGGAAAGTGGATTTCGACTGCTCGAGAAAGCCACGCGGCCCACCACCCGAAAGTCGACGGCTGGAGGACGATGCGCTTGGCGCGCTTCAGATAACAGTAGTCCGCGCGGCCGTCGTTCTGCACCTTACCCAGGGACTTGAGCGAGAGCCGCTTTGCTCCAAACTCGCGCGCCAATCTGCCCACGAGCTGCTGCTGCTGCCGATCATCTTTTTTTTCGACGCAACTCGGCGGGGAGATGACGGTGAATTTTGGAGTCGGTTTTCCTTCTCGTCGCGCGCGATCCACCACGCTCGACAAGACGACCTCGTAGAACTCCCACGGCATCTGGCCGTAGGGGCCGGGCCAGGCGTCGGGGACGCCGTCGTCGTAGGCGCAGGTGCGGACGTGAAGCACGACCTCGTCGTCACCCGGCGGCGCGTGGTCGCCGCATTCCTCGCGCGTCGGTTCGAAGGCGCGCGCCAGAAATTCGCGGTGCCGCGTTCCCCCAAAAAAGGCCCGAAAATCCTGAAAAAAGCCGTCGACGTGGACGCATTTTGCCGCCAGGGCGCGCCGCAGCTGCGGGCACAGCGGCTCGCGCGCCATCGAGTCGCGGTCCGTCACCGTCGCCGGCGTACACGGCGACGATCCGCGACGAGGAGGAGGATGAGGAGGAGGAGGGCCCTCGTCGTCGTTTTCGTCGTCGGCCATGCGACGCCACCGCGGCGTGACCTCGCCGCGCTGCGCGTGACTTCGCACCGAGACGTTCCGCGTCCGCGACATCTCGAGCGCCAGCCTCGATGCGAACGCGAACTGGAACATGTTATTGCCGAGCTGGCCGCCGTAGAAGACGGTTATGCTCGTCGCGGTAGGCCCTCGCGTCGCCGCGCCCCACGCGCTCGGGGTGCAGTCGTAGGCCGCCTCGAACCGACACGAGTGGAAGGTCGTGTGCTCGTACCCGCAGGCGCTGCTCCAGTGATTCTTTTTTGAGAGCGGCACCCCCCGGCGCGGGGGTCTTCGCCATCCCGCAATGCACCCCGGGGCGGGAACGCGCTTCTGCCGCGCCGCGGGCGACTCGCGGGCCTCGACTTTCGACGACGCGGATGATGATGACGACGGCGAGACAACGAGGACGAACAAAATCATCATCCGGACCATCTTGATTGATTGATTGATTGATTGATTGATTGATTGATTGATGTCGTCGTCACCGCGCGCGGCGGCGTAACGCCCAACAAAGAAGAAGAAGAAGAAGAAGAAGAAGATCCGAGGGTAAGGAATAGAGGACTCAAAGGATAGGGTTAATGACAGGGGAATTTTGTGGAGAGGGGATTGGGGTTCGGGGGACGGAGGTCGGCGGGGATGTGGGGGTCGAGGGCGAGGATGCGGGGGTCGCAGCGGAGGCCGCACTCGGCGACGCCGTCGTCAAAGGAGCGGGCGAGGCGGACGGCGGCGTCGAGGGCGGCCTCAAAGTCGCGGGGATCGACGGGGATCGAATCCGAAGATCCCCGGCAGGTGACGGGGCGCGTGGAGCGCATGGGGAGGTAAATTTTTCCAGCCATGCGGGCCGCGAGGCGAAAGTGGCGGTCGAGGCGGTAGGAGGGGTGGATCTCGAGGAGGACGGCCTCGTCGGCGAGGAAAATGACGTGCATCAAGCCGGCGCCGTGCGCGCCGACCAAGACGTTCGCGCCGCGGAGCTTCCTAATTTGGTCTCCAAAAGAGAGGGTAGCGAGGTCGAGGACCTCGAAGCGCATGGCGTTTCCCTTGCGCAAAACGTCGACGAGGGCTTGTTCGTCGGCGAAGACGCGACCAACATTTTTTGCACGCGTCCGTCGTCGCGCGGATACTACTATCGTCGGGACGGCCGGCGGATCCACTCTGAGGACCCCAAAACTGTCGAGGACGTGGTCGCGGAAGCCCGCCCAGAGCGCCGAGCCGCGACACCGCATGATGCCCTTGGGCCCGGCAACCTTGGGGAAGACGATGCCGGCGGGGGATTCGAGGTGGAACACGAGGCGCCGGAACCGGACCGGCCCGCGCGGGTAGTCGGCCGCCCGCTTTAGGCGGCCCCTCGAAAATGATGACCGGATCAGCTCCTCGAAGGGGCCGTCGGGATGCCGGTCCCACAGCACTGTCTGGGTCTCGCGCCAGTCGATCCCGAGGACGACGCCGACGAGGTACGCGTTAAGATGGTCGGCCGTAGAGTGGAACATATTCTCGCAGTCTTCGTCGCGCGCCATCAGGTACGTTGTCGTCGCTTCCTCGACTGTCTCGGCCGGCGGTGCGGCCTCCCGCAATCCCCGGAGCTGGAGCGCCGCGTGCGGCATCAGCAGCTCGGCCTTCCAGCGCCGGGTCTTCCTGCACTCGCCCGTCGTCGCGCCCTCGCCAAACGACAAATACCGCGACGCCTTGGATAAGGAGGAGGACCCGCCGACTTTCCGAAAGTCGATCACGAGATTCCGACCCTCGCAGAACATTCCGGTCTTCTTGTTGTGCTCGTACGCGTGCCGGAAACAAGTCAGACTTGCCTTCCCCTCGCACCACACCTCCTTGGACGCCGCGTACGACGCCGCCAGCCCCATCCCGAACTTGCGCTCGCACTCGCTCCATTCTTTGCTGCGCGAAAATGCGCCGGGGCACTGCTTGTTCCTGCACGCTCGGAGCTCCTCTTCTAACGCGACGAGCGTCCCGTTCTGCCGTTCGACCAACCGCACGACCGGGGGCGGAGGAGCCACAACAGACCTCGACGAGGACGACGACGACGACGACGACGATAGGAGTTTGTGGCTTCCCGCGCCTAGGAGCGCCGACACCGCGGCGATCACCACCACCACCGACGGCCGCTGCTCAGCCTTCTGACGCCCGCGGGGCATATTTATCCGGCGGTTATTAATTAATTAATCCTTTGGTTGAAAAACTAGCCCCCTCACTCACTCAGGGTTATTAATTCGTTCGCGAAACCGTCGTCGCCAGCTCAGTTCTTCCGTATGTTGGATACTAAACGGATCGCAAGAACGGGAAGTTCAATATGCGTCGTCCCCTACTACGCTTTTGTTCGTGGCGAGCAACGGCCGACCGCCACGCGGCTTGGGATGACGAGACAAAAAAAATGTCCGGCGGTTTGTCTCGGCGGGAGACCACCCGCCGCCCATCGCCGACTTCCGAACCCGAAGAAGACGGGAAACGAAATGCGGGACAACCCGGATGATGATCGTGAAGGGCGACCAGTTCGACATGGCGATGTGGTGAAGAGGGGTCGAAAGGACCATCGGCCGCAGAAGAAGCACCTGATTTCCAAGGTGCAGCAGCGTGACCCGGTGCTTCCAGCGTCCGCGCAGCGCCATCGCGCCTTCGCGCAGGCGAACCTTGAAGCGCTTCTGACTTGAACGCAGTGTTTTACAGTTTCTTATGCAAATTGTAAAGTGTTTCTACAACCACAAAGGCCCAAGGCCCTGCTGCTGCTGCGCCGGCCACTAATAATTCAGAGTAGTGTGGAATGGGAAACACCGGGCCGGGGGGGGGGTTAACGCGCAGCAGCGTCTGCTTCTTCTTTTCGCCTTGGTCGCGTCGTTACCACTCTAGGCGGCGCCAGCGGCGAGCTTCTTGACGACGCCGGCGAAGTAGGTGCCCTGGTGCTTCGCCACATCCTTTTCGAGGTCCGACGGCATGCGGGAGCCGTCCGGACCGGCGAGGCACCCAGCCCCGTACGGCGAGCCCCCGTGGATCTCCCCCATATCCATCAGCTTTGGATTGGAGTAACCGATGGGCACGAAGATGAGACCGTGGTGGGCAAACTGGGTAACAAAGGTCAAGGCCGTCGTCTCCTGGCCGCCGCCCTGACTGCCCGTCGAGAAGAAGATCCCCGCAGGCTTGCCCACGAGAGCACCCTTCATCCAGAGCCCACCCGTCGCATCCATGAAGCTCTTCATCTGCGCGGAGGCCATGCCGAAGCGCGTCGGCGTTCCGAACAAAAAACCGTCAAATTCGGGCAGAGTATGCGGGTCGGCGACGGCGACGTCGGGCTTAGGCGGTGCCCCCATCTTCTCCAGCACCTCGGCCGGCAACGTCTCGGGAACCTGGAGCAGTGTCGCCTCGCACCCGGCCTCCTCGACCCCCGCCTTCACCATGTCCGCCATCGTCTTGACGTGGCCGTAGGTCGAGTAGTAGACGATAGCTATGGAGAAAAGCAACTGAAATTCACCACGACGTCAATACACAGCTACGTACCAATCTTCGGCATGCTTGGTGGTGGCTCGGTTGTCGGCTCGGCGGGGGCTCCTGCAGTCTTCACGGACGAACTACCACACCCGCCACACAGCAAGACCATGCGCGGAGCTCAGAACATCCAACGGACTCGGGAAACTTGCAAGGAACGTTCTTGGTCCTCTTCTTCGGGCAGAATTCGGTAGAACTAACTAACTAACTTCAGACCTCTCCCGAGCATGCATGGGAGCCAGGCCGGACCGGCAGGAGCCGATCCGGAATCACAGAGGAAAATCACGCAGTTGGGGCTGAGGCGAGGGACGAGGACTCGTTGATGACGGACCGCCACTGCGCGCGGTCTTGTGCGAAGTCGTGCAAAAGCGTCGCAGGCCGCAAACGTGTTGGTCCACGAACAATCGACCTGTCCGTCGCGTTCTGCCCAACCGAGCGAACCCCATCCCAGCGCGGACTTTCCGGGTGCTAACCGGCCAGCCCGGGAGGCGAGCAGGCACCGTCTCACTCCGGGACGGCCGGGGCCGCCGCAGGGAGCAAGCGCGTTAGGCGCCGTCCTCCATCGCAACCAACGGTTAGCGATCGCAGGGTTAGGTGACCGTGAATATCTGCAACATGTTACCCCAGGTCACTGCATTCCTATGCTGATACACTTGAGTGACTATACTGACACACTCCGAGTGACCGTGAATATCTACAACATGTTACCACAGGTCACTGCATTCCCATACTGACTCGTACTCGTGTCGATTACATCTTCGTACACTTATCCATGCCTGACATTCGGCGTTTCACACGTCATTGGACTAAAATGACTGGTTTATTCGTCAGCTATGGTTTATTCGTCCACTCATCCATGCTGACATCCGGCGTTTCACACACGCTTACTTTACATTAAGCAACCAGCAAGCTTTTCTTATTTGTTCTTGCGTGAACGTACTTAACTTATTATGATCGTCACGATATTTTTGTCGCCCAGTCCAGGTTATCGCAGAAAGCTGGCGACAACCTCCTATGAAGGACAGCTAGATTTTTGTTCGTGACAGCTTATTTTATGATGTCGACACGTTTGGTCTATTATACTGTGATATCGACACGTCTGACCAGGTAATACCGCTGTTTCGATGAGCGTTTTGAGACTCATTATTCTATGATGTCGACACGTCTGGTCTATTATACTATGATGTCGACACATCTGACCTGAGAAATGAAGATATATATTTTTTTGTCATACGCCCACTGTGGATCTTGACGTCAGTACCGACTGCTATTACAGCTTGATTTTTACTTTCGGACGTTGTTCAGATTTTCTTTCCGGCCGGTGCGTCATCTGAAGTCGACTGACGCACGGCACGCTACGCGCGTTGCCAATCCTAACTACTAATCGACAGATGTTTATCTGTTTGTTTGTTTGTTTGTTTGTCTGTCTGTCTGTCTGTCTGTTTGTCCCTCGATTTAGGGTAAGGATCAGGTAGGCGCAAGAGTAAGGATCATGTAGGCCCGCGAGTCAGCCATTGATCCTCGAAGGCGTCTACGGCGACCTCGCAGACTATTTCCACGACCCGCGGCGGCTCTTTTAGCCAGCGCGCCATTCTCACGCCCCGTTGAAACGATGTTGTCGATGCTGACAACGCGCGCATGACTGCGGCCTTTTATTCCCGGAGACGAGGCGTCGGAGTTCTTTTCGGCTGACTAGGCTGGGTCGGAAGACGACGCCTCGCTCTTTACAGTAGAGTTTTCAACTCCCTGACAACCAACGGCATGCTGACTTTGATCGCGAGCTTAAAGTCTTCGCAACCTCGACCCGTCGCACGGCCACTGCAACGGTACCAGATACATGATCGATAGTGTCGTTGTCACCGAGGCTCCTCCAACCTGTATCCCTTAAGCCCCGCCGACGCCAAACGATCAACAAGAGCCAGGGCCAGACGCCCCGCGAGGTCGGCGTCCTCTTGCCCAAGCCCGTCTTCTGCCACGTCCAGCTCTACGTGGCTCTCTGTCGATCGGCAACCCCGAGGATATCGTCTTCTGAGTCGACGACTCCACCCTACCCCACACGTGCTGCGCAATACCGATAAGCCCCCTCACGGCGTCTACACGCGCACTGTAGGTGAACTTACTGGGACCAGGTGAACTTACTGGGGTTGGAGATTGGGACTAGGTGAGCTGAGTGACCAGGTGAACTTACTGAGACCAAGTGAACTTACAGGGGTTTTTAGAGTGAACGCAAAGGCGAGCGGCGTGTACGGATCAAAGCAGCTTAGATTGGCGGAGGTGAGAGCGACGAGCTCGAAGGAGAGTGGGGTGAGTGGATGTGAGCACGAGTGGGCTTACACCGAACTTACTGGGGTTAGAGATTGGGACTAGGTGAACTTACTGGGGCCAGGTGAACTTACTGGGGTTAGAGATTGGGACTCGGTGAACTTACTGGCGAACTTACTGGCCTGCACTTGTCCTAACTACTAATCGACTGATGTTTGTCTGTCTGTTTGTTTGTTTGTCTGTCTGTTTGTCCCTCCATTTAGGGTAAGGATCAGGTTGGCGCGAGAGTAAGGATCAGGTAGGCGCGAGAGCCAGACAGTGATCCTCCAAGCCGTCTACGGCGACCTCGCAGACTATTTCCACGACCCGCGGCGGCTCTTTCAGCGCGCCATTCTCACGCCCCGTCGAAACGATGTTGTCGATGCGGACAACGCGCGCATGACCGCGGCCTTTTTTTCCCGGAGACGAGGCGTCGGAGTTCTTTTCGGCTGACTAGGCTGGGTCGGAAGACGACGCCTCGCTCTTTACAGTAGAGTTTTCAACTCCCTGACAACCAACGGCATGCTGACTTTGATCGCGAGCTTAAAGTCTTCGCAACCTCGACCCGTCGCACGGCCACTGCAACGGTACCAGATACATGATCGATCGTGTCGTTGTCACCGAGGCTCCTCCAACCTGTATCCCGTAAGGCCCGCCGACGCCAAACGATCACCAAGAGCCAGGGCCAGACGCCCCGCGAGGTCGGCGTCCTCTTTCCCAAGCCCGTCTTCTGCCACGTCCAGCTCTACGTGGCTCTCTGTCGATCGGCAACCCCGAGGATATCCTCTTCTGGGTCGACGACTCCACCCTACCCCACACGTGCTGCGCAATACCGATAAGCCCCCTCCCGGCGTCTACACGCGCACTGTAGGTGAACTTACTGGGACCAGGTGAACTTACTGGGGTTGGAGATTGGGACTAGGTGAACTGAGTGACCAGGTGAACTTACTGGGACCAAGTGAACTTACTGGGGTTTTTAGAGTGAACGCAAAGGCTAGCGGCGTGTACGGATCAAAGCAGCTTAGATTGGCGGAGGTGAGAGCGACGAGCTCGAAGGAGAGTGGGGTGAGTGGATGTGAGCACGAGTGGGCTTACGCCGAACTTACTGGGGTTAGAGATTGGGACTAGGTGAACTTACTGGGACCAGGTGAACTTACTGGGGTTAGAGATTGGGAGTAGGTGAACTTACTGGCCTGCACTTGTCCTAACTACTAATCGACAGATGTTTGTCTGTCTGTTTGTCTGTCTGTCTGTCTGTTTGTCCCTCGATTTAGGGTAAGGATCAGGTAGGCGCGAGAGTAAGGATCAGGTAGGCGCGAGAGCCAGACAGTGATCCTCCAAGCCGTCTACGGCGACCTCGCAGACTATTTCCACGACCCGCGGCGGCTCTTTCAGCGCGCCATTCTCACGCCCCGTCGAAACGATGTTGTCGATGCTGACAACGCGCGCATGACCGCGGCCTTTTTTTTCCCGGAGACGAGGCGTCGGAGTTCTTTTCGGCTGACTAGGCTGGGTCGGAAGACGACGCCTCGCTCTTTACAGTAGAGTTTTCAACTCCCTGACAACCAACGGCATGCTGACTTTGATCGCGAGCTTAAAGTCTTCGCAACCTCGACCCGTCGCACGGCCACTGCAACGGTACCAGATACATGATCGATCGTGTCGTTGTCACCGAGGCTCCTCCAACCTGTATCCCGTAAGGCCCGCCGACGCCAAACGATCACCAAGAGCCAGGGCCAGACGCCCCGCGAGGTCGGCGTCCTCTTTCCCAAGCCCGTCTTCTGCCACGTCCAGCTCTACGTGGCTCTCTGTCGATCGGCAACCCCGAGGAGATATACTCATCTGGGTCGACGACTCCACCCTACCCCACACGTGCTGCGCAATACCGATAAGCCCCCTCCCGGCGTCTACACGCGCACGGTAGGTGAACTTACTGGGACCACGTGAACTTACTGAGGTTTGAGATTGGGACTAGGTGAACTAAGTGACCAGGTGAACTTACTGGGACCAAGTGAACTTACTGGGGTTTTTAGAGTGAACGCAAGGGCTAGCGGCGTGTACGGATCAAAGCAGCTTAGATTGGCGGAGGTGAGAGCGACGAGCTCGAAGGAGAGTGGGGTGAGTGGATGTGAGCACGAGTGGGCTTACGCCGAACTTATTGGGGTTAGAGATTGGGACTAGGTGAACTTACTGGGACCAGGTGAACTTACTGGGGTTAGAGATTGGGACCAGGTGAACTTACTGGCGAACTTACTGGCCTGCACTTGTCTGATTCTAATGGCAATTGACTTTCGGACGTAGATTTTCTTTCCGTCCGGCGCGTCAACTGACGCACGACACGCTATGTGCATTGCCAAACAGCTTTGCCTACGAAGGCAACTGACTCAGATCAACGACGTTATGCAGACTTTTTTGTCTACTCGCCCACTATCACGGTTGTGTCTCGCTCTCCTCCTGCAGACGACGACCTAACGGGCATTGATTTGACGGTTTCCAACGCTTCGGATACCGATGTTCAATCTTCGCAGGTTCCAGCTTCAAATGCTGCGATGGCTATTGATTCAGAAACTTCCGAAACCGTCCATTCTGCCGTGGCTTCTCGCGATTCTGCAGCCTCAGAAACGGACGTTAAGTCCACGCGAGTCGATCTTCTGTCTTTCCCTTCCCTCAATCCCTCAGCCACGTCACCTATGTTTTCCCATTTATGCCGCAAATGGCGTTACAAACGGATCTGGGATCTAGGGGGACGCCTCCAGAATCCATGAGCCAGCCTCTTCTTTACGGCGCCACTGACTCCCGCACATGGACGTTGAATTTCCACATGATAATGAATTTCCGCCAGAGTGTCACAAGATGCTGACACAAGGCGCACGCGTCGTGCAGCCACACGTGCGGATAAACGTCAACTGCTTATTATGAGCCCCGTTCTATACTAACTAACTAACTTCGGATCTCTCATGGGAGCCAGGCTGGGCCGGCAGGAGCCGGTCCAGGATCACAGAGCAAAATCACACAGTTGGGGTAGAGGCGAGGGATGAAAAGGCGTTGATGGCGGACCGCCACTGCGCGCGGTCTTGTGCGAGGTCGTGCCACGAGTTGAACGGGATGTCGCATTTCCGGAGTGCCTTGGCGAGCGTCCTCCCGTACGTCATCTGCGGAGCCCCCGGTGGGCGCTTGGAGCGGGCCCAAGACGAGAGCATCTTGCGAGGGAGTCGGGAGAAGGGCATGCGGGCGACGTGACCGTTCTGTACAGCTGTACCAAAATGCAAAGTGGGCTAATAATCTGCACCTGAAATATACCCCAGCATTCTGTACAGCACGCTCATCAAAAAAGGACAGAAAACGAGGAGTCGTGACGGGCTTCGACGACTATAACCTGTGAAGATATGTTAGAGGATTGATAAACAGTAGCAACACATATGAAAGGAGGGTTCGCATGTGCGCGTGTAATATGTACAATACGCTATAAATAAAGCGTGGACTTATAGTACAAGACCAAACAGGTCACCATGCCATTTAAACATAGTGATCTGAGACTGAAAAGGAAATACCTATAAATTGTCAGACAGTCTTGGGTTGGGAATGAAGGGGAAAACCCGCGCTTGTTTTCCGCAGACAAGCGATGGAAAAGCATAGTTTTGTTGAGTCATGTGAGTGCACGTGCCCAGTGATCGACCCAACTCGGTCACTTGCCAAATAACTGGTGGGCACGCACCGTCGCATGAGAAATATGTACAGTAGACCATCGCCAACCACTGTCGTTTCGTACTCGTAATCAGGCCTGAACTGATCACCTCATTAAGCGCACAAAACAATTGGACTAACACACCTACGCGTCTGGGCCCATAACCTGGAGAGATTTGACCCTCTCCGGGTGTATGGTAGAGGCCGCGTGCGGTCTTATGTTTGACTAGACCATCCCGCATGTCACGTGGTACTACACAAGGTAGAGATATAGCACCTTACTTCCCAGGGATAATAGATCCCGGAGAAGCTTTCAAACTGACAACGAGGAACAGAGCTAATTCAAGCAACAGACTCTGGACCTTACGGCATGCAAGTTCGGATTACCCCTAGTGTGATGAAGACACTAGACGGATTCCATTTGTCAAGATGATTGAAACCGGTAGGGAAGGAAGGGCAAGGATGAGGGAAAGCCGTATTAACTCGGAGAGAAAACCCTCATAAGAGAAAGAGGTAAGGTGTGTGGTGCGATGAGCCTGAGAGTCCGTACACTATATGAGCCAGCTCTCTGGAGAAACTCTTCAGACCTACACGAATTTGGAGTTTGAAGATGAAGACGTTCACCACAATGTTTCTCAAACGTCTAAGACTCGTAGGGTCGGATAAGAAAACGAGACTAGCCCGCGCCGCAACGACGTGTCCTACAACGCGTGGGCGTTTTCCTTTTTTTGCGTGAGGGGGCGAAAGGATGCCGACTTCACTATGGGGACTAGTTCCATCGCGACGATCTCGCGGCGTGGCGGCACATACTGCTTGAGTACAAATGAACATAGCTCAGCGATCCGTTGAGTATGTCTTAGTACAAACTGAAACATAGTTAACGGCTCGTACGAACTTTCTTATCCGACCCTGCTAAGAGAGAAGAGGATGAAGAAGAAGTTAAATCCTCTTCGCCATCTAAGTTGGTGCATGAAACTTCTATACGCAACTTAACAACACGCATATCTCTTCAGATACCAGCAACGCCTAAAGCTGCTACTTCGCATTAATTTCTGCTTTGTATGTCACTGTTCTGTTTGTTTTGTTTAAACTTGACATTCTTTTTGTCTCGTGTACGATCTGTGCACTCTCAAGAACGTCCGGGAACGCCTATAGTGTGTCCTACACGTTGAGGGGGTCCAGAGAGTTGGCTCATATCGCGTACCACCTGAAAACCTAATGCGGGAGCCACTCTAACGCGGGAATTTTACTAGCAGTATGTATTAGTGCTCAAAAAGTGCGCACTTCATGCTTTTTCGCCAGTATGTTTTACTGATGTGACATCACGATGCTAACTAACTAACTAACTTCAGACCTCTCCCGAGCATGGGAGCCAGGCCGGACCGACAGGAGCCAGTCCGGAATCCCGGGCCTGTAGACGAGGAGTGCCGAAAGGTCGGTCGGCGGAGAGTGACCATCAAGCTTGTCGCCATGCGACGAGGAGACCGCGATGTGACTGACAACCAACTCGTCGATAACCTTCCGTCTTCGCCCCCCGGCCATACCCCGTCCCACTGCGAACGTTCCGGCTGCCAACCGGCCGTATACAAAAATGTACCGTACTTGTGGCGGTTCTAAAAAAAATGTTCCCGACCCTCGGACACTGGGGGGTACTCACCGACACGCCGGAGAGCTCTACACTCGAGGTAGGCTCGGGCTTGGGGGTCGGCTTCGCGTCGCCACACAACTTGTTCACGCTCGCCAAGCCTCTCAACCCGAGGCTGGCTAGTTGCTTTATGATAACAAGATACTCTTGACAGAGAAAACAGTGTGACGTAGTGTCACAGAAACAGAATGACATCACTCGACATCACAAGGAAAATGGGAAAAGGCGACGCGTTGAGAGGGGGCTAAGCCTCGAGAAGAGGGGTAAACCCTAGGGAGCAGGAGTTGCCGCCACAGGACTCCCCTAGTGAGAATATGAGCTGCCCTCAGCGAGTGGCCCGGCGAGAATCACGGGCCTTGGCTGATTGAGCATCTCTCGAATGGATTTTCTTGTAGACACGCGTGATGACGCGTTCAGGAACGCGTCCGCTGCGCAAAGTAAACTTGGGAATCAACACATCGATCTCGTGCGGAGCGAAGTCGGTGACACAGGGAGTGGTACTGTTGGTGACCTTGGACTTGTCGGTGAAACTGCGACCGTCCACGTCCTTGTACTCCGGCTTGAGCTTGCGAGTAGAGAGATGTGAGATTGGCTTGTAGTAAGAAACCTTGTCATACGGACCGAGATCAGAGTAGAAATGCAAAGCTACTCGATCGTTCGTGTAATCATAAGGTTCATAAACTTCAGCAACGTAAATCTTCTTGCGCCAATCGGACCGTTTGCGATCGGGGATTCGGAAGACAACAAACGTACCGTGCTTAAAATCGTCCCGGAAAGTCTCCTTGGGCTTAGGCACGGCTCGATCGACCACTGGAGGAACCATCACAGGGGTGATCTGACTAACATGAACACAACGTCGCTCGGGCGGAGAGTCGAGAGATTCAATCCTGTAGGTGACTGGAGACAGGCGTTCCACGATAATAAACTGGCCGCGTCATTCTGGTCGAAGCTCGTTCTGTAGAAAAAGAATGTAGAGCAAAACATGCGATCCTTCCTCGTACTCAACATCGACATGGTCAGCATTGTAAGCAAGTCTTTGCTTCTTGAGAGCTTCCTCACGAGGCTCATTCACAGTTCCGGTGCAGAAGTTCAATTTTTCGCGAGTTTACGCCACAACATCGGAACGAGTTTTCGGCAGGCGTCTGGCGTCGAGATCCATGATCGTATAATCAGTCGGCAACAGAGGCTGACGATTGAGACGAAGCATAAACGGAGAGATCTCTGTACCCGGAGCGAACTTGCGATTGTAGCAAAATGCGATGTACTCTGCAAAATCGGGCCAGTCCGTGATGTTCCTATCGTGAAGACACGCACGGAGAAAGGCCTTGATAAAGCGGTTGACCCGTTCAGCCGGATTTGACTGGGCATGATACGGAATCGTAGTCTGATACCGAAGGTTGAAGAGGCGACAAAACTCTTCAATCAATTATAGTTGACGAACTCTTTTTACAAATTGTCGGTACGTATCATCAGAGGCAAATACCCCTCGAGCAATATATTCGCGACGAAAGACTCGAGGATTGCCTCCGCCGTCTTGTTGTACAGCACGTCGAGAATCAGGAAAAGAGAAAATGGATCGAAAAACACAATGAGGTGCGTCTCTGGACCAGCACTGGGCAAAGGCCCAAACAAGTCCATGCATAGAACAGCACAATCGCCATCGTACACAGGCTGTTGAAGGAGACCAGCTCTCTTGGGTTCTGGCGTGCGAGCTTTCTTACACACCAAACAAGCAGCAATGTAGGCGCCCACTTCGTAAGACATGTGGGACCACCAAAAACGTTCAAGTATCGATTGCACCGTACTGTGACGACCCATATGACCACCGTTGAGAGGGGTGTCATGGTAAAGTCGGATGATGCGCGGCCGTAAGGTCTGGGGAGCGACTATCATCGGGTGCAAATCGGGGGCGGCACGGTAGAGGACTCCCTTCACCACTTGAAGGCGAGTGTTAGCACCGTACCGACGAAGAGAATGGCCCTGAGCCATGCGATAACGAATGTCTTCGCTCGTAGCATCAGTGGTCTGTTCTTTGGCTATATCTTCCAATGTCAAATTATCCGGGATCTTGTCGATGTACTCTTGGTAATCATCGGCGTCTCGGAAGATACTCGGCTGGGATCGTAGACGATTTTTCTGGCGTTTTCTCGTAGCATGAGACGTAGCTAACTGCATCGGATCGTCGCGAAAGTCTTCTTCTTCTTCTTCAGGCAACTCAGTCGTGATATACGACTAAATGACATGACATCCAGCTAGTGGTACTCGTTCGTCAACAATGGGCCGAGGCACTCCTTGGCACACCAAGTAAGCATGGTTCAAGGGCTCACCAAACTCGTCCGTCTCGATGACGTGATCGATAGGATTGCGAGAGAGGCAGTCAGGGATACTCATTCCCGGTGACTTCCCTGGTTTGTAGCCCAGTTCAGGATCAAAGTTGGCAAGTCGCAACGACCATCGAGCCAGTTGCCCAGATGAGTGCGTCGCCTTCCGCAGAAACGTCAAGTTGCGGTGATCCGTCTCGAGGACCGTTTTATGCCCTTCAATACAAGAGCGAAAATGTTCGAGAGAGAGAATAACTGCAGTAGCTCCAGCCGACGGGGCTCATAGCTCCGCATCTCCTTCGGCACCGCCCGGCTCCAATACTCAATCACTCGCTCTTCTCGTGTTACCTTTCCGGTGTCGTCTTTGACTTCCACGAGTTGGAAAAGATACGCGCCCAGGCCATCTTTGGAAGCATCCGAGCGGATCTGAAAAGGAAGATCGTAGTCAGGGTGGTAGACTCCGCGAGAGTCCACTAAAGCTTCGATGATCGTGTCCCACGCCTTTCGGGCGTCCACTTGAACGTGACACCCTCGAGACACAGCCGTCTCAACGGTTCCACAATCTTCGAATAATTCTTCACACATCGGCGGCAATAGTTGCTCATGCCAATGAAAGATCGAATCTGGGTCTTCGGAGACGTATTCGGCAGAGTTCCGGGGATCGGCATCTGCTGCAACGCTTCCAACGTCTTAGGATTCGGCTTTAAGCCTTCCGGAGTCGAAATGTGTCCCAGAAACTCGATATCTTCTTTGAGGAGGTGAAATTTTGCTGTTCGTCCACTATATCCTCTTTGTGCTAGGTGGCACAGTACTTCAATCAAGACTTACAAGTGACGATGGAGGTCATCCGATCCCATCACAATGTCGTCGACAAACGCGACCAAGTCCGCGTACATCCATTTCGATAAATCGCTGGCCATCTGCTTGCAGAAGAGAGCTCCTGCTGTCTTCACTCCCAGAGGCAAGCGCAAGAAACTGTGTGCTCCGAGTGGGCTAACCATCGTGACAGCGTCCTGAGCGGCGGTGTCCAAACGAAGGTTGTGGTATCCAAAAAGGCCCAAGCGTATTGCACGCAGTGGGTCAACATCAACTTCGCATCTTCATCTAAATGCGGATTGTCGGGTATTCCTAGTTCTTGAACGACTCTCTCGACTTCTTCTTCTTTCGTCGGGATTTTGACTTTCATCGCTTCGTTCTGTTTGACGTGCTCAGGAGTCTGCGGCAGCCGTACTCCATTCGTATCGCGCGGCGCATGTTTCCACGGCACATCGAACTTTTCTTCGTATTTGAATCTCACTTCAGCATGGCTCTTATTGATCTTTGCTCCTTTGTCAGGCTTTGATGCGCACACTCGGTTCGCTCCTCACTTTCGGCTCCCGATCTGGCTCAGGATCCGGCGGAACGTCCAGTTTTGGTTGTGGGGGGGGGGGGGGCAGCAGAAGAAGTATGAGCCGTCCCCGGCGCATCTGTTGGAAGCGGAAGCAAAGATACTTCTGGGGGTTTCCATTTGGTGCTATCCTGGAGATCTGTTGTTGACACCCACTTAGCGACACGGTTGCGCGTATTCAATAGCGGAAGCTGTACGCGACCACGGGCGGTGTCGGTAATTCGCAGATACTGCTCAGAGCGTCGATCTGTAGGGCTCAACGCGGTCGGCAAGACTTCGCCAATTTGACGGGCGTCTCTGGTCACGGAGTTGTGCAGATCGAGCGCTAGAATTGCAAGCGTGTCTAGGGGCACGATGGACGCCAAGTGTTTGAACGAGGCTGTCTTGGACAAGCCGGCCCAATCATAATCAAGAGGCATCGTGAGCAACTCTGCTGTCATTTTGAGAATCAAAGGCCGAGCGTCCAAACGGTGGGGTTATATGCGGAGAGGAACCCGCGTAACGGTGTAAGCCGTATCCGTAGCTTCTCGGGACGAGCCTAAATTGTTCAGCTGGAGCAGGCTTCGTTCATCTTCGTGACCCAAAGCTGCAGCGAATTTTTGGTGCATGTTCGCACAAGTCTTGTGAGCTTCACGCAGGAGCAGCGGGTGACTGGAGACCAACAACCGCACGCGACAGCTCATCAAGTTGGGCGTAAAGTCGTGAAAAAAATTTACAACGCACACGTAAGGGTGTAAACGCGCAATGTAGGTAATAATCGAAGCCTCTTGCTCAATCAACCACATCATGAAGCCAGCCATTCTGCACAGCTTCATAGTCCAGTGGATGGCCGAGACTCCCTCGCCGACATCACTGGACGTCAAATTACAGAGTGCTGAATGAACGCAGGGCGGGGACGCGATACACATCGACGATGACCATTCCGCTTCCGGCAAATAAGCCTCTATCAATCGAAGGGCCGTTGAATAGAGTCCACAGAGCGTGCGCTGAACCACCAGCACCATCGGAAAATTCTTATGATGGATCTTGTTGGCAGCTTCTGAAGAGTCAAGAGCGAGGACGACTCGGAATGACGCCCCGCACATCTCGTTCGCTCGTCGCAGCCCTAAAGTACAGCCTCCGGCGCCGCTGAATAGCATCACAACCTTGCGATACGTGATCGGCAGCCATTGAGCTTTTTCATATCTTCGGCGAATCTCGCCTTCTGTGGCCTCTCGGCACGTTTTTCATATCTTCGGCGAATCTCGCCTTCTGTGGCCTCTCGGCACTTCTTTTCTTCTTCGTCGGATCGTCGGTCGAAATCATCGTTGCCAGGCGATCTTTGACGGGAGGTCACGTCCTTTTCGGCGGAGTGGGCCGTCTTTTGTACCGAGCTCAAGAGCATCGGTGAGGGGACTGCGTCGCATTGCGTCATATGGCTTGCGACCGAAACAGTGAACGACAGGTTCGCCTTATCGCAGGTTGCTTCACAGCCCTTCGTTAACTCTTCGACCGTAGAGACGTTCAACTCGTCCTGGTAACGAACAATGTCGCCGAGTGCGAGTACTTCACCTTGAGTAACCACGGTTGGCACGTCTTGGGTGGATGAAATCGCCACGCGCGGGCGGCTGACTTGTCGTGATCCTCGCAAGAAGATCACATTCCATCGACTACCCCTAACTGCTCGTATCCAGAGGACGTAGCAACAAAAAACTTGCCCGTCTTCCAAGGGCTCTGAAAGTGTGACTGCTGGTGCGCTGTAAGTGCGTCCAGGCTCGACCTTCATCGTGCGCGCAGCGTAGGCAACCACTTCATGGGCAGTGCTGCTCGAAACTCAAGAAGGAATAACGGTCGAGACTCCCCAGGTCGTCGAAGCTACCGCTCGTTCTGGCGGTGGACGATGGAGGTCTCTAATCGTGCACAAGCGAGCGTAATCGCGATCCTCGACCGTGCTCAGGCTCTGCCTCATCGCGGGGTGCTGGGTGCCGCAAATCGGAATATACCACGGGGTTGCGCGCTCATAAGTCGACCTGAACGTTAGGACAGGGGAATCGACTCGTTGATCCCGCACCTTTAACCATTTGCGTCCATATGCGATTTGCGTGCGGTGCAACGCAATGCGATTGTGTGGGTACTCCACCACGGCTCCCAACACTCGAATGTCGCGCGCTCCTAATAAAAACAAATGATTCGTATCAGCCACGATGGCAAATACCGGAATTGCAACCGCAAGAGCAAAACTCGCAACGCGACCCATTAATGGATAGTCGTAGGACCTCGAGATGGCCGCCAGCAGCTGCTTTCTCGCAAGTGTCTTTGTCCCACGGACACTCTTCTTGGCGGGCCCACTTGAGGACCTCGAGATTACCGGCCTCGGCGGCAACCTCCCATACGCGACGCCGGAGATGCGAGTAGCGGCGCAAAAACCAGTCGATCCACTCGATGACGCCGAGCGCGACAAATTCCTTTAGCTCCGCACCGATTCCCATCGCACGTGGCCCTACGCCGCTCGGCAACTGGACGTTGTCGTCGATCTTGGGGTCGTAGTAGTTCTCGCGCACCATCATCTCCGGGAGCTCGCGCGCGCGTCGCTCCTGGTCGACGCCGACGTTTCGAGGCTTCAACGAGGTGGGTCTGCGTCGTGATGCGTCTCTGCGCAAGCGCGTCGAGAGAAGCCTCAGAGATGATAAGACCGTCGTCTTCTAGAAAACTGTAGACCCAATCCTCGCCGGCGGCGACCAATTTGTACAGCAAATCGCGCTTCGTCGTCTCCGAGTCGTCGTCGATGCCGTTGAGAAGCACGATAGCGTCCATGTCGATGAGCATCCGCAACACCACGCGCCGCTTTTTGAAGAAGGGGTCATTCTTCGTCGCCTTGGCTCGTTTCAGAGGGCGCATGTCGTTCATCTCCTAAAATTGTATGACATCCTTGGGTGTACAACCAGGGGGATATTATTACGTTTGGTAAAATTCGTGCAACAAAGTAGCCAAAAGGCAACTTAAGCACTTGCAGAAGCGGAAAGGGGTGGTGGTGCAGAAGTGAGGACAGAAAAGAAGGAAACAGGAAGAGAAAAAGAGAGCAAAATAGATGGGCTGGAGAAGGGGTGACTCGTCGAGAAGAGGCCAAACGAGCACGAAGGAGACAAAGACAGCGGAAAGCGACGCAATGAAGACGGGGACGAGAACTTGACGACGACGCTAGGAGACGGTCGCAGCGGCACTTCGGGCGAGGCGGCCAGATGACAGTCGCGAGACCACATGGTAACCTCGTATCATCAGCATCATCGGCTTATTGCCAACAAGGATGGCAATAAGCTCCGCCGACAGACGGCCGCGCACGACGTTAGTTCTAAGCTGCGTCTACCGATGCCGTCGTCAAGGCGCAGACGAAGGTCGCGTCCGTGAATCAAGAGCAGAAGGGGGAGTCTGGAGAGCAGAGAGACGGGAACTCAACCAGTGGACCGCGGCAAAGTCGTGCACGCGCGTACAAAAGATGGTGAAAAGCAGCAGAGCTGCCACAAAACTCTGTTGCGACGTCGTCAAAGTGGAATGCGGGCATGTAGTCGAAATATGGTGAAGCGACTCGGGCGGCGACAACAGCGCGCAGGGGTGATCAGGGACGAACATTAACAACACCCCCAGGCAGTAGAACGGGTTGCTAGCTGCGCCGCGACGGACTTTATAACCTACATGGCGCGTGTCATGAAGGACTTGCACGTACCGACAATAGATCCCCGAACGAAAAATGATAGAGGCATCCGCAGGCTCATACGCACGAAGACGCGCAACTCCAAACTGCGTGAGCAAATGGGATCAAACCGCGGAAATACAGACGACGCCACCGCTGGAAGAAAGTGACAACGAACCAGTGCCGAGTCTCAGGACAGACATGCATGCAAGAAGGGTCATCCCCCCCCCCGCGTGCCGCATAAGCAAGACACTGGAGAGACGCGACAAAGGTGGTCAGAGGAATTGCGGCGTTCGTGGCGCACGCGACAGCCATGCGCTGCGAGAGGCCAGAATGTGCGAGAGCACAGCGCCATTATGGTCAAGAATACAGCTTTCACGGGTAACCGAGTGAGCACTTTACGATAGGACGAAAATGCAGTTCGAGCGGCACAGATGCCCATGGCCTCAGCGCGATACGCAGAGAGTGTCCCAAAAAAGTTGATGACAGTTTAGAGGCGTTACAGGGGTGGTGACAGGATCGAAAATATCCACAGCAGCACCGCCCTTATTTCTGGACACGGCTCTGTCGCTGGCCAAAATGGGATGATCGAGACGTGTCCGATCATCACAGTCATCACTCCAGCAGAACAACGCGCAGACGGCCCCCTGCAGAAAACCGGCCGGCCGACGACGGTTGCTAGGTAGGCGCCCGAAGGTTCCGAGGTCTGGGAGATAGTGGGGGCGTTGGATGTGCAGGGACGGAGGTTTTGCGGTGGGCATGGAAAAGAGCAATTTCGTCACGCATCGCAGCAGGGCTTAGCGGCCGTGAGGACCTAATGAAAGTCGCCCGAGGGGCGGTGGCGTTTCACGGGGAGGCGACGCACGCCGACCGAGACTGGGAGAGTCCAACCGGAATGGCCGTGACAGCCAAACCGGGCCGCCGCAAATGCGACCCTTCTATACCAAACCTCTTCGATGCTACCCGTTCAGCGGCAGCACTTCAACGCGGCGATAAATCCAATTTATAGACAGACGCGTTCTTGTCTTCCACCTCCACTACGCGGAGGTGGGTGGGCATCAAGAAGCAGCGTCACCACCTATGCGATCAACCCGAAACCCGGCGCAAGACCGGCAACATATGGAGTAATTTTTTGTTCTATTATGAGAGGACGCGGGCGTCGCGGTCCCATCTTGCCCGGTAAGCGGGCTCGTTATCCGAAAAGAACATCTGGCCGACGCCGTGGCGCTCGTCGTCCTTCCACTCCCCGACGTACTTGACGCCGTTGGGCCAGACGTACTCGCCCTGGCCCTCCATTTTGCCGGCGCGGTACTCCCCCGTGTACTTGGATCCGTCGGGGTAGGACATGACCCCCTGGCCCTCCTTGCGGTTATTCTTGAAGCCGCCCTCGTACCTCGTCTCGTCGCGGTAGACGAAGACTCCGTACCCATCCTTGGCGCCCTCCTTGTATTCGCCCTTGTACATAGACCCGTCGGCAAAGTAGTACTCCCCGTAGCCGTGGCGCTGCGACCGGACAAAGGAGCCTTCATACCGTGACCCGTCGGGGTGCCAGTACGTCCCTTTGCCCTCCATTTCTCCGTGGCGCACCTCGCCCTCGTACTTATCGGGACGCAGAAACCACGTCAACGTCATCCATTTCGCCTCCCCCGTATCCTTCTTCGGCGCTGAGCATTGTGTCGATTCGACCATCGTTGTTGTCTCTCTCTCCTCCTGCTCGAGGGTAATTGTTATGTCAACCACCACCACACTCCCAACAACGGTCGTCGCATGTTCAACGCGCGATGCGCGCGGGTCGTGGGTCTCGGGGGCGCCGCCTCAGCCTGGATGATAATGTCGCGGCGGCCCGCTTTCTCCCTGCGGGTCGAAGACGACGTGAAGCTTGACTTCAAGGACGTGCTGATCAGGCCGAAGCGGTCGACTCTGAGATCGAGGTCGGAGGTGTCGCTGGAGCGGGCGTTGGTGACTCGGAACTCGCAGCGCGAGGTCCGGTGCGTGCCGATCGTGGTGTCGAACATGGATACCGTCGGGACCTTCGAGATGGCATGCGCCCTCGCGCCGTCGGGGGCTCTGGTGGCGATCCACAAGCACTATAACCTGGACGAGTGGCGAGAGTTCTCGCGTCTCCACCCCGACGTGAGGAACGTGATGGTCTCGGCCGGGACCGGTGCCGGCGACCTCGCCAAGCTCGACTCGATTCTAGCGGCGTGCCCAACGGTCACCACGATCTGCTTGGACGTTGCGAACGGCTATTCCGAATTTTTTGTCGAGGTCGTCTCGGCCGTCAGGGAAAAGTGGCCCCGCCACGTCATCGTCGCGGGTAACGTCGTCACCAACGAGATGACCGAGGAACTGATTCTCAAGGGCGCCGACATCGTCAAAGTCGGGATTGGCCCTGGCTCCGTCTGCACGACCCGGAAGCAGACCGGCGTGGGGTATCCGCAAGTCTCCGCGGTCGTCGAGTGCGCCGACGCTGCCCACGGCCTGGGCGGCCACGTCATCGCCGACGGCGGCATCACCTGCCCCGGAGACGCCGCGAAGGCCTTCGGGGCCGGCGCCGACTTGGTCATGTGCGGCGGCATGTTCTCTGGAACCGACGAAAGCGCCGGCGAAGAGCGCGCGAGACCCGACGGTTCGCGCGTCAAGCTCTTCTACGGCATGTCCAGCTCGACGGCCATGAAAAAGCACGTCGGCGGTGTCGCCGAGTACCGCTCCAGCGAGGGAAAGACCGTCGAGGTCCCCTGCAAGGGCCCCGCCGCCGACGTCGTCCAAGATCTCCTCGGCGGCCTGCGCTCCGCCTGCACCTACGTCGGGGCCCGCTCCATCAAGGAGATGCCCAAGCGCACCACCTTTGTTCGCGTCTCCCAGCAGCTTAATACCTTCTTCGGCACCCACGACCTTTCCAAGCAGCACCAGGCCGGTGGTGGTGGTGCTGCTGCTGGTCCCGCCCCCGCGAAGGGGCCCGCGTCGTGATCATCCTATCTTCGGTGACTGGCTGACCACAGGGGCTGCTCGCGGTCCCAAGATTGCGCCTTGCTTGCTTGCTTGCTTGCTTGCTTGCTTGTTGTCTCTCGAGAGTCGGACGCTGGGGCGATAAATGGATGGTCCTCGGGGCGCGTCGAAGCGACTTAACATATAGTCAAAGCCGCCGGAGCAGCAGCATCGCGGGAGTGTTATTAATCTCATATCACTTCATCAGGCAGCGTTGATACGATACACACTGGGATCGTCGCAACAACAGAGCGGTGTCGGCGCATAAACTATATTCTCGTCGCGCCGCAGTTGTCATCCTCAAACTGACCACATCACACTCGCGGGGAAAACTTCGGGAGCATCGTCATCCTAGGGTTCGGTCGTGGCAGGTGCCTCCCTAGAAGTCGCGTCGTTGCGCGTCGTCGTCGCGACCGCAACCTCGTCGCCCTCCGTCCGCAAGAGCATCTTGCCTTCGGTCGCGATGGCTGAGGAGGAAACATCGCGGCGACCGCCCCCCCCGGGTCGTCGAAGATGCCGCCGACATGTCCGCAACTTTCCGGCCAACGGCTGGGGACGAGGACGACAGCCAAGGAAGAAAGAGAGGTATGCCGCGCTTCAAGTCAGAGGCGGCACTTCGAGGCGAAGATCGCCGCCGGAAGGTGAAAGCGAAGAGGTCGTTGTTGCGAGGCCTGACCGCATTATGCTGCGACTCGAACCGCGCGACGCAACGTCGTGAGCCGAGAAGAAGATCTTTGGTCTCGGGCCGAACCGTCGTCGCCTATGATTCCTTAAAGAAATTATGAACGTAGATTTTGCCACAAAAAAAGATCCTAAACGGACTTATTACTATTATCGAGGTGATCCACCACCACAACGCGCGAGGAGAACGCGAAGAAGATGCGCACGCAACCAAGAAGGTGGTCTGCCAGGAGATCGCGGGGGCTATCTATGCGTGGCATGATGGAGGCGCAGGGCACGGAAACGCCGCCGCGCGGGAGCTGGGATAAGATTCTCTTGGCGTTGGAGGACTTTGAGCCCCGCAAGTTATATTAGTGATCGAAGCTGGCGCGCAGCTTGGCGTTTGGAGTTTTTTTTTTTTCGAGCGGAGGTGGGAGTGGCCTTCTAAGAGATGACATTTTCTTTTCACTTCCGCGCAGCAAGGGCCGCTCCTCCACAAACACCAAGCTGATGCCGGAGATCGCGCTCGAGGTCATCAACGACGAGTCTCACGGTGGCATGCTGTTTTAAATTTAAAAAGCTCGCCTAGCCAGAGGCTTCAGCAGCAGCCCCGTGTACTGTACCTACCTGTAAAAAAGAGTGGTGGTCCAAGCTCCTCGGCGTCCCTGGAGCACCTCAGCAAGAAGCGCCGCCGCCCACAAAGAAGGCACCTTGGTGCATACATATAAGAATGGGGAGGAGACCAGATAAAAAGAAAACCACCATCACCACCACCTCGAGTAGGCGGGGTTGCTTTTGTTGTTGTCCCGACGAGAGAAAGGCGGCGGCAGCACACATCATCACTACTCGGTGGGGGAGGGATCAGAGAAGGCGACGCCCCCAGCCCCACCCCCAAGAAGGCTCGTCGAGGAGGAGGCGGGGGCGGGGTTTACCACCTGGTGGTGCGCGGGGACGAAGGAGTTCGACCTGGAAATTGGCTGGACGGCGGAGGGCGCGTCGTCAGGGCCCGGGGGCGCGTCGAAGAGATGGTGGTCGTCGGCCCCGAAGTAGGGTTCGATGAGGACAAAGACAAAGGCCTCGTCTTCGTAGGCGGCGCGGATGTCGTCGAGTTGGTCGGGTTCGCAGGTGCCGACGACGGCACCTCCCGAGCCCGGGAGTTTCGCGACGCCGCCGAGGGACTCGGCGATCTCGACGAGACGCAAATTTGCTTGGCCGAGGACGTCGTCGCCGAACAATTTTCGACGGAGCGAAAAGTTGAGCGCCAAGAGGCGCTTGCACTCGTCCTTGTCGCCGCTCTCGATCGCGGTCTTGGCCGTCTCGGCGACCCGAGCGAGGTCTCGCATGGCCCGGTGGACGGTCTCGTCCCCCGCTTGAAAGCGCGACTTGACGTCGGAGTGGATCCGGCCCGAGTCGCTGGGCTCGCCGCAGTAGGCCAACCAGAGAATCGGGAGCGCCGCTTGGAGGTTCGAGGGGTCGAGCCTTTCGTAGCGGCCGTAGCCTTTGTCTTGGAAGTGTTTCGCGTCGAAATCCATGTAGACGAGGCCCTCGTAGGCCTGGACGACGCGGTCCTGGAGGCCCGCGACGATCCCGAGCTCGGCTTCGACCGAGAGCACGAGCGACGGCAGCCAGGGTTCTTTGATGTGCGAGTCGTCGAGGTTGTAGAAGCGCATCAGCGCGCGAATCGCGGCCGTGACGATCGCCGAGGAGCCCGCGAGGCCGACTTGCCGCGGGACGTTTGTTTCGTAGGAGAGGGTGAAGTTCCGCTTGGGGAGCGCGACCCCCCGTTCCATACAAAATTCGTGGAAGCGCTTGCACGCCGCTTGCAACAGGCGCATCCCGCCCTGATAGCCCTCGCGGAGCGAAATGAAGTGGAGGTCGCTCAAGCTCCCGAAGTCGCAGGGGTCGAAGAGCGGGTGCGGGATCAGGGCGAGCCGTTCCGAGGGAGCGATCGTCGCCGAAGCCCAAAAGTTCGCAATAGTCAGAGCGATCGTCTTGCCGTTGTAGCCGTCCGAGGGGTTGCCGAAGAGGCCGACGCGGGCCCTCGCCGTCGTCGTCAGAGCCCAGGGACCATCGACCCTCTCGAACCGCTCGACGAGGTCCAGGTACTCGCGGAGCCCGGCGTTCCCGATGAGCCGGAACACCCCGGGCATGCGCATCGAGTAAACCGGGAGTCGTTTCGCGTTCACGACCCACTCCATGAAATTACCCAAGCTGCCCGTCTTGAATTCGGGCAGGCACTTGACGACGACGGGTTGCAAAATATAAAACAAGGGACACGCCTGACCGGCGACGTAGTTGTTGGGTTTTTCCACAAACCGCGTCACCATGCGCGTCTCGGGGTCGACCTCGATGATCCCTCGGCTCGCCGCGTCTTCGTCCGGACCGAGGTTATACGAGACGACGAGCGAGTCCCCGCGCAAGACGTGCGACTCGGTCACGATCGCCTGGAGATCGAACTCCCGGTGGAACAACGAATCCCCCGCTATCACCATAACTTCGCGGTTTTGGTCCTTGAACCACGACGCGCGCGACAATCCCAGCAGCAAGTCGCGGCAAGCTCCGATCGCTGTCGTTCGCATTGTCGACCCATCGTTCACCACGTGACTCACCGGGATTCCGCGCGCCGTCGCCCACCTTTCAAAGTGCTTGAAGTGCTTCGCATTCGTCACCAGGTAGACGTCCGTGATCTTGCGCAGCTTCTCGATCGCGCCCCACCAGTAATCGATCACGCGCCGACCCCCCGTGATCGGCAACAACGCCTTCGGCAGACCGTGGAGGTGCCGGTACTCGGGACCCGCCTCCAAGATCTCCGCCTCCAGCTGCGTGTCCACGCTCGCGACCAAGATCATCGCGATCGTCATATTTTTATTTTAATTATAAACTTCTTCACTTCACATTTTTTGTGGAGGTGAAGAAGTCTCTTTCTTTCGAAAAAAAAACAAACAAAAACAACAACAACGGATCGAAGATCGATGATGTGGTAGTCGCGCATTTTCTCATGGAGAGGAGGTACCTCGTGCTGCAGAAGCTGACCGAAGGCCAGACCTTGTTTGTGGGCAGCGTCGCCGGCGCGATCGAGGCGGCGGCAACGCAACCCCTGACCTACCTGAAGAACACGGTGCAACAGCGACTGCGGGTGTCGGCGGACCCAAGAATCGTATACAGAGGCACGCTCGCCTCGTGCTGCGCCGACGCGAGTCTGATTGGGTCGCAGTTTGTGCTCTGCGGCAGCCTCCAAAAACTTATGGTCAATCACCAGACGCGAACGCTGTCATTCTTCGAAGAAATAATTTGTGCTTTAGGCGCCGGAGCCGCGTCGGGCCTTCCGTGCTGTGCCTTGGAGCTCACGATGATCCAGCAACAGCGGTATGGCGGCTCGACGATGGACACCCTCCGGAGCCTCCTCGCCGCCCGGGGTGGTGGTCTCTTTCGCGGCCTCGGACCTTCGGCCGCCCGAGAAGCCGTCTTCGCCGCGGGCTACCTCGGCCTCTCGCCGCAAATGGACCGTCTCCTCCCACCCACCTGGGCCACCGCGCTCTCCTCGCTTTTCAGCGGCCTTATCTGCGCCGGCATCACCCACCCCATCGACACTATCAAATCCTGCATGCAGGGCGACGTCCACCGCACAAAGTACGGTGGCTTTATCCACACCTACCGCACTATCTATGCCGACGGCGGCCCCGCGGCCTTCTACCGCGGCTACGGCGCGCGCGCGGCCATGATCTGCATCTGCTTCTACATCTTCGCAGAGACCAAGCTCCAGCTCGCCTCGCTCGCCTTCCCCCGCCAACTCATCTGCGACGACCCCGACCCCTGACTGATGACGTCAGCAGAAGCAACATAACGGCATTCATTCTATCCGTTCATCAGTCGATTATCGAAGAAAGGTGTCAAGGCAGACGTCAGCATATGGCACACATGATGAGGAAGATGATGATGACGACCCGGCAGAGCGCGATGAGGGCCGCTCTCCGCAGGCCGTACCACCAAAAGGTCGTGGACCACTTCGAGAAGCCGAGCAACGTCGGCTCCCTCGATAAGAACGATCCCAACGTCGGAACAGGCCTCGTCGGGGCTCCCGCCTGCGGGGACGTCATGAAGCTCCAGATCCGGGTGGACGCCGACGGCAACATCGTCGAGTCTAAGTTCAAGACCTTTGGGTGCGGCTCGGCGATCGCGTCGTCCTCGGTCGCGACCGAATGGGTCAAGGGCCGGAACGTCGACGACGCCACCAAGATCACCAACAAGGACATCGCGGCCCACCTCAACCTTCCCCCGGTCAAACTCCACTGCTCGATGCTCGCGGAAGATGCGATCAACGCGGCCATCGCTGACTACAAGAACAAGAAGAAAGGGGCTGTCGAAAGCGCGGACGACCACCGTCTCGAGGCGGCCGCCGTCGCCGCCGCGTGACGATCCACGAGTGGTCCGCTTTTTGTGTGTGTGTGTGTGTGATTCCCGGTTCGTGGCAGACTGAGCATTTTTTTTAGTCGCGCGGAGTGCCCCCTTCGAAAGTCCACTTCCTCTGCTGCATTATGTACTGTATACTGTGTTGCGTACTTTATGCGACTTTTCTTCTACAAGCGCCGACTATGAATGAATGAATGAATGAATGAATAAATCAATCAATCAATCAATCAACGCGGGGTGCCAGCCTTGCCATCAGATTGGAACGGTGTGTGTGGGGGCACGAGGAATAAAAAGGTGGTTAATCCGTGTGTGATGGAAATTCAGTTAAAATGCGATCGGCGTTATCGGAGAGTGCGCTGGTGATCTCGAGCCGCAGGTGTTAAAACAAAACCACCACCACCACCACGCATTGTCTCCCTTCTTCTTCTTCTCCTCGCGCTCATTCCTTGCTGTACACGCTCATATCTTTTTGCTCCAATAACACCTGCGTCCGCTTGTTTGTCTACGTCTTCGCCGTCGTCGACCTCCCTGCCGCCCATGTCTAGACTCTAGGAGCCCTTCTCTCTCTCTCTCGCTATGTTCATGCTTACACTTACCTTCCCCTCCGACAACAGGAAGCATGCCGAGATCAGGTGGATACCGGCAAGCAAAAAAAGAGCTAGGGGCAGCGGCCGCCGTCGCCGCGGTCCCGAGGGCTGTGCGAAGACCGCTTCCAGGTGGGGGAGGACACACACACGAAGCCCCCCCCCCCACAAGGACGACATTTTGGCGCAGGGGGGTCGGCGACCCCCGCCCTGGAGCTTGTCAGTATCGCAGGGGGGCCTCGGACAGCCCCTGCGGGAGACAGTCTAGCATTGACAACTCTCGGAGTTAGCTCTCTACGCGCCAGGAGCGCATTCGGGGAGAAGACCAACATCGTTCCAGAAACAAGGTTCTCGTCGACAAACAGGCGTTCGTGGGGGGCTGAACACGCCAAGTTAGTGATAGTTTTCGGCGCAATCACCGACTGGTTGGTTCGTGTGGCTGGGCGCCGACTAATTTTGTGTCAAGAAGATAGGGGGGTAAATAAGAGTGATGTCTAAGGCCCACAAGGCGCTGGCGTCGCGGGCCCTCCTCAAGCAGCAGGGAAAACGTTTGCATCGTTTCGACTCGGATTTCCAAAGAGGAGGAGGGGTCGGCGAGCACGGTACGGCGGCGTCGCGGACTTTGGTGCGGCGCGCGCTGGAGGGGCCCCCGCTTCCCGCGGCGATGCAGCGATTCGACAGCGCGGACTACTTTAGTTGTCGCGAATCAGCTGCAGAATCCGACGAGAATTGGGTGTGGTGGGTCGTGGTCGGCTTGGTGGTGCGGCACGGCGTCTCGTTGCACGGGTATTCGGGCGAAGCGACGCCTCCGCGCTTCGGGGACTACGAGGCGCACCGGCACTGGATGGAGGTGACCATAAATAAGGAAATAAAGGAGTGGTACACGTACGACACCGAATACTGGGGGCTCGACTACCCGCCCGTGATGGCGTACGTCGAGTACGCGTTGGGCCTGGCTTCGCGCGTCTTTGATCCGGCGTCGGTCGAACTCGACGCGTCGCGAGGATACGAAACTCTAGCCCACCGTCGCTTCATGCGCTTCACCGTGCTCCTCGCCGACACCCTTTTTGTTGGGGCCCTCGGATCCCCGGCGGCCCTGCTCTCGCCGGCACCGATTTTGGTCGACCACGGCCATTTTCAGTACAATTGCCTTCCGCTAGGATTGAGTCTCTGGGCGGCCAAGTTATTCTCGACCGACCGACCCTTAGCCGCCGCGGCCTGCTTCTGCCTCGCCCTCAACTCCAAGCAGACCGCCTTGTACTACGCCCCCGCGGTCTTCTTCGAGGTCCTGGCGCGCGCGCGCTCGGCGAAGGCCGTCGCGAAGGTCGCCGTCGTCGCGCTTCTCTCGTTTGCCGCGATTTGGGCGCCCCTCGGCGACGGCGTCCTCGCTGCGCTCCGCCGTTGCTTCCCCGTCGAGCGCGGGGTATTCGAGGACAAGGTGGCCAACCTCTGGTACGCAGCCCAGGTTGTGTTCCGGGCCCGCGACGATCTCGACGCGACTCTTATTCTCAAACTCGCGACGATCGCGACGGGACTAGCGGCCTTTCCCGTACCCGTGCTCCGGGCGATCAAGCGTCGGAACGACTTCCACGGCTTCCTCCTCTCCCTCCATTTGTCGGCCCTCGCTTTTTTTCTCTTCTCCTACCACGTCCACGAGAAAGCCATCCTCGTCCCGCTCGCCCCTCTCCTCCTCCTCGACGACGCCTCCGTTTATGCCTGGTATCGAGATCTTTTCTCGCTCGCGGCCGCCGTCTCCATCTCACCCCTCTTATTCTACGAAAACCTCGCTCTCCCCTACGCCGCTACTATCGCCTTCTTCTCCCTCGTGATTTCTCCTCGAAACAAAATCGTCCGTTCGCTCCTCGTCGCGCTCGCCCCGCTCCACGCACTCCCTCTCCTCTTCCCCCCCCCCGCCCGCTACCCCGACCTCTACCCCGCCCTCACCAGCCTCTTCTTCGCCCTCCTCTTCTCCTTTGCCTTCGCGATCCTCTTTTTCCACGAGCTCCACCACCTCTTTTACTTTGCCACCCCTCGCCGAGACACCTCGAGACACCTCCTCAACTCGAAAAAAAAGCTCCTTTGACGACGATATTATATTTCATCATCATCATCATCATCATCATCGTACAAGAAGAAGACGAGTGGCCTTTTATTTTGCAAGAAGACGACGACGACGACGACGACGACAAAAAAACCGCCGCGGACGCTGACGCTGAGCTTGGTTTTTGTTTTGCGGGTGTGGACGACCGTCGTTCTAGCACAGGAGGTGTGAACTAATAATGCCCACGGTGTGTGCAGCGCGGATCGCCAGTTTGCTGTGTCTCTCTCCTCCGGCGCTTGAAGACGACAAAAGCAAACCGTGGTTCTTGTCTTGTCTTGTCTTGTTTTGTCTGCGAGCGAGGAGGAAGAAGCATTCGGGCGAGGGCGTCGACCATCGAGGGAGGTCGGAGCCACCAGTCGACAGTCGGTCCTATGCCACGTGGCAGCATCCCAAGCAGGATATGTATCGACATCATTTAAGATCCTCGCTGGGATTTCGACGATGACGAAAGCAGAATGATCCCCGGACTGCCAGGCGAGGTCGCCGAGGCGGCAGAAGTGCGACTGCTCATTCCTGACCGGTTGGCGTGGTGCTGCGTGCCCGAGTCCATCCTCGAGAAGCACAAGGCGTGGTTCGAGGAACAGCCGGCGTACTTATCTGTGGACACGACCCTAGTCTACGAGCAATTCTTTGCCGATTTTGGACCGCTCAGCTTGGGGTGCACTGTCACGTATTGTCGGCTCGTCGAGAGGCTCCTCGAAGAGGCAAAGACAAGGGGCGGCGGACTCGTCGTGCACTACTGCAGCAGCCACAGGCACCGTCGGACGAACGCCGCCGCTTTAGCTTGTCTTTATGCCGTGATGGTTCTCGGCAAGCCCGCGCACGACGCCTACGAGCCGTTTGTTGGGATCGAGCCGCCCTTCCAGCCGTACCGCGACGCGGCGTTCGGCGTATGCACGTTCCCGTTGCTCGTCGTCGACGTGCTTCGCGCCGCCGAGCGCGCGATCGCCAACGGACATTTCGATTATCGGACCTTCGACCTCGAGCAGTGCGAGACCCTCGAAAAGATCCACAACGGCGACGTCTCGTGGATCGTGCCGGGCAAGTTCGTCGCGTTCTCGGGTCCGCTCTCGCGCCGTCGCGACGTCGGCAACGGAAAGCACGCGCTCGCCGCGAGCGACTACGTGAAGCTCTTCCGTCGCCTCGGCGTCTCGTGCGTCATTCGCTTCAACAAGCCCGTCTATTCCTCCCTTCTCTTCACCAACGCCGGCATCCGCCACGTCGACCTCTACTACGAGGACGGCACCAACCCGCCGCCCCAAATCCTCCACCGCTTCCTCCAAATTTGCGAAGACCACCCGCACGGCGCCATCGCCGTCCACTGCAAGGCTGGCCTCGGCAGGACCGGCACCAACATTGCAGCCTACCTCATCAAACACTTCAACTACACGGCCTACGAGGCGATCGCGTGGCTCCGCCTCTGCCGCCCCGGCTGCGTCATCGGCCCTCAGCAGCACTTCGTCAAGGACATCGAGCCCGCCCTCGTGCGCGACGGCAGGCTCTTCCGCGAACAGCAGCACCACCACCAGCCGCAGGTATCAGGACGACATCACGAACAGCAAATCCAGCTCCCGAGGCGGGTCGAGTGGACCGCGGCGCCAGTGGACGACCACCAATGGAGGCGGACATCGCCCTTGCTCGCGGTTGCAAGCGCCGAGGCACGAGAGCGGCACGCGACGCCGCTCTCCTCGCGTCAGTTTCCCGCCGCGCCTACTCCCGGCAGTCGAGGTCCGCGAATGCCGGACGCGGGCACGCGCGCCGCGTACTCCAAGAGGCCTTTCTCCTCGTCCCCGAGACTGGCGCCACCGCGCTGCGGCGGCGACTTCGTCTTGCGAGGTGGTCCCCAACCGGTTGGCGGTGTTAAGAAGAATGCCTTGCTTCGGAGACAGCGGCTCCCGCCGCCGCCGAGCACCGCTGTCCCTAGCGGCTGACGTCCATCTCCTTGTTAAAAAAGGTTCAAGAAGCACCACGATCAATTTTGTTCTCGAGAAGTCCATTATAATATACTTCAAGGCTCGCGCCCTTTTATTACATAAAATCGCCACGGTCGTCGACGCGGAGTGGGTTGTCGAGAACACACCTTTACGTGCGAAACAAAGGCATCGCGTGATGAATTGAGGTCTCGGCTCCAAAAAAAAAAGGAGGGTCGACGAGGAGCGACGGAATGTGGTGCACATTTTCAGCCCCCGAGATTTGGGGCTCGCAGTCGATAGCTGCAATCGAGGACGTCCTCGTGGGCGAGCGGCTCTTGGGGCTCGATGACGATATCCTCGAGCTGTTGAGGGACGTCGAGGTACCACGCTTGCTGTTGCAGTTCTCCCTCGTCGCCTATATCCTGCGCCTGAATTCGTTGGTTGATCTCGTGGATCTCCTCATAAGTCAGTGGCGCTTCTGGTACCGGCCAAGACCCGAGGTCCTCCTCCTCGTCGTCGAGGTGAATGCTAATCGGAACAGGCTCCGTTGGTACGTTGTGCTGCTCCCACACGCGTTGGACATCAACGTCGATTCGTTTCTCCCACAAATCGGTCATAATGCTCTCAAAGAGTGCGCAGCGCAGGCGAATTTTAGGCAATAATTTAACTTTCCTACATCTTGAACTTATTATGGACAGAAGAGTGGTTTAGGATTCGCCACGAGAAGTTGAAGTTTCGTTGCTTTTTGCAGTCGGCCGACGATCTATCTATCTATCCGACACTTTGTAGGAGGGTAAGGGAGTTGTTAACCGACTTGGGCGTTGTGGTCGCAGCCAGATATAGATGACTGGCGCAGGACTCGCTGGACAACCGCGCGGGGACCGCATTCGATACTTGCTTGTGAAAGAAAGTCACGGATTTTGGTTCGAGTTTGTGGTCTGAAATAAAATTAGTCGCCTGTGATGATGTGCGCACGAGACCTATGACCGGTGCAAAGATGAACACCACCCCCATGTCGAACGAGTTTTCTCTTCGCGGCGCACATCACGTTTTAGAGAAAGGAGAGTTTCTGTTGTCGCGAGGACGGCTGAGGCACGCACCGTCCTCGTGATGAACAAAAATGAACGCAGGACGCTCCGGGATAATCTCGTGATACCACTCGCGTCGTCTTCGTCCTCGTGGGGTGGTCTTCCCACCGTGCTTGTCCACGTTGTCCAACAGGCAGGCAGCCTGGGCAGCGAGCACCACGCCTCGAGCGCCCGTTGTCAGAGGCTGCTGCGTTTATAGAAGAGCTTCTGTCGCATCGGAGCGCGGCGAACAACAGCGTCTGGGGCCGACGTCTTTGACGACGACTTTGACGACAACTCCCTCCGCGTGCAATGGCGGCGGGAATAGGGCCAGCGGCGCGGAAGTGACGTAGGGCGCCCTGTAGAAACCAAATCCCGCCGGTGTCGGATACGAAGAAGCCGACTCTCGTTGGAGAAACCAAAATAACGGACGGCACTTCCTCGTAAAGCAAAGCACGCGCGCGGTGGTTAAAAATTTGAATAAAAGACGAGCCTACCGCGTTACGCCAGGGCGTGGGGTGGATGTGTGGTTTACTTTGAGTTGTCCTTGTACCCTGCTCCTCCTTCGAGGGGGGTGTCGAGGCAGTCAATGGGCTTGGTGATCATCCGGCCTTGGGGGAGGATCTCGATGAGGTAGCCGTCGGGGTCCTTGATGAAGGCGAGGCCTGGAAGAAAGAATGATAAGGTCCGAGAAAAAAAGACGCACCTTTCATGCCACCGCCGTTTGGTGACTTTGAGAAGGGGACGCCCATTTTGTGGAAGCGGTCGCAGGCCTCGTAGACGTCGGGAACCGTTATTCCGAGGTGACCAAAGCCGCCCTTAACCTTTTCGCCGTTGCTTGTGCCCGTCGCGTCGGCGTTTCCCGTGTTGTACATGTTGCCCTCGGTACCCTCGGAGCCGTGGTTCCACGTGAGCTCGACGCAGCCGGGGGTGGTCATGCAGAGCTTCCAGCGTTCGTCATGGTCCTCGGGTACGACGTCGACGCCGTGCGCCACAAAGTAGACCGAAAAGCCCCACTGGGGGAAGTCGCGGTGCATCAGGAGCTTGAAACCGAGAATTTCGGTGTAGAACTTGAGCGAGGCTTCGGGATCTTTGACTCGAATCATCGTCTGTTGCATCATGAACGGTTTTGTCTCCGCGGGCTGTTGCTTGGAGAAGAAGGGGGTTGGATCGAAGGTCACGAGCGTCGACATGTGCAACGAGGGGCGCCGGAATGGGGTCAAGACCGAGAGGCGCCGGCTCGGGATGAGAGAACTGAATGCGAGGGCCCGCGACGACGCAAGAATCAGGCCAGAGGGAACCAGAAGACGCATCGAGGTCCGTTGAGTACGTTCCCCGCCTTGAACTCAACATCATCTCTAAGCACGCCGCGTAAACAACAAACGACAACAACGCGTCTTATGTCCAACAGTAGTGGTTGAGGTTGAACTCTCAATCGTCCTCCTCGTCGTCCTCCTCGTCCTCGTCGTCGTCATCGAAGCCCGCGTGGTGGTGGTGGTCGTCGTCGTCGTCGTCGTCGTCGTTGAAGTAGTCTTGATCGTCGTCGTCGTCGTCGTCGTCGTCGTCGTCGTCGCCGATGTGGTCGAAACGAGAGTAGTCGGTGGAGAAGCGGCGAAGGCTGCGGCAGAACGGGATGGGTGAGTCCGAAGAGGCGGGATTTGGTGCCGAGTCCGAGGATGGAAGGGGGGCGGGCCGGTCGGGGGGGCTCGCTGCAGGGTCGTCGAACCAGTCGAACTTGCAGAGGTGGAGGATGTAGAGGACGCAGTCGCCGGGGAGGCCTTGCCAGCCCATGGCGAGGGAAGAAAAGGCGGCCGAAGCGCCGCGCTGGAAGTGAGTTGAGAAGGAAGCGTGGATCCGGGGTCGCCAGAGGGTATAGCGTGCGCCGTAGGAGAGCTGGCCGACGAAGGAACGGCGGCGGCGCCAAGGGGAGCCCCACCAGGGACCGACGTTGGAGAAGGGTTCCGAGGCGAGGTGGGCGACGCCGCTGAGGACTTGGATGAGGTCGTCATCGTGGGTGACCGCGGCTCTCTGGTTGTCGTAGACGACGCCCTCGTCGCCGTCGTCGGCGGAGTGGACGTAGACGCCGTAGGTTCGTCCGGGCGCGAGGACGAGGGGTTTGTCTAGGGCAAGTTTTGCGAAGTCGCGCCACGAGCTCGCGACTTTGTGGCGGTAGGCCATTTGCCAGTCCTCGGGGGCGAGCTCGCGGCCGTTGTAGCCGCCCTCGCAGCACCAGACGCTCATCTTGCCGAGGCCGCCGCGGACCGAAATGGCGTCGACCACCACTGCGCTCACGGGTCGTTCCTCCTTGACCCTCAGGTTGAACATGATCCCGCAGAAGGTGTGGTCCTCGTGGTCTTCGGTTTCGACGGTGAACGAGTCGTGGACGAGGCGGTCGGCCTCTTGCTGGAGGACGAGGCAGGCCATTTCTTCTTTCTTTCTTTCTTTCTTTCCCCTGGGTGGAGTGCAGTTTTTAGTTTTTGTTTTAAGGAGCGGCGGGTAAGGTTTGGGAGGAGGAGTTGGTTCTTCACGCCTTCTCAGGCGTGTTAGTTAGTTGGTTGTTATGGCCTCCTCCTCGTCGTCGTCGTCGTCGTCGTCCGGTGGTGGTGAGTCGCTGGGGAGCCGGCTCCGGAAGGCGCGGGAGGAGACGGCCGAGAAGCTGCGGGTCGCGTCGGCCAAGGCGCGGGTGAACGCGGCGGCGTCGCTGAGCGCGGCGAAGAAGACGGGGGCCGAGTTCGCGAAGAAGCTCGAAGAGCCGACGACGGGGGCCGCGCGGCGGCTGCTCGAGTCGGTGCTCGCCGACTGGGTGGAGGGAGGCGCCGAGGAGGAGGAGGACGACAAGGTTAGGGTGTCTTTGCGCAAGGGTGAGTTGTTGATGCGCGACGTTCGGCTGAAGAGTCGGTCGTTTTCGTCGCTCGGGCTCGCGGGCGGAACGATCGGCGAGGTGCGGGTCGTGGTGCCGTGGACGCGGCTCGGGACGGCCCCGGTGAAGGTGTGGGTGCGCGACGCGAAGGTGTCGTTGTCGGACGCGACGGGGGACGCGGGACCGGCGTCGACGCGACAACTCCTCGACCTCGTAGACGAGCTCCGAGCGAACGAAAAAAAATCTGGCGGTTCGAAGAAAAGGAGCGGTCGGTTCGCGCGGCGGCTCGCTTTCCGCGCGTTATCTCGCGTCGAGATCGAGGCCGAGGCCCTCGCCGTCGATTACTGCGGGGTGACGGTCCGCGTCGAGCGGTTGACGGGCGCGTGGGACGAGCGAGGCGTCGACGGCTTGGAGTCGAGAGGCCTAGACGTGGCCGGCGTCTTCCACGCGCCGCGCATCGTCGCCGACGCGACCGAGGTGATTGTCGAGGATGCGGTGGTGAACGGCGACCATCTCCTCGAGGCCCTCGAGACCGTGTGGACGACCTTTGGGGCCGCGCGCCGCCGCTCGGAGCTCAACGGAGACGAACGCCCGTCGCGTCCCGTCGACGAAACGAACGCGCGCCTCTGGTGGCGGCGCGCCGTCGCGGCGGTGCACCGCGACCGCCACCGTACCCTCCTCAAGTGGCGCGAGGCCGTGGCGCTCGCGCGGCTCCGTGCCGAGTACGTTGGGCTCGCCGCTGCTGCTGGTGGTCGCGGACCGCGGGTCGCCGAAATCGAAGCGTCGACGCCTCTGCGGGCGTTGCTCGCGTTCCGGGACGACGAGGAGGGGGAGGACGATCCCCCGAACAAACAACACCCCCCCATTCTTCGTTTCAAGGGCCTCGAGGTGCGGTGGGGTCGCCTGCGGACTGTTGGGTTCGACGCGGTCGTTTTCGACGGCTCGGCGTTGGTCTTGGCTAACGAAGATAAAAAAATTCGCTTGGAATTCAAACAACCTCTGAGGCTCGAGATACTCCGCGAGCTCCATGTCTGTTTGGACGATGCGGAGGTCGCAGCACTCAAGGAGGCCGCGGCCCGCCTCGCGCGCTTCCCGCCCTACACGACGCGGCCGCGCCCATTCTCGATAATCGTCGATTCTCGCGGGCCTATTACGGCGACGCTCGGCTCGATCGCCACCCTCCGAGCTGCCCGAATCGAGGCGAACACCGTCGCAGACCTGTGCGTGAGGAGGGGTGATGATGAAATCCGCGTCCCCGAGGCCACCTTGGACTCCCGTCGTCACGTCGTGGCTCCCGAGGTCATCGTCGTCGCGGCCCGAGGCGCGCGCGCGGTCCTCTCGGACGTCGAGACGGCCGACGGTCTCGTCGTCGTCGCTTCTCGCGGCTGCCTCTCTCTCGACGACGACGACGACGACCAAGCAGGAGTCCAAAATCCGGCAGCAGCAGGAGGAAAGTGTCGCGTCGTCGCGACCCGTCTCGAGGCCTCTTGTTTCTTGGATTACGTCAAAGTCGCGACCGTCCGCGTGCTGCGGGAGGACGCGGTCGTCCTTTCGGGCACTTCCTTGGAGCTGAGTTATTCTTCTGGCGAAGATGACGCGTCGACAATAATAGAGGTGGCTCCGACGACCCTCCGAGGTCGCGCCGCCGAGGTCACGAGGTTGTTTTTTGCGGGAGGCGACAACAAATCAAAGGGGACCCGCCGCCGCGGCCGCGAGAAAGTCGTCGTCGACTGCGCGGCGCTCGACCTCGTCCTCGAAGACGAGACCCCGCTCTCGGACGTCGACCTCGACGCGTCGCCCGAGACGCCGCCTCTTGCTCTGACGGTGTCGGCCCTTTCGGTCGTCGTCGTCGACCGGGGCGCCGTCGAAGTTTCTGTCGGTTCCCTGCGCGCCGGCGGGACGACGGTTTCTGCGAGGCTGTTGATCGAGGACCGAGAGACGAATATCCGCGTCGACGAGGCTTCGGCTTACGTCGACGATCCTACTTTGAAACTCGCCGCCGCGGTCGCGAGGGTCGTCGAGGCTATTTCTGCGGCGATTTCTTCATCTTCGGGCGTCCTCCGCGTCGCGGCACCGCTGATTAAGGTGGCGCGCGGCGACCTTCGCGCCGAGGTGACGGGCCTATCCTCGACGCGGCGGCCCGGCAACGAAATCCTAATGGAGGCGCGCGTCGCCCTAAGCCGCAAAGCCCTTCTCCTCGCGCCAACCCGAATTCGCCTCGAGCGAGGCAACATCCTCCGCGTCGAAGGGCCCGTCAACGCCTACGCGTCGAGGTCGGATTTCGAGGCCCTCGAGGCGACGGCAGCAGCCTTCCGCGTCCTCGGGTCGGGCAAGGGCTTTGGTGGCTATTCGGCGCAGGTTCGCGGAGCGGTCAGGTTTGTGCTCTGCGAGGGCGGCGACCCCGTAGCGATGCCGTGCGTCGCCGTCGCGGTCGACGACCCCATTCTCGACGGCCGACCCCAGAAAACGACCCTAACGCTCGGAGTCGCCGACGTCGGCGTCTACGACGCGATGACCGAGACCTGGCACTCCGTCCTGGCGAGACCCGTCACGCTCAACGCGCAGCTCGTCGACTTTTCCGATCTCCGGGTGTGCTTGGGCAAGCTCGACCTCGCGCTCGACGCGCGCCTCGCCGCGGCCGTCTCGCGTCTACGGCGGCGTCGAAACGAAGACGAAGACAAAGACGTCGAGTCGGCGCCGGCTCGGGTTTTGGTCCGGAACGCGTGCGGCGCGACACTCGAGGTAGGAGGGGTGTGTTGCCTCGAGCCCGGTGCCGCCGCCGTCCCGAGAGACGTCGAGGTCGGCCCCGAGCGCGACGGCGCGCCGTTAGCACCGCTTCGCGTCAACAATAACCTCGCCGTGCCGGTGCCGCGGCGCGTTTTTTCTTCTTCCACAAACCACCGCCGCGACTCCTCGGTCGAGGTGGGCGGCGGCCTCGCGGCCGAGTACGACGTTTCTCGCGGCGGCGGCGGCGGCGTCGCAATCACGCTGAGGTCGGCGCGCCGCGTGTCGACGCGGTGCCGCGAGCCCCTCGAGTGCCGGATCGACGGCCGAGAGTCGCGCGAATTCCGAGCGCCGTTCGACGTCCCGCCGACGGTCTCTCCGACCGCGCGACTCTCGGTCGCCCGCGGCGACGGCCCTTTCGTCGACTGTTGCGCCGTCGGCGACATCGGAAAGGGACGCGCGGGTCGCGGGGCCGGGCTCTGCTGGTTCCACGCGACCGAGGGAGCCTCCGGCGCGTGCGTCGTTTGTCCCGAGCAGCGCCTCGCGAACCGCCTCTGCCGGCGGATCCGGGTCGCGACCGCGAACCGATGGCCCCGATCGCGCGACGACTATGCTGCGGTCTACGACCTCGCGCCCTCCGAGACCTGCGACCTCTCGTCGTCTTCGAGGTTCTGGTGCCTCCGCGTCGACGGCTACGACCGCCAATCGGACTGGGTCGACGTCGTCTCGGTGCTCCTCCCCGACGCCCGGCCCGGAGCTGCCCAAGACGAAGCTTCGGCGCCGCGATTTTCGGTATCGGACACCCTCGTCGCCGAGCTCGCGCGCGCGGCGGAGTCGTCGTCGTCTCCCGACGAGCGCCGCGCCGGCGTCGTCGACCTCGAGCTGCGGTGCGCCCTCGTCTGCGTCGACCGCGACACGAGCCTCGGCCTCGACTTTCTCGGCAGAACCGAGGCCCTAAACGCCGCCGCTGTGTCCTCCCGTCCCGACGATCTTCCCCGCGCCAAGATGCTCGACCTCGCGCCCTACGCGTCGCTCGTCGTCGAGGCCACGCGCCTCCGCGAGCGCCGCGAACCCCGGCCGCCGCGGTCGACCCCCTTCGTCCCGCTCTCGGACGGCGGCCGCGTCGCCCTCGTCCCCAAGATGGGCTCTCTGGTGGAAATAGGCTACTACGAAAAATTCGTCGGACGCCAGCGCCACCTCGTCTTCGTGCCGCGCATCGCCATCTCCCATCGCGCGGCTTCGGCGGCGCAATTCGACCTCGTCGCCCGCCAGGCCGGCGACCACGAGCAGCAGCACCAGCAGATTCTCGCGCGCGCGCGCCACGCCGGCCCGATCGCGCCCTTCTATTGGGCCCGCGCGCGAGCCCCCTTCGCCATCCAGCTCGCGTTCCTCGCGGGTCGCGACGAGAAATTGTTGAACTGGACGGACCCCATCCCGGCCCGCGCCCTCGAAACAACCTCGACGACGACGACGCTTTTTCTCGAGGGTGCGTCTTTTTTTTTGGGAAAAGGCGCCAAAATCCGCGTCGACCGGAACTCGGACAGAGCTACGATAGAAGTGGTCGCGTGCGACGCGCCGCCCCGCAAACCCAAACCTAATTCCTTCCGCCTCTCGCTCCGCGCCCAAGTCGAGAGCCTCCGCGCGAAGTTCGCCGGCCTCGACCTCGACGTGCCGCGCGGCGCGACGCTCGACCTCGCGACCTCGCCCGAATCGTCCAAATGCTCCCTCGACCTCAAGGCCCTCCGCCTCGCGGACGCCGTGCGTCGCGCGGTCGCTTTTGCCACGTCCCGTGGCGACTCCTCTTCCCTCCGCGCGACCTTCCGCGTCAAGACGCCCGACGACGCGCACCGCGGCACCCTTTCCGGCGCCGTCGACCTCGGGAACGCGGCCCTATCCCTCAGCGAAGCTGCCGTCTGGCGCCTCGTCGACGCCGCGAGAAACGTGAGGGACGCCTGCGACTGGGAGGGGGAGACCGACGACCCCAAGACCTACGACGTCGACGTCGTCAGCCTCTCGGCCTTTTCCCTCAGCCCCGCGACGCTCCTCCCCGACGCGGCCGCGCGCCGCCAACTCTCGAAATCCCTCGACCCAGACGCGACGCTCTCGAAGATCGCCATCGGCTGCCTCGCTGCTTTTCCCAAGCTCTCGATCGAGAACGCCGTCCTCGACTTCGACCGCTGCGAGCTCAGACGGGTCTCCGCCCTCGCCATCCCCGAACTCGCCGCGCGCGTCGCCGACGCCTACGCCGCCCAACTCAAGCACCGCTGGTGGTCCCTCGCTTCGAGCCTCAGCCTCGCCTCGGTTCCTTCTCCTCCTTCTTCTTCTTCTTCCGACTCGGACGCCTACGCCGTTTTCGTCAGAGCCCGAGGACCCCTCGGCCTCGTTATCGCGTGGCGCGAGGTCGACGGCGCGCCCGCCGTCGCCGACCGCAAGCCCCCCGCATCGCGCGACCTCGACCTCGCCCTCCGCGACGTTTCCGTCGGCGACACCCTCCTCTCCATCAACGGCGTCCCTGCCGCCGCCCACGCCGCCGAGGACCTCGTCAAAGCGATGCTTAATCGACCTCTCAATCTTCGCTTCTCAAAACGCAAACCTCGCCTCGTCGAACTCCTCGTCCCGAAAACCGAACCCTCCCTCGGCTTCACCGTCGAACGCGCCCGCGGACACCTCGTCGTCACCGACGTCCGGACACCCTCCGTACTTTCCCGAGCCAACGTCAACCCCGGCGCCCGCCTCCTCGCCCTCAACGGCATCGACCTCCAACACACCCAACTCGACGACCTGACGCACCTTTGCCGGCGCCTCTCCAACACCGATCGACATCTCCTCCTCGACCTCTCTTCGATTGATTGATTCATTGATTCACATCTCTCTCTCAACTAAAAGAAAGTAGTGGTAATTAATTCATTCATCATTAGAGAACCAAGCCCCCCCCTGTCTTTCTTTCTTTCTTTCTTTCGTCGTTTTGAATTCCAACGGTCACCCGACGGTCTTCTTTCTTCTTCTTCTCCTCCTTCTTCTTCGGCGAAGAAGGAAGTAGTACGAAAAAAACAACAACAACAATGAGCTTCGATCTCGACAACGCCGGGGACGATGGTGGCGTGATGGAGGAGGAGTCGGAGGCAGTGAAGGTGGCGGCGGAGATGGAGGCGATCAAGGAGGCCGGGACCGCGTTGGTGAAGAAGGGCGAGTGGGAGGCGGCGCTGGCGCAGTACGGCAAGGCCGTCGATTTGGCCAAGAGCAAGGCGGAATTGGTGCTGGGCGACTTTGACGCCGAGCGCCGAGCCGAGCGGTGCGTGCTGGCGTGCTTGTCGAACATGGCGCTCTGCGCCTTGAAAATTTCCGACTTCGCCAAGGCCAAGGCGTTGTGCGCGGAAGCGCTCGCGCGACACTCGAAGACGCGAACGGCCGACCGGTCGGGCCGGGCCAAGGTCCTTTTTCGTCGCGGGCAGGCCTTTTTGGGTCTCGGCGAGTTTCGGGCCGCCGTCGACTCGATGTCCGAGGCCATCGACGTCGAGGAGCAGGTCCTCGGTACGACGAACCGCGAGGCCGCGTTGAAGTCGAGCGCCGACGACAAGCAGCGGATCGCGACGATTCAGGCGATGAAGCGGGAGCTCCAGAAAGCGCGGCGCGCCGCGAGGGAGGCCGACAAGGCCGCCGTCAAGAAGGGGCACAAGGGGTTCCTCAACGTCAAGCGGCTCGAGGATCCGAAGATAGACAGACGTCAGGCGGTCGATCGGATTTTGGATAGCATCCTCGAAGGCCTCTGGGGCTCGCACGACGATCGGAAGGCCTCGTTCGGCGCGATCGTGGACAGGGCGATGGCCAAAGCTCGGACGCTCCGCGAGGAAGCCGAGCTCGACAAGGACGTGGAGAGTCAAGGGTTGGGCGCGTTCGTCGAGGGCTTCGCCGCCTTTGTTGGCGCCGAAATGAAGGTTGGAAATTCAAAGGCCGAGGACATGTACGAATGGAGCGTGCGGGCCCTGGCGATTTACTGGAAACTCCGGGCGTGTGGCGCCGATCTCGATCCCCCTCTCAACCTCGGCCTGGCGGTGGCTCACGAGGCGACGGGTCACGCTCTGATGCGCCATACCATGTGGGCCGACGCCAAGGTCCACCTCCTCAAGTATCTCGAGCTCCAGAGCGAGGCCGGCGAAATACCGGCCTACCACAACCTTCCCGACTCCTTCCTCCTCCAGCGTGGGATGAGCAAGATGGACGAGACTCACCGCCGCGCGTACCGCTGGAAGCACCGCACTCACACGCGTCGCAGCGCTTTCGACGCCCACGCGGCCATCGCGGCGATCGGCCGCGAGGAAGACGAGCGCATCGAGTCTCTCAAGTGGGCGCGCAAGTGTTTGGAGATGGCCGCCGACAAGGAAGAGCGCCGCACGGCTCACAAAAATCTCCAGTACCTCCTGGGGGTATCGTGGGACGATGGAAACCGCAAGCCCTCGGTCGAAGAAATGGCCGAGTCACAGGCTCACGGCAAGAAGGCCGCCGACCTCGAGCGCGAGATCGACGACGAGAAGGCTGCCAAGGACAAAGAAAACAAGGAAAATACCAAACCTGCTGACGTACCCGAGAAGGACGACCATCAACTCCACCACGTCGGGGACCTTGCCGCCGCCGAAAACGACGACGACCACGACGTTGATGAGCAAGAGGACGAGAACTCTGCGCCCGAGATCGAGGAGGTGAAGGACGACGACCCCATCCACGGCGACGTCGATTCGGCCTAAAGTAAATAAGAAATTTTTTCTCTTTTCTACAACACAACTTTATTATTATTATTTTTTTTTTTATTTACCCCCCATAACATAACATAACATAACATCATCTTATTTCATTGTGGTTTCCGTTGGCGGTGGTGGAGAGAGCTGGCGAGGTGGGGGTCTAACCAGCCAGAGAGCCAACCAGAATGTGTGCGGCGTTGACGACGGAGGAGAAGCTCGAGATGGATCTCGACGAGATCGCCAACGCGCGCAAGGCGGCGGCGGCATCGGCGTCGGCGTCGGCGTCGGCGTCGGCGTCGGCGTCGGCGTCGGCGTCGGCGTCGGCGTCGGCGTCGGCGTCGGGGGCAACAACAACAAGTCGAAGCGCGGGCGGAGCGACGAGGACGGCGGGGTCGTACGGGTGAGCCGCCGCGTCTACGTCTCAAACTTGCCCTGGTCGACCTCGTGGCAAGACCTCAAGGACTTTTTTCGCCAAGTGGGCTCGGTGGTCTATGCCAACGTCATGACCGACGACGACACGGGCCGCTCTAAGGGCTGCGGAATCGTCGAGTTCGAGACCTCGGAGGAGGCCGTCAAAGCTATCGAAACCCTCCACGACGCCGAGCTCGACGGCAGACGCGTCTCCGTGCGCGAAGACCGCGAAGACCGCGACCTCAAGCAGCAGCAGCAGCAGCAGCAGCAGGTGCAACAGAGCCGCCCCCCCGTTCCGCGCGGCGGCGCCTCGAAGCGCGTTCGCGCGACCGACGGCGTTCCGAACGACGCGCCCTCGACGGACGCCCAGCGAAACAGCGGCAAGCGCGTCTTCGTCGGCAACCTTTCCTGGTCCACCTCCTGGCAGGACCTCAAGGACTTTGGCCGCGGTGCGGGTAACGTCGTCTACGCCTCGGTCATGACCGACGACGACTCGGGTCGCTCCAAGGGCTACGGAATCGTCGAGTACGAGACTTCGGAGGAGGCCGCCAACGCCATCGAGACCCTCCACGACGCCGAACTCGACGGCCGCAAGGTCACGGTCCGCGAGGACCTCAAAAGCACGAAGCGAGCCGTCGCGAACCAACCGCAATCGTTCTCGTCTTCCTCCCAGGACGTCGTCCGCGTCGGCCGCCGCGTCTTCGTCGGCAACCTTGCCTGGTCCACCTCCTGGCAGGACCTCAAGGACTTTGGCCGCAAGGCGGGTAACGTCGTCTACGCCAACGTCATGACCGACGACGACACCGGCCGCTCGAAAGGCTGCGGCATCGTCGAGTTCGAGACCTCGGAGGAGGCCGTCAACGCCATCGAGACCCTCCACGACGCCGAGCTCGACGGCCGCAAGGTCACGGTCCGCGAAGACCGCGAGGACCGCGACCTCAAGGCCGCCTCGGCGTCCTCGTCCCGAGGCCAGCGGGCCAAGCGCGTCCGCGCCCAGCGACCCTCGTAGAAAGGAAAGAAAAGGAAGGAAAGAAACCTTCTGCTATCTTTTTTACCGCACCCCGCTCTCTTCGAGGCGAAGGCCTCCTCCTTTTCATATTCATAACGCGCGCCTTGTTGTCACTTCCTTTCATCTTCTTCTTCTTCGTGACGACGTGTGAACTCCCCTCCGTGTTTTGCTTACTGTCCGCGACGAAGATCCGAGCGGCTCGAGTCCACGCGAGTCGACCTTCTCCTGCCCGCCACTTCGAGAGATGCTATGCCCACTACCACGCTTATTCGACTCACTTCTCGCTGTGCCGCTACTTTCTCGCCAACCTCCCTCGGGATCGATATCGATATCGATATCGATCGTCCCCCGTTTTCTACGCTTCTTCTTTGCGCTCTGTCTTTTTGAGCAAGAAGTCTCCACCGTGCGCGAGGCGTAGGGTGTGGGGAACGTGATGCTCTTTTAACGTCAGCCTCGGCGCAGATTTGGTACCCGCGGGTTCGAAGCGTGGCATCCTGCTCCTGCACCGCCCGCGGGTGAGCCCGGCAGTAGTCGTCGTGGCGTCGGTGATCACTCCTGGGCTCCTACCGACTCCTTATTCCCGATAGTCGCTCCGAGGACTGCGGCCGCCACTCATACTTCTTTTTACCTTAATTAATAAGAAGACCCGCGATGGCTTCTGTCATGGTCCGTTTATCTATCTGTTGTGCAAGATGGAAGGCACGGCTAGGGCGTTCGTTGGGTGTGCCCCTTGCCTTTAAATGTCGACTGCTAAGAGGGGGGGGTGTGTGTCGAGAGCATGAAGGACTGAGGGTGGGTTTGTGGGGTATGAGGGATGTGCCTGCCTGACGCGCCCCTTGTCTTTAAATGTCGACTGCTAAGAGGGGGGGGGGTGTGCCCCTTGTCTTAGTTTGGATAAATAAATAAATATCCAGGTTTCTCCTCCTTGGAGGATATATGTCCGGCGGACAAATAGATACCATCCTCCTCCTCGACGCACATCACGATCATCACCACCGTGTCGGCCTAGCTTTGTTTGCCACCTACGGCTCCCTCTCCTGTGTGCGGCAACCGACCGCTGTCGTGGTGGCCCTTGTTTTTCTTCTCCCTCTTCGCTGCTTTAAAAGCCATCACACCATATTCTTCGAGTTTTTTGTTTTTTTTCTCTGCGATCATCCAATAATATTCTAGCTCGTTGAGCCTCGGAGTTGCTTAAAATGACATTGTCGCATATTCCGAGTCTAATACTAACATACCCTTTTTGTCGCGGCGGTTTGGGCTAAGAGCTTGTTGTTCTCAGCATCGCAGTCTTCACCTGGCCCCGCCGTGCGCGCCGCCTTTTTTTTTGTAGTTTGCTATTCATATTCAAACCCCTCGCGCGGCCTGCTGCTTCGGGCGAGGCACCTATAGCCTTCTGGAGCGTAAAAATGCGGCGAGCCGAGGGACTGCACGGGCGGCCCCATTACATTGTTCGGGAGGAGAGAGGTTCACCGCGCGTCTTTCTTGGAGAAACAGATATACGTCATGTCCGCTGACGCTGATTCTCGCACATCCCGTCTCTAGCCTGTCGGCGCTTGTTTTGCATGCTTATTTGGCGTAAAGCCATGCGTCGGTTACGTCCAGCCCCGAGGCGACGTCTAGAATTTTCAGCTCCTTCGCTCGCCTCCGCGGTGCACGCGGCGGCGTCGTTCCGTTCCCTTCTCGCGGCCATGCTTTGCCCCTCCGACGGCGCGCGGCAGCGCGGAGGCGGGCGTCGCGAAGCTTCGTCGCGGGCGAAACCCTTCGGTAGGTTGCTGCACCTCCGGCTACGCGACGGCCGCCCCTTCTTCCGTCAGCAACTGGCGCCTGGCGGACTCTGCCCGTGTTTGCCATCACGATCTCGTCCTACGCGCGCGGCGATCGCCATTGCTGAGTGCCTGCCACCCTTTTCGCAGCCATACCAGCAGGTGGCCAGTACTGGTGGTCGCCGGGGTCGAAGTCAGAGGCTGACGTCGGGTACACCAGGACACCATCGGACTCTTCATATGTACCATCTTAGGCGCTCCCGTTCCTTTTTTTCCTCGGCCTCGTCGTCGTCGGCGTGTGGTCCGACGTTGAGTTCAGCAACGCCGATGGCCGCGTCAAGCGCGGTTGGTGTAATAACCAGTTCGGGCGGTCATAGCGCGTGCGAAATTCATCGAGCCAATTGCGCGACCACTAAGAGTGCATGCGGGCGTCCAAGTGGACGTCAATGACGGAAGCGCCCGCGAAGTTCGTCCTCGACGCCTGCCAGCAGCACGTCGGCGGGCGCCTGGTTCAAAATCTGAAAGAGGAGAAGATACCTCGTTGACGTTGAAGTCTTGCCCATGTTGAGCTCCCTCCTCCACGTTGGGGCCCTCAGCTGGCCCAAAATCCGCTTCAAGGTGCATCATATTGCTCCACGCAGCTCTCCAAGCGGCTCGCTCGAACAAGCGAACGAACTTGGGACTTATTATCCTAACTACTAATCGACAGATGTTTGTCTGTCTGTCTGTCTGTCTGTTTGTCTGTCTGTTTGTCCCTCGATTTAGGGTAAGGATCATGTGGGCCCGCGAGCCACACATTGATCCTCCAAGTCGTCCACGGCGACCTCGCAGACTATTTCCACGACCCGCGGCGGCTCTTTCAGCGCGCCATTCTCACGCCCCGTCGAAACGATGTTGTCGATGCTGACAACGCGCGCATGACCGCGGCCTTTTTTTCCCGGAGACGAGGCGTCGGAGTTCTTTTCGACCGACTAGGTTGGGTCGGAAGACGACGCCTCGCTCTCAAGAGTCGAGTTTTGAACTCCCTGACAACCAACGGCATGCTGACTTTGATCGCGAGCTTAAAGTCTTCGCAACCTCGACCCGTCGCACGGCCACTGCAACGGTACCAGATACATGATCGATCGTGTCGTTGTCACCGAGGCTCCTCCAACCTGTATCCCGTAAGGCCCGCCGACGCCAAACGATCACCAAGAGCCAGGGCCAGACGCCCCGCGAGGTCGGCGTCCTCTTGGCGAAGCCCGTCTTCTGCCACGTCCAGCTCTACGTGGCTCTCTGTCGATCGGCAACCCCGAGGATATCCTCTTCTGAGTCGACGACTCCACCCTACCCCACACGTGCTGCGCAATACCGATAAGCCCCCTCCCGGCGTCTACACGCGCACGGTAGGTGAACTTACTGGGACCACGTGAACTTACTGGGGTTTGAGATTGGGACTAGGTGAACTGAGTGACCAGGTGAGCTTACTGAGACCAGGTGAACTTACTGGGTTTTTTAGAGTAAACTTAAGGATTGGCGGCGCGTGCGGATCACAGCAGCTTGGATTGGCGGGGGTGAGAGCGACGAGCTCAAAGGAGTGGGTGTGAGCACGAGTGGGTTTACGCCGAACTTACTGGGGTTAGAGATTTGGACTAGGTGAACTTACTGACCAGGTGAACTTACTGGGACCAGGTGACCAGGTGAACTTACTGGGGTTAGAGATTGGGAGTAGGTGAACTTACTGGCCTGCACTTGTTATTATTAAGACCATCGACCGACGCAGCTAAAACGTGGCTAGAGGCGAATGGCGCCAAAGAATCCGTGCCCAAAGCCAAAATCGGAGCGGGAGAAGCGCCGGGGAGGCAAGACGAAGCCTGCGCACAAGTTTAAGCGAAATCGGCGATGGCGGACGCTGAGAAGAAGCGGCTGCAGCCGCGAGGAGCAGAACTTGGTCGGGGCTTACTACCTTGAGTTGCTTGACGACGCACGCACGCACGCACGCACGCACGCGCAGGCACGCACCTGGAGTCGCAGTGCATCATAACGGTAATGCAGCAGCTCGAGGTCCGGCTCGAGGGGCCAGCGGCCTTATGCAGGGCGCCGAGCTGCGCCGTATTCTCTGCGCTGCTCACGGAGATCGAAGAAGAGAATGCGCTCGTGGACTGACTGGTCAGACGAACCACCAGGTATGCGGTAGGCGACAAAAATATCGGCGGCACCAAAAGGTGCAGCAGCAGATTTTGCTGACGCGGTAGCTCAAGAATCGTAAGAGCGGTCGCAAGCACGTGAACTGAGTTCTCTGGGTGCCTCCGTACACGTCCTGCAGGACCGGGTTTTTCCCTCCTGCAACGCGCGGCACTCGAATGATGAGCTCAGTAGTTAGTTAGTTAGTTAGTTAGAGAAGGCCCAGCAGTATATAGATGGAGGCCAAGAAGCTCGTCGCGGTGGTGGTGAGGAGCACGTCGATGGTATTCATCATGGAGTGCTTGAGCGGAACCTACCATCGGCCCGCCGCATCCCGAAGCCGGCGCCGAGCAACAACGCCGATAGGAGGCCCAAGTTCAGCTCGCCTCGTGGAGAGAGTCGGTCATCAGTCATTGAGAATGAAAAATATAAACAACCAATCACTTAGGTGGTGATGATGATGATGTTGCTAGACGTCGCCGGGGTTGGCGAGATGGAAGCGGCTGCTCCTGGGGGATTGGTGGTTGTTCGCGCGTGCTTGGCGAGACCGGAAGGCGGCCTGCATGCGGACCGCCATGACGTGCTCGAGGAGAAGCGAGGTCAATTCAATGTCGTCATTCTGCTTGAAGGTCGCGTGGCAAAGGTTGACGGTCGTCCCGGCGCCGCCGGCGCCGCAGACGGCGGCGCCAATGTTCGCGAGGCGGTTGGTCCACGCCGGGAGCGCGCCGACGCCGAGCTCTATCGCGAACTCGTTGGAGAAGGAGCAGCAGTTTTTTCTGAGGATGTCGTAGGTGTTCCCCATCCAGTTGGGGACCATGTCGGCGAGGATGGCCTTGACAGCTTGTCTCGACAAGCTCGAGTTGCCAAGAAAAACAGTTTCGCGATAGGTGTGAAGCGGACACTTGGCGGGGTTGCAGGCGAAGACGCCCGAGGTGGCCTTGTCGCAGCCGCCGAAGGAGTACTCCTTTCCATAAATCTGGACCGCCGCGTGGAAGATTCCGGCCCCGGCGAGCTCGGCGGCGCGGTTGAGGCACGCGACTTCGAGCGAGTGTCCGACGTCGTAGACGTGGAGAAAGACGGGCGCGCGCGCGCTCGCGAGGTCGTCGTCGATGTCTCGGACGTTGGGTCCGGCCCTCAAGACGCGCATCCAGCTGGGCCGCACGAAGCTCTTTGGGGGCGGGCCCTCGAAAATGGCGCAAAGCTCGACTTTGCCGTCGTTCGCCGAGCCGTCAGTTGGCACCACATCAAGCCAAAAGTTCGGACTGCCCCGGAGTCGCTCCTTTTCGATGTCGCCCACAACGAAACTCACCTCGCCCATCGGATCGTCATCCTTCGTAACATCCCAGTCGAGCAAGACAACGCGAATCCGCGAGGTCGAGGGCGCATCGATGTCGAAGCGATCGGTCCACACGGGGTCCCTCGTCCCGTTGATCGTTGCCGTCCTCCCGATCTCCTCTCCGTCGACCATTATGATCGCGTAAGGATCCGACTTGGCGAGGGGACCATAGAAATCCATCGCGGCGAGGCCCACGCCGCGGAGGACCCCGAGCCGGAACCGGACCATAGCCCTGATCCCTGAGTTGAAGAACCATGGCCTTTGCGGAGTTTTTCGTCAGCTACGTCCAGCGGTTTTTTCCGACCGAGGTCCTCCGGTTGCTCGTATGGGCCTACCTGAAATTCTTCGTCGGGTGGCGCCTGCGGGGCCGCGACGCCGTCGTCAAGCAAATTCTCGTTGACCGCATCGACCGCCGCGACGAGGACGTGACCATCCTCGCCGACACGACCAACGAGCAGCTCTATGGGAACGATGTCGAGTTCTTCGAGAGCCACCTCGGGCCGATGATGAAGTACAGCGCCTGCGAGTGGCCCTCCGAGCGCGCCTCGCTCGCCGAGGCCGAAGAGCACACGATCAAGACCTACCAACAGATTCTAGCCCTCGACGCGCTGCCCTACGGCTCGAGAGTCCTCGAAGCCGGCTGCGGCTGGGGCAGCTTGTGTCTTGCTAACGCGTCCAAGTTCCCCAACCTCAAGTTCGTCGCCTTCTCCAACTCGCCGCAGCAAATCGAGTACGTCAAAAAACGCGCGCCCAAGAACTTGGAGGTTTACGTCGAGGACTACGCCGATTTCTGCAGCCAACGGACCAAGATCCGCGGCAAGTTCGATGCGGCGGTCGCGATCGAGACCATCGAACATTCCAGAAACGTCGCCAAGCTCCTCGCGGCCATCGCCGACAGACTCAAGCCCAAGGCGCGCTTCTTCGTCCACAGCCTCGTCCACCAGACCGCGAGCTATTTGGTCGACGACCAGGACTGGCTCGGCAGAAACTTTTTTTCGGGGGGATCCATTCTCGGCCTCAACTCGTACCTCCACCTCAAACCGCCGACCCTCGACCTCGTCGACCTCACGCCCGTCTCCGGCGTCGGCTATTCCAAGACCCTCCTCGCCTGGCTCGACAAGCTCGAACACAACTACGACGACTTCGTCTCGGTCTACGGCATCCCTTTTGTCGAAAATTTCCGCGCCTTTTACATCGCCTGTGCCGAGAGCTTCGCCGCCAACAACGGCTGCGAATTTATGGTTGGCTACTACGTCTTCACCAAGCTCAACCTCTAGTACGAGCATATTCGACCATGAACCACCATAGGCTGCAACAAACAACATAGTGCACGATTTTGTGAGGGTTTGGTGTCGAGTTCGTTGTTCGGCCATCCAGCTGAGGAGGGCCAAAGACGTGTCGATCGGCATACCACCGGCCCAAGCTGGATTCGTCGATAGCAACACATCTAGTCTACGAGCAAAAACTACTACTTTTCTCTCGAGTAGAATGTGCTCAGCGTCGCCACTGGCTTGGGCCAGGATGCCGATCGACGCGCCCTCGACCTCCCTTTGACATCCAATATCAATTATATCCCAAAACCCTCCCAAAATTAATTCCTGCACGAGTGGTGTGGGGGGTGAGAGCTGGTGACCACGCAGGGCGTTGGGTGGTAAGGAGTAAAATTATAAAGGGTTATTAGGGAGTATTATTAAGTGGAAAGGGTGGAGAAAATTGAAGGGTTAGGGATTAAATTCCAGAGGTTAGAGTTTGCGGTGTTGTCTTGATTTTCGCGTGGCGCTGGTAGCGCCTCGCTGAGGACCGACGAGCGCGACAACATGTCGGCAGCGCATGTACTGGAAGTGCTGCTGGACACTCCTGCAACTGTTGATGGCCTCCACGGACGAAACGCGCTTCACACCAACCCGGCTCCACTGGTTTTACAACTCAGGTGACAAGCATGACAAGCTTCGTCAAGTAGCGACCAACGTGACAGATCCCGACGTTTACGACGAAGAAGACGACGACGGCGACAACGATGTCGACCTCACGATCGATCCGACAATCAAGAGCCCCCTTTGAAAAGGTCATCCTATCTGAGCGCGGCGGCGTCAAGTGGTTCTGGAGTCTGCGGCTCTCTTCGAGACGCTCGAGGTTGGCAAGCAGCACCAAGGCTTCTGGGACTCGGACAAGTTTCTCCTTCAGGTCGAGAACGTCCTCGATGTCATGGAGATTTGGTACCTTCGTCACCAGTTCCTAATTGAGGTCGAATACCACTCGTTGCGACACGTATCACTCGCTCCGTGGCCAGCTCGACAAGTTCGGCGATGTCGTTCCGGGGACCTCAACCAAGGAGATCCTCGGGATTCAATTGCCCGGACTTCAAGAACGAGCCCAACCTCCTCCAGCAGCTCGTTCTTAACCGTGGCCACATCCTACTCTCGTCGTCGAAATGCCACCCAGAGCTTGCCGGCGATGGCGTTGAGTACGGCTGGAGCCAGTCAAAGCGGTACTACCGCAAACATAACACCGGAACAGAACGTGAGATGGCGTGCCGACAACGTGAGCGCGTCTTCGACAGCATTGAACCCCAAAAATAAGCCTTCCGCCTCTCCTCCGGCTCGTGCGGTTCTCTCGCGTCGCCCGCGAGTACAAACTCGTCTACCGCTGCTGCGAGGACGGGGGCACCGCCGAGTTCGAACAACACGCCAAAATCGAGCGACAAAGAGAGGCTGCGCGTCTGTCTCAAGCGCAAACACTTCTTCCATCGCGCGATCGACGCATCAATTCTATCCGCGTTTACTCTGGAGGAGGAGGATAACGTCGCTGACTAGCTAGATGCATGCATGACTCTGGTGATGACCTCGACACTCGAAAAGCGCGGCGAGAGGACAGGAACAGTCCCCTCGCGTATCGGAGCCGCTCTGCCGTCCGACTTGAGTCGCTTCCGACCGCTCGCGGCACGTAGGGTACTGTCGAGATTGGACTCGTATACATACAGTCGCCAACTTCAAGCATAGTGTATGTAAGTCGTAGGGGCTCGCCCGGAGTCACTTGTACCTCCTTCACAAACAGCCCAAGAGGACCGACCCCTTCGGAGGCCCGAGCGAAACACTTCCTTCGAACAATAATAATAATAATAATAAATAATTGGGATAGGCGCCGCCTATTATTTTTGTATTATTTGTTTGCCACAAACAAAGGGACATACATGGTCGTGGTGGTGGTGGTGGTGCTGCTGTTGGCGGCGACAACAACAATAATGGGTGGTGGTCAGAGTATGTCGCGGCGGCGGCGGCGGTGTCGCAGGCCGACGAGGCGCGGCGCCGGCGACATCGTGTTCATCCTGGCGGACGATATCGGGTGGAACAACGTCGGATTCACGGGCCGGTTCGGGTACTCCTCCCAGGAGGACAAAAAGGAGATGACGCCGACACTCGACAAGCTCGCCGCTGCCGGGGTGGTCCTCGACAGCCATTACGCGTACTCGGTATGCACGCCGTCGCGCTCCTCGTTCCTGACGGGAAGGCTCCCCGTGTACGGGACCGTCGAGCTGAAGGATCCTATATGGCCGTCGGCAGGAAGCAAAGTCGGACTCGAGACGATCGGGACTCGGCTGCGGCGCGAGGGGTACCGCACCGGGGTTTTCGGGAAGTGGGACATGGGCGGGGCCGCCGCCGGGCACCTCCCCGTGAATCGGGGATTCGACGCATCGCTCGTCTACTTGTCTCATCGCGTCGACTACTGGACGTCGAGGGATCCGCAGGTGTGCGGCTACGCGGCGCTCGACGCCTGCGGATGTGCTAGAACATCAACATTTTCGCCAGCGAGTGCGGCGGAAGCGGCAAAACGACCCGTCGAGAAAGCGGGTCTCTTTCCGTGCGACGGCTGCGACGGGCTGTACGATTTGTGGAAAAACGAGAGGCCCGCGTTCGAGCACGTCGACGCGGGTCTGTACGCGGAGCAGGTCTATGTCGAGGCTGCGATCGAGTTCGTCGAAAAAAAGAACGACACAAAACCCTTTTTCGCACTCTTCGCGCCGCACTCGGCTCACTGCCCGCTCCAGCCGCCGGGCTGGGCGGTCGACGCGGTCGGGCTAGAGGCACCCGAGCTCTCGCACCAAACGGCGATCGCGTACGCGGCTGTCCTCAAGGTGCTGGATCTCGCGATCGCCCGGCTCCTGCGGCACGTCGAGTGGTGCGAGACGTTGATCGTCTTCACCTCGGACAACGGCGGCGCGATGCTGCCGCCCGCGTCGGGGCTCGACAAGGCGTGCCAGGGTGCTACGAATTACCCGTTGCGCGGCGGCAAGTGGGCGCAGTACGAGGGTGGCGTGCGCACGGCGACCTTCGTCTCGGGGGGCCGGGTCCCCGAGCACGCGAGGGGCCGGCGCGTCGCGAACTATCCCCTGCACGTATCCGACTGGGTCGCGACCCTCGTGTGCGGCGCGGCGCGCTCCCAGAACGGGGGTTCGTACTGCGAGACCGCGTTTTCCGCCTGGGACCTTATCATTTTCAACCAAAAAAAAACGGCGCCGCGACGCCTGCTCCCGCTCTCGCACCAGACCATTCTTAACGGCTCGACCAAGCTCATCGTCGGGTACGAAGGGTGCCGCGACGCCGCCGGTCACGCCGCCTGGAGCCCGCCGGGCGCGTGGCCCGACGCTGCCGCATCTCTCCAAGATCGACGCGTCGATTCCGAGAGTAGGAGTTCGCTTCTTCTGCTCACGGAAGACCAAGTCGCCGTCTTGGACGACGCCTGCTTGTTCGATCTCGAGATGGACCCGGCCGAGACAAGAAACCTGGCGTATTCGCGACCGCGCGAGACGCTCGCGCTCGCCCAAGCGCTGGCGACCCTCCGCACGAATTTCGTACCGACATTCCGGCGAGATCCTCTCCACAGCCTCGACGTTGCGTGCGAGGCCGTCCACTCCAAGTGGTGCGGATTTTTGGGACCGAGCCTCGGTTTGGTGGGCGGTTTAAACTCGACCAGAGTCACCGAAGGTCCGCCCGCCCACGACGTCCACCCGACGACCTGCACCTATCGCCGCGACGACGGCTCGCCGGCGACCTTTCGCCGACGCGACGTCTCTCCTATCGATAGGAGTGGGGCGGTACGCCGGGACGAGAGGCGCCTCTACGACTTTCTCTTTACCACTACTACTACTACTACTACTACTACTATTACTACGGACGACGGCCTCGACGACCGGAGGACCGCAGGTGACTGACTGACTGACTGACTGCCTTGCCTGCCTGCCTGCCTCGTCGGGAGGCTGGTGGTGATAATTTTACGAATGTCGAATCTCCTAGTTATTTCGTTGTTGTCGCGCGACGGTGCGCGTCGTCGTTGTTGTTTTTGTTGGCCACGAAGCGCGCCCGCGCCTTGGTCATGACCATAAGCATGGAGGCGTTGAAGTTGCCGAAAGTGGCGGCGAGGCGGGCGAGGGGCCCGAGGACCGGGTCTTCGGCGATACAGGTGAAGAGAAAGGCGATGAAGGCGTGGGCGGGGTTGGTGTAGGTGAGCTCGAGGTCCCGGAGGGCGGGCGTAGCCAGGGTCCGGAGCGTTCCGTCGACGACGACTTTGGCGGGCGGCGCGTTGAAGGTGGACCGCTCGGACGCGAAGAGGCCAGTCCCGCTGATGTAGTAAGGAGCGATGCAGAGGACGCGAACGCGCTTGGTGGAGCGCCACTCGCGGTCGAGGGACCTCGAGAGGTGCGCGACAAAGGCCTTGGTCGCAGCGTAGACGGCGAGGTGGGGCGTCGGCTGCGCGGCGCTGCCCGAGCTCACGTTGACGACGACGCCGCCGCCCTGTTCGGCGAGGGCCGGAAGCGCGGCGCGGCACATGTGGGTGGTGGCCGCGCAGTTGACAGCGATCATGCCGTCGATGGCCTCGGGCGACACCTCGTCGATTCGGAGAGGATCCTCGGTCCCTACGCCGACGTTGTTGACGACCAAGCCGACGCCCGAAAAATGCTTCTCGCAATAAAACTTGCGGTCTCGAGTCGAAAAGTCGTGGACCACGATCTCGATAGGCTGGCCCGTCGGATACGTCGCCTCGAGAAACGCCTTGAGCGCCCGGAGCTTCTCGGCGTCGCGGCTCGCGAGCACGAGGCCGACGCCGCGTCTCCGCAGTCCCTCGGCGAACGCCTTGCCGAGGCCGCTCGTGCACCCCGTGACGAGCGCCTTGTTCCGGCACTCGCGCTCGAGAAATAATGTGCTGTTCTCTCTGGACGCGCGCCGCGTCGCGATGCGAACGCGCCGGAACAGGTACAGCGCCGCCACGGCGCCGATCGCAGAGAGGGCCGGACTCCGTTCGATGCCGAGCGACCGCAGCACGATGTGCACGCTCCACCCCACACACCCCACCACCGCCGGCAACGCCACCGCGATCTTCAGGAGGTTGCGGTCTCGCGTCGCGAGGCCCATATTCTTCCTTCCTTTCGTCCAATCAGCAGCAGCAGCAGCAGCAGAGGGTAACTAACTAATAATAATAAGGGATCGGTCAAGTTTGGTCAAAACGTTTGGTGAATTTCTTTCATGTTTGCTCGATTTTGATGTATGATTAAGGAAAAACTCACAAGTGTGGTCACTTTCCATAGAAGTTTTGTCAGTTAAGTTTGGTCACTCCGAAGTTGCATTAAGTTTGATCAATCAACTCTTCAAGTTTGATTAATTTCCTTGTAAGTTTGGTCAACAAGTTTGATCACTACTCCTCAAACATCCACAGTATTGACCAAACTTCGGCTTTTTAAATAAAACTTAAGAAGGCTTTTCAAGGGGGCGCGTGAGCGCTTTTGGTGCGAAAATGCTTTAAAAACGAGAGCTAGGTGCTGCAGCCACGCAGAATCTACCGTCGCGTTACACGCGCGGCATGGGCACCCTCCCATGACCGCCTTAGAAGGAGGTCCATCCTAAGACAGCGCGGCGATACGCAAGGAGAGCGGGTAGCGAAGCGCGGCCTCGAGAGCAGATTCCCACGGCTTGGCATATTTAAGCTGGGCCCATTCTCGTACCTTCCATCGTTCGTAGAAGCCACCCAAACCGCGACTCTCCATGGTGGTGTTGCCGTAGTCGTGCGTCATTCTTCAGCAACAAGCGGACATCGGACACCAGACTTACTGCGTGAGACGGATCACCGCATTCTGCATCCCAACATCCGAGAGGGACCGTCTTTGATAATCGACTCGGGGTCGAGAACGCGAAACTCGACGACCTCGAGAAACTGCGCGAGCAACGCCCCTCGAGAACCCAAAGATTGTAGTCCCACACTTGTGCGGGACCGTACAGGACCACGTTCAGGAGTTCCTCACCGTCGCGTACCCGATCCGGAGTTAGCTGTCCAGCTTGATCATGGGACGGCAACGCGAGCACGTGCCGTTACGCCAGCATAAACAACTCGCACGACCGTAAGAGAACACCTCCTTATCATCCTCCTCCTCGCGCATCTCGACAACCCCGCCCTGCCGCAAGATCTCCCCGGGAGCTGCTGCCGCACCGTCGAGCACTGTACGAGAAAGTCGGCAAATACAAGCTGCGGCGCGAAGGGATGTCAAGACGTCGACAGCCTCGTTCCGGAAGATCGCCGACACCACCCCTGTAATTCTAACCCAGTCATCAGTACGAGTCTAAAATATGACAAGTTTGATGTGATTGTTCGAAATTTGATCACACCAAATTGAATGCCTCCAAGTTTGACCATACACGCGCATCAACATGCGAACACTCGCAGAGCAACATATACAAGCAAGGCCTGCGCAAGACAACGCTGATACCACGCTGTTTCGTCGCCCAAGATTATTCGGATGCGCCTTATTAGTTCGATGTTTATGACAGACTACAGCGAACGATCCCGGTTCGTCATCTCGTGCCTTTAGCGGATGACATTGTTGCAGATGTCTATCAAACACATATGCCGAGAAGAGCCGCCTGACTGACTAACTAACTAACTAACTTCAGACCTCTCCCGAGCATGGGAGCCAGGCCGGAGCGGCAGGAGCCGGTACGGAATCACGGAGGAAACTCACGCAGTTGGGGCAGAGGCGAGGGACGAGGACGGACTTGTTGATGGTGGACCGCCACTGCGCGGTCTTGTGCGAGGTCGTGCAAAAGCGTCGCAGGCCGCGGACGTGCTGGTCCACGAACAATCGACCTGTCCGTCGCGCTCTGCCCAACCGAGCGAACCCCATGATTCCCAGCGCGGACTTTCCGGGTGCTAACCGGCCAGCGAGCCGCCTGACTTGCCCTCCATAAAGCCCTTGATGAGGACCGACACGGCCTCGCAGAAGTGTGCTTCGCGCGATAGCTGGATCTTTGTCGGCAAGAAGGTTCCGAGAGCAGGCGTGCCTTTTACAACACACGCGACGGTATTGTCTACTTGCACATCACAACGACCAGCACGCACATAAAAGCTGCATCTTGCATATAGCACTTGAACGACAGCGCTGTCGCGCTGTAGACCATGTTGTACATGCCATCAACTTGCCGCCCGTGTCGAACATCATCTGCTGCAAGTCGGCCTCGAAAACACACATGCTGAACTTGGCATCTTGGTTAGATCGAGTAAAGTGGAGCCTCGCATTTGCGCGCTCTGAGCTGCGACAGCGTACTCGGCGATCTCTCATAGTCGTTTACCTTCGTCTGGGCACGCGATTTCTTGTTTTCTTTCTCGGCGTCGTGGTCAACCGACGTCGGCGTGTTACCACCACGCTCCCGCTCGACCTGAGCGACGAAACCCGCATCGATACCGTGTTCGTTTCGAAGTCGAAGGACGCTCCGGAGTCTCAGTGCGACGCGCAGAACCGCTGAAAGCTTGATCACGGCGGGCCTTGTTTTGTCAGCGAACAGTATGTTTGCTCTCTAAGAGTACAAGTTTAGTCAGCCAAGATACGGATTGACTAAACTTAAGTGACCAAACTTGTTGAGGGTTTACGGTGACCAAACATATATGGTGGTTGGAAACTTGACAAATTCCTAATAATAACTCTTAACAACAAACTAACAATAACTAGGCGACGACATGCACGTGAAAGAACTGGCGGGACTTGGCGTCGACATCCATGTTGATGAGGTCGTCGTCGGTGACGTAGGCGAGGTCGGCGAGGCGCTTGACGCCCATGCGCGCGAGGGACTCCTCGTACCGGGCGAGGTTGCGCTCGGCGAGCCAGAGGGCGAGCGGGCTCTTGGGCGTGCCCCGGCTCCGCTCCATGACCTCGGAGTAGGTCGTCTCGGAGAGAGGCTCCTCCTCTCTCTCGATTACGACCGGGGGTGGCTCGGAGGCGTCAAAATCGACGGACCGTCGCACGTCGGTCGAGGGCGCTTCGTCGCTTTGATGGTAGTCCTCTGCTACCACCGGGAGCGGCAGGAGATTTGCGACCTCTAGGTCTCCGGCCGGCGTCCTCGGGGCGAGGTCGAGGTCGGTGATCCGCGTCGAGGGTTTCTCTCGCGGCCGACAGCTCTGGGAACGCGAGTGGACGCGGCTTTTTTTCGTGAACTTGCGTCGAAAGGCGTGCATGATCGACCGGCGCGGTACCGGAGGCTTCACGTCGAGCTGCGGCTCCTCGACCGGCGGCACAAAAATCTCCTCCTCCTCCTCCTCCTCCTCTACTGCGGGGGGCTCCTCGGGCACGTGAAGCTCGTGGACCGTGTCGCGCTCCTCGTAGCCCTCGTCGTGGTAAGTGTACCACTCGACGGGCTCAAAGTGCCGCAGCTCTTCGGTGGTGTTATTGTGCACATTCGCCGCCGCCGCCGCCGGAAATTCCAAGGGCACGTCCCGCGTGTCTAGCGAGCACAGGTGGTCGAACATGCAGCTGCAGCTCGCGGGCGCGGCGTCAGGTTGGCGCACGACAATCGCCCGACTCGCGTTCTCCTCCATGTCTGCAACGCGACACAAATACCACACGATGATACATTGCGGAAATACGGGCTGGATACGTTTCCGATGATCTTTGGTGACACGACAGCCAGATATGTCGACACGGCGCGCCTCACTGGTCTCCTGTTGCCCCGGCAAGGCGACGAACAACCAATTGTTGTTAGGCGCCGCCGCCGCCGCCGCCACCACCACCACCACCACCAAAAGGACTCGTGGTGCCCCTTTCTGGCGCCGTCGGCGCGCCGACGGCCCTCTGACGACCACCCATCGTTCGTCGCGGCGCCGCCGCCGCCGCCGCCGCCGCATCAGCAGAGGCCCAGCAAGCGCGAGGCCCGCATCGCCCGCGCTCGCGAAATCACCGAAATCGTCCGCCGCAAGGAGGCCGAGGAGGCGGCGAGGCAGGCGCGGGCCCGCGCGGCGGCGGCGGCTTCGCGTTGCGACGCGGACGACGCGGCGTCCTCCTCCTCCGAGTCGACCGCGTCGCTGCGGGAATTGCTGTCGGACAGTAATATGGACGAGTTCGACGCGCCGACGCGTCCATTGGTCGACCACAGCGCCTCGGCGACATTTTGTTCGCGGATGCGCAACCAGCTCCACAAGAGCGCGCGGCGCGACGAGAAAGTCGCGCACAAGTCGGCGACTGCGGCCTACGTCGCGAATTGCCTGGAGTGCGCGGTGGTTCCCGAGCCGACCGTGGGCAAGCTCCTGGCGGGCGCCGAGGTCGACTTGAGGCACATGTCGATGGGCGACGGCGTCGCCCGGACGCTCGCGTCGGCGCTGCCGCTCGTCGATAATCCTCCGCGATGCCTCTCGCTCGCCGACAACCGCCTCGGCGACGACGGGATCGCCGCGCTCGCCAGAGGCCTCGCAGGAACGGGAATCAAAACCCTGGACCTGAGTTCGAATGCGATCCAGCGCAAGGGCGTCCTCGCGCTCGCGGAGGCGCTTTCGCGCCCCGCGGTGCGCGCCGCGCTGACCGACCTCTCGCTCGAGAGGTGCGATATCGGCGGCCAGGGAATCGCCCAACTCGCCAACGCTCTCGGCGAGTCCTCGGCGTTGCGGCGCCTCAATGTGGCCCGGAACTACGTGGACGAGCCGGCGGCCGAGGCGCTCGCAGAATTGGTCAAAAATACCAGCGCCCTCGCCGAGCTACGAGCTTCTTGGGTCAACCTTCGGCGCCGCGCCGCGGGCGCCTTGGCCCTCGGCCTCGCCGACTCCAAGGTCAAGACGGCCGACTTGTCGTGGAACGCCTGGTACGTCGCCGACGACGACGACGCGGCGATCGCTGGGCTCGAAGTGCTGTTCGCGCGCGGCCCGCTCGCGCACCTCGATCTCTCGCACTCGAGAATAGGCGCCGTCGACGTCTCTCGCCTCGCCAAGGCTCTCGAACCCAACCGCCTCCTCAGAGGCCTCCACATGGAGGGCAACGCCGGCACCTGCAATGCCTACGGCTTCCTCGAGACGACGACGACGACGACGGTTCGGCCGAACGGTCGTCGTTGTTCGTCGACGAGCAACTGCTGGATCTGCGAGAAGTGGGTCGAGCACCGCTACCTGTTTTCCGCCGCCGCCGCCGCTGCTGACGTTGTCGTCCTCGAGCACACGACGGTCGCGCTGCGCGCGTCCTTCGACCACTTCACGCCGTACCCGATGGTCCGGAAGACCGGCCACCCAAACAGCAACCGCAAAAACGACGAAAGATCATCGTCGTCGAGTCTCGTCTACTTTGAGCTATGGCGCATGGTGCCGCCCGGATCGCACCAACACACGTTCGTCGTCGGCACGTCAGAGACGACGACAACAAATGGGAAAAGACGACGACGACAACAACAGCCGAAAAACAAAGGACCGTCGACGGAGGAACGCGAGTGCATCGCCCAAAACGAACCTCGGTCGGCGTTGCGCGGAGACGTCGAGGGCTACGCGCGAGTCAAGGCCGCGCTCGAGGCGTCACACCAGGTGCTCGAAGCGAACACGATCGAGGTGGTGCGGCCGCCGCAGAAAACGTCCTCCGAGTCGTCGTCGTCGTCCGCGCGGTGCTCGCCTCGCGACGTCCAGTCCCGCTCGAAAAGCAAGTGGACCGTCGAGGCGTCCGCTTTCGCTGCGTACCGCGCCGACTCGCCGCAGGTCGTTGGGCAGGCGTTCGACAACGACTACGCGGCGACCAACTTGGCCAAGGCCCTCGGCGCGGGCGAGGTCGAGGCGCGGGCCGTGCTGCGCGAGAACTACGGCGTGATCAAAAACGCCTTCCGCCAGTTCTCGCTCTCGTCCGTCGAGGTGTTCGCGATGGGCTGGAACGCCTTCACGGAGTTGGTGCTGAGTGCCGATCTCACCGAGAAGCAGCGGCTCGCGCGCGCCGACGTGGACATGACCTTCTTCACCTCGAGCCGCGTCGGCCCGCCGTCGCCCCGGAACACCAAAAAATCCCTCTGCCGCTTCCAATTCCTCGACGCGATCGTGAGGCTCGCGCTGAAGCGATGGCTCGGAACGGCCGACGCGGCGACGCCCGCCGCCGCGATGAATAAGCTCGTCGCCGTCCTCGAGGCGATTCCGGGCGTCGAGAGCGCGGCGGACCTGCAGGCTTTCCACGACCGCGTCTGGACCGAGGACACCGACGCCATCGTCCGAGACCGCCGCGACCTCCTCGCCGCGACCTACGACCGATTCTCGGGCAAGGAGGACAAGCCAGGCCAGCCCAAGCAGATGTCGCTCGCCGAGTGGATGAGCTTCGCGGACTGGAGCGGCCTCAGCGCCGGACCACAGCAACAGACCGGCGGGGACGGGCTGGGCGTTGTCAGCGAGCGCGAGGCCAAGCAGGCCTTTTGTCGCGCGAGCACGACCGTCGCGGACGAGATGGCCACCGATTCCCACCGGAAGCTCCGGTACGTCGAGTTCGTGGAGGCCATCCTTCGCGTCGTCGACGTCATCGCGAGGGCCCACCACTCCGAAGGCAATCTCGACGATCTCGACGACGATCTCGACGCGACAGCCATCACGCCGGCGGAGGTTTTGCGGTCGGTGCTCGAGGAGCGCGTCGGCGGGCGCCCCGCGCGCGCCGCGTCGCCGGACGACGACGACGACGCGGCGGCCAAGAAGAGCCGCGACGAGAGCGCGCGTTCCGGCGGCGAGTCACCCCCAAAGGTCAAGGTGGTCATCGGCGGCGGCCGCCGCCGCCGCCGCCGCCTCCTCAGGAAGGAGGGACGAGTCTCTACCGCGCAGTAGGTAGGTTAGGTAGGTAGTATTATTGCGAAGACCGTGACCGGCGGCGGCGGCGCGCGGCCGTCCAGTCGCGGAATTCGGCCGCCGTGAGGCGCGCCTTGGCCTGCTTCTTCGACCACGAGAGGTCGAAGGGGACATCCTCCTCCTCCACCACGATCATGTCGTCGTCGTCGTCGTCGTCGTCGAATCCACCTTCCCCGAGGTTGGATAGGAGGTCGGCGGGGAGAGTATCTACTAGGTCGTCGGACACAGAAATTCTTGCCGTTCGGAGATCTATAGCGCACTTGAGGTAGTGGAGGAGGCGGGCGAGGCGGGCGTCGGCGAGAGGGGCGAGGCGCTGGCGGGCGCGGCGGAGGTCCGATGGGGCGAGGAGGGGGTGGGTCGCGTTCCGGAATTCGGAAAGGAGGCGGCGCATCTCGACGGCGGCGTCGGCGATCGCGTCTACGAGCGCGTCGATCTCGTCGAGGTTTGCAGCCAAAGCATCTTCGAGGAGGGGGAGAAAGGCGGGGTCGACGGGCGGGACGACGCGGTCGAAGAGCCAATCGTCGACCTGGGCGTGCGTCGCCGGGTTCGACCACAGCACGAATCTCGTCAGGAGGAGGTCGAGACCCGAGACCGTTCGCGCGCCGCGCGCCGCGGCCACTCGTCGGAGCATCTCCGCGCATCGCCGGAGCCTCCGGTCGGAGACGTGCTCGGCGTGGGTATCTCTCAAGTACCGTCTCGCGTCGCAGAGGAATGCCACCGCGAAGGCGGGCAGGTCCGCCCTCGAAAGTTCCGGAACCAGACGCGGCGGATTTTTCGTCGCCGCCGTTTCTACATCTTCTTCTTCTTCTTCCATCGTCAAGAGGTCGGGGAGCTTGTCGTCCGAGACGGGGGCCACGACGCGCCTGATCAAGAATCGATCGTAGAGCGCGGTGTCGTCCTCGTCGGGGAGGGAGTTCGTAGCGGCCACGGCGGTCACGAGCTCGGCTCGTTTGAGTTCGGGTCCGTCCCACCACTTCCGCTCGTTCAGGAGCGCGAGGAGGGCGGGGAGGACGGTTTTGGCGCGGAATATTTCGTCGAAGAAGACGGCGGTCGCGCGCTGCGCGAAGATTCCGCCTCGTGCGCGACGGTACTCGTCGCGATCGAGTGCCGCGAGAGAGAGCGGACCGAAGACGTCGTCGGGCGTCGTGAATCGCGTCAGCGCGAGCTCGAAGGAGGGGCCACCGAGGACCGCGGCCAGGCGCCGGCAGAGCTCGCTCTTGGCGGTCCCGGGCGGTCCGCAGAACAGGACGTGCTCGCGCGATATCGCTCCTAGCACGACGAGGCGCGCCTCGATTTCTCTGTCGACGAGACCTCGGCCGGCGAACTCGACCACGGCATCGAGGGAAAAATTCGACGATTCCGGCAAAGGCGGAAGCCGGTCCTCGGCCGCCCCCAATGCCGCGTCGAGGGGATCGTCGGGTTCCACCACCGCCGCCGCCCGCAGCAGGAGCGAGAGGTCGTCTCGTCGCGCGAGAAACGTGCGAACCGGACCGTCGCAGAGACGCGCGAACGGCGTTCCCGGACGCGCGTTCTTGTAGGGGTCCGCGGGGGGCCGCGCGCGGCCCGCGAGGAGGCCCGTCACCCGGAGCCCGCGGTCCTCCCGCTCTTCCGACAGCGCTTCCATCGTCCCCTCGTCGACCGGCGCGACCTCGCCGTCGCTCACGATCACGACGTCGGCGTCGCGCCAACCCTCGCGGAGGTGTGCTATGGCTCGCCGGAGCGGTGCGGCGATGTCGGTGCCGCCCCCAAACGAGTGCTCGAGAAATCGCCCCAGCCGCGCCAGCGACGCCGCGTCAGAGACGCGGCAGTCCACCTCGGCCAGGTCGTGCGTCCCCGAGAACGCCATCACCTTGACCGGCCGACGCTGCCGGAGCGCGGCGCGCGTCGCCGCCAGCACGCAGGCCTTGCTGAGGGCCTCGCGGCTCCCCGCCATGCTGTGGGAGGTGTCGAGACACACGAGGATCGGACCCCCCGGCGTTCCTCGCCCTGCTTGGTCCGTTCCGCGGCTTTTCGTCGCCGGGTCGAGCCCCGTCAACAGCTTTCCGGCGACTTTGGCGCGCCACAATCCCTCCTTGCGCCGCCGCAGCGCCCTGTCCACCACCGCCGCCCGCACGGGGTCTCCCGACAACGCGTACCCATCAAAAACCTCGACAATACTATCGGACGAGAATCGCGCGCGAATCGAACTTACGTCTTCTTCTTCTTCTTCTTTTCTCGCGCGCCCGAGCGCATCGAAAACTTCGCGCAACTCGGCCAGATCAGACTCGAGCCTCCGGCTCAGCGCCTCGAGCTGCGATATGCCCGTGGGCCGCCACTTCCCCGACACCACGGCGGCCTCGCTCGCGAGCGCGTCGACGACCGACGACCCGAGCGCCCCCTCGACGACGCCGAGCGCCCGCGCCGTCTCCTCGGCGGCGGCGGCGCCGTCGTCAGACGACTCGCCGGCGGCCGCCACTAGTTTCAGCGCGCCGGGAACGAGCTTCGGGTACCGCTTCGTCAGCCGCGCGAGCCCCGCGAACCGGAGGGGCTCGTCCACCAGACAGCAGCTCGACTCGGGCACCAGCCCGTCGCCGAGGCAAACCCGCCAATCCTCGAGGGCGAGAGCGCGCGACCGAATCTGTCCGGGAGGGCACTTCTCGAGCGCCTTCCACACGCTCGGGTGCACCGACAACGCCGCGGCGGGACACAACCACCAAAACATCACCATCATCTTTCGTCCGCTATGCCTGACGTGGCGGCTATACCTTTTTTGTGAACTAAAACTAACTAACGAAAGGTTGGTCGGCGGAGAGTGACCATCAAGCTTGTCGTCCGTCGCCATGCGACGAGGAGACCGCGATGTGAACGAACTCGTCGATAACCTTCCGTCTTCGCCCCCCGGCCATACCACTGCGAACGTTCCGGCTGCCAACCGGCCCGCCCGGGAGGCGAAGAGGTGCCAACCTACGCCGGGAGGGCGGCTACCTTGACCCTCACACAAACAATAGGTTGTGTGCCGTGTCCTGCCACTCGCCCTTGAAGTTGACGGAGATGGAGACGCGGTAGGAATCGAGGGGATCCTCGGCGGGGAGGACAGAATGGACGAGCCAGCCGGGGAAGAGGACCAGGAGGTCGTCGGCTGGGGGGAGCTCGACGGTGGCGTGGAAGGGGGGAAAGGGGAGACCTGCCGTGTCGCGGTGGCCGGGGGAGGTGCCCCGGGGGTCGAAGAGCGCGAGCGCGCCCGATTTTGCGGGGACGTGGACGTAATAGACCCCGCCGACGAGGGAATCCTGGGTATTGTGGGGCTCGTGGCTGCTCGCCTGGGCGTGGACGGAGGCCCAGAGTACGCAGTCGGCGCGCAATGCCTTGGTCGGGTCCGGCGCGTCGTGACGACGCAGAAGATCCTCCGCGGCAGCCCGCGCCCTCCTGTGGATCTTGGCCCAGAGCGGACACGCTCTTAGAATTTCCAGATAGTCCCCAGCGTGGTGGAGCGCGGCCATTTGCGCCCGGAAAAACGCGTGGTTACGCTCGGTCGGATCAACGCCGGGTATCTTTAGGTAGGCGGCGACGCTCGCGTCGTAGAGACATCGCCTCTCCGCGTCGGTCGCGCCGATCTTCCAGCGCCCTACGACCGTCGCGAACGGGACGACGACGTCGTCCGGGCGACGGACCGGTTTTTCCGCGGCCTCGAATGGCGGGCGCCACGCTGCCGTCGACGACACCTCGGGCGTGATCTCCGCCGCGAGCTGCGGGTATCCGGCCCTCACGTAGTTCTCGACGAGCGCGTCGCGGATGAAGGTGTCGCGGGGGTTGAGCTCGTGAGCGGCGAGCAAATTCAACCAACCCTTGTCGCCGTCGCCCGAGGCGCCCTCGTAAGTCGATGCGACATCGAGGTACGCCTCCGACGCCCGCTCTCGCTCCCGCGTCGGACCGACGACAGCGCGCGGAAACTCCCAACTACACTCCTCAGCCCCAGCTGCTGCAACAACCAGAAGAAGAAGAAGAAACATCCACGTTTTTGGGTATTATTGCACGACCTGAACACCATATACCCTATTAGCTACTACTACTCGCAGGGAGTCGGATCATCTTGGCCGGAGGGACGATGAGGTCGTCGTTCACCTTCGCACTGAGGTACTGGCCGAGGAGGGCCTTGAGCTGGGCGTTCTGGTCCTGGAGGTGCTTGACTTTGTCGATCTCGGCGGCGCGGTGCGTAAGGATGTCGTTGTATTTGCCGACCGTCGTCTCGAGCTGCTCCCACACCTGAAACGTCTTGTCGCCGACGACGTCGGCGAGGCGGTGCCAAAACTCCCGCTCCTCGGCGCGTCGCGTCTCGTCGGCGACGGTCCCGAGGCGAGTCGGGTCGCTTACACTTGCGGAGGCGCGGGTCCCCTTAGCGCGCTTCGACTCCTCCACGAACTCGCGGATCGCCTTGATGACGTCGTCCGGGCTGATGAGGTTCTGGAGCTGCTTGAGCGCGCCGTCCTCGCCGTCGTCCTCCTTCAGATCGTCGTCGTCCTCCTTCAGATCGTCGTCGTCCAGATCGTCCAGATCGTCGGCGCGCTTTTTGGGGGGCTCGACGAAGAACTTGGCAACGAGAGCAGCGACGTCGGAATCGTCGCGGGCTCCGAGGGCGCGCAGCATCGACTCGGCGCGCGCGAGCTCGGCCTCCTCGGGCCCCAGACTCTCGATCGCCTCGCGCACCTTTGGTTCCACCAAAAAACCAGCCTCCGACGATAGCAACTCGAGCATCGCCTTGAGTTTGAAGCTCGGAATCGTCGTCTCGCGCTTCGGGCGTTCGTCGTCGTCGTCGTCGTCCCGAGGTTGTTGCGTCTCCGAGTCATCGCCAGGGAGCTTGCCGACGACCTTTGTGCTCGCAGAGCGCGTGTCCGTTTCCTCCGGTTCTTTGTTGTCGTTCGCGACGGGGACGAGATCGGTGGTCGTCCGGAGCAACGCGCGCACGTCGGGCGGCCTCCAGTCCCAGCCGAGCTGTTGCTGGTGGATTATTCGATCGGCCTTGAGGACCTTGGCGACGAGGTCGTTGACCTCCTCCTCGTGCATCGCCCAGACTTGGTCGAACCGCTCGTTGTCGGCGACCTGAAAGTGCCGAAACTTGGCCTGAAGGTCGCGATATTGCTTGGTGATTCGCCGGTACTCCTCGGTCAGCTCGTCGTTTTTCTTGCGATCTCGCGCGTCAGTCTCGTGGTACTTGGCGACGACGGCCCCCAGCGCGTCCTTCAGCTTTGTTTGCTTGCGCTTGAGCTGCGCGAGCGTCGTGGAGTTTTCGTTGTCGCGCTCCGTCAGGACTCGGTAATTGTACTCGAGCTTCTCCGTGTTAAGTTGGTACGTCGCGCGCATTTCCTCGAGCTGCTGCTCGAGCGTCTGGATGTCGGTCTCCAGCTTGATCTTGAGCTTGTTGTACTCCTCGGCGTCCCGCACCAACAAATCCTCGATCTCCTGCTGGTATTGCTCCTCGCGCTCGCGCTTGCGATCCATGTACAGCAACTCCATCTCGCGACGCTTTTCGAACAGCGCGTCAATCTCTGCGCGATTCGCCGACAATATTTCGTCGCGTTCGCTCAGAAACGCGTCCTCGATCGCATCCAACTCAACCTCGTACTCCTCCCGGAGCTCCCGAAACTCCTGGCGCATGCGCTGCAGCAACTCCTCGATGTCCGACGCCTGCTGCTTGAGCGCCTTGACGTACTCCTCGTCCTTCGCCTTGAGCTGCAGCTGGAACTCGCGAATGATGCCGTCCTTCGACGCGATGATCTCGGCGCACGCGGACTTTTGGGCCTCGATCTCCTCGTGCAGCTCCTGGGGCATCGTTTGGTCCAGCAGTTCGCTCCATCGCAGCTCGACGGCCGCGTTTTGCTTGCCGCTCGCGACGGCCTCCTCCTGCAGCCGCTGCAGCCGCTCGTGCCGGTGCGTTTCCTCGGCCACGCGTCGCAGCGACTCCCTTCGATCGCACGCGACCCTCACGTTCGTCACGTTCTCGATCCCCCCGTACTTTTTCTTGTCGAGGTGCGCGCGGCTGTTGGCGACCTGTTGCTGGCCCCTGGATCGGCTCGACTCCTCTTGAGACTCCATCTTCTTCCCGAGCTCCCGGTCCTCCGACGCATTTCGGGCCTCCACGCGCCGCTGCCGCACCTTGATCCGCTCCTCCTTGCTCGCCAAGTTCGTGTTGAACTCGTTCTCCATAGTTTTTGCGGTATTATCGAGATCTATACCAATCGCGAAACCGCCGATGCCGCCGCTTCTCTACGAAATCTTCCTTCTTGTCTACGAGGATATTTAATCATAAGATACTTTTTTATCTTCTTATTATTATTATGGCTGCGCACCAAGGCGTGGGATCGTTGTATCGGACCTTGTGTGCCGCGGCCGACTACGACCGGCCGCGCGACCTGACCAAGGAGCGCCTCGTCATCCTCGAACGCTTGGGGTACATCCACCGCAAGAAAAGAGTCGAACTCAACAGAAACCACGGCCTCCTCGCTCGGAAGCGTGCCCCCCCCCCGCGACGGGACACCCTGCGGGAGTCGCGCGAGTGGCGCGACCAACGCCGACGCGTCGCCCTCGCGATGGAAATGGGCAAAACGGTCGAGAAGATTGCACGACTACAGAAACGCGGCGAGTCGGTGCCAACGCAGATTTGGACGGAACTCGATCGCGTAAGCCGCGCCCCGCACCACCAGCCTCCCGGCCCTCCGCCGGGTCCGGGGGCATACCTTCCGCTCGCAACAACCAACGCCGCGCCCGCAATCACCATGGCACCACAGCTCGATCGCGCACGCGGCTTCGCCAGCGTCGCACTCCTCGACAACCCAGGCCCCGGGGTATTCTATAACCCGAGGAGAGACCTCAACCACGACGCGCCCGCCTTTTCCTTCGGGAGGGCCCCTAGACGCGCACAGTCCAAGAATTCGTCGTCGTCATTATGATCATTGCACTTTTGTTGGATATAGAAATTCTACGATATCAAATCGGAAGCTCGACCTTGGCAGTCCTCCTCATCTAGCTCTTCTTTCTTCTTCTTCTTCTTCTTCTTGGATGGGGAGAGTATGTAGTCTTCGAGGGTTGGACCCAATTGTTTATTTGCTGCGCAAAGATCACTCGCTCGAAGCCAGTTTAAGCGCCCGTGAGCTCCCCCGTTAAGTTGATGAATTTTGTTATTGCAGGATCTCCGAGGCGCGATTGAGCACGGGGATATATGATGCGTCGCGTCCATAAAACTTTAGACGCAGTCCATACTCGGCAATAAAAAAGAAATAGAGGACACCAGTCTCGAAACTGGGGCCACTATTTCAAGTCATCGAAAAAACTTGGGCGCGATTACCTCACGTGGGATGTGCTCAATCTTGTTCCCAAACACTTCATTTTCGTATGCCATCAATTTGCTTGCTTGCTTGCTTGCTTTCCACTTAGAATTGGCCGTGCGAAAGACGACTGTGGGCAGGCTGGCATCATAAACGGGCGGCACGAGTTCACTGGCGCCAAGGATCGGACAATACGGAAGAAAATCGTGGCGGACGTCGACGTTATAATGCGAATCGTCTCCAATGCCGGACCTCCTCGAGGATGGCCAGCATTGAGGATGGCATGAACATATGTACTGCGATTCATAAGGTTTGCTTTGAGAGATGATGAGCATGTCAGTAGGGGACGTGTCCTGCCGGACATCTTCTTCTTCCGTGTCTCGCCCACCTCGAGAGTGCGGAAGCAGCAGTAGACGTGCGTCGTGGTAGGTAAAGAACATCCGAGACTGGGAGAGGCTGTCGATGGCCGAATCGGGGAGTTTGTCGGTTACGTTTGTTTTTTTTTGGGGGGGGGGGTCTTTGTTCTCGAAGCAGCACTTGTGTGTGCAACGACGCGCCCTGATTAGTAAGAAGAACTGATTCCATGTTGGGTAAGAAGTAAGTGGTAAGCAGAATACAACGCTGCGAAACACCATCGTCTTTTATTATTTGTTCGTGCCGCAAAAGCGGCGATTGTCCAGTCCTGTTGATGATCTTGCGGATGATGTCCTGGGAAAGTGCCGCGCTTGTTCGAAGAGGCGCAATCAATGCCGACTTGCCTTTTTCTGGCGTAAGAGGACGGTCTCGTTTTCCTCGCGTAGCTCCACCACATGGATACTTGTAAAGTGCGATTGATGGGCTTGATCTTGATTGTGCTTGAATCGAGCGTGGCGAAAGTGCGTCCGAAACACCCCGATTTTCTGCGGCAAGATTGTGGGTCAGTCTTGAGACGAGCTTATTCGGATCGGACGCAGCAGCCGGGTCTCGGAGTATGTCCCAGTGCTCTGGTGATACCTCCGCTCATTCTCGAGAGGCAGCCGAGTGCATCGTTTGAAAAAAAACAACCGGTCTCACTCCCTCCCTCCCTCCCTCCCTGGAGATGGCGACGGTGGAGCCTAAGTTCGCGGCGTACGTAGCTTCTCGGCATTTGGACTCCGCGGGAGTGGATCTAACCTGAATTTCAGGAACATTACAGCCCTTGCCATACAGACGAGGGTCCCTGACCCCGTCGACGGATGCCTCGAGCGGGACGGCCACTACCATTAGAAATCCTCAAAAAATAAAATAAACAAAGAATAGGGGGGGGGGGGTTCGTGCCACCCGATGCTCTTAATAAATACTCGCCGAGTATGATGTTCTTTGTGTTTGTTGTAGAGTTTTCTCGGTGACCACACAGTGTCGACCGCGAATTTGCCAATTTTCACAGCGCGCCATAGTCTAGTAAGGTCCTATAAAAAAAAAGCGACGATGTGCTGTCTGACAACGTGTCGTGGTTCGAAAAAGTATGTTGGGGGCCAATAAACTGTGGACCGAGCGTGGCGCTGCCACGCGCGGGCGGCGGACAGTTCGCCTTGTTGTAAGACAACGTCGCTTCCGTCTTCGCCAATAATTCAACATTTTCAGTGGTGATGCGATCGCCACGCTCCACGTCATTGCCTCAGACTTGAACGTCGACGATTGATGTTACTCCAATCGACGGCCTGGATCAATGGCGACGGGGTCGCTCCCTTCGACTATCGGCGACTCCATCTCGATCGCCGTCTTGGAATTCACCTGGGACATTAATGGTTATGACCTACGAACCGCCCGACTACTCGGACGGGGTTGTTGTCTCCTCGCGTCGTCGTCGGTGACAATGAAATTAATGCCCCGGCTATTTGCTACGGGGCGAACACATCACGGTTTGCGAATCGGCCAGGACTCGGTCGCCGATGCGAGACATGCGCACTGCAGATGGTCAAATTCCACTGGTGATGCACGCCGCGACCACGAAGAGTGGTGTCCAACGCCACCCGCTACTTAACGATACGAGCACTAGTACAGCCTGTAGGCTCCAAATTGGTGCGAGCATACGAAGAGCAGCTTCTCGGGCGAGCGTCGTGTTCCAAGACGCCTGTTGTTCCCAGGTGTGCGTCTTGTCCAAAGACACCTGTGTTGTGAGATGGGCGATTTCGACCTCTCGCCGACGCTGAGTCCTACTTCGCCGAGTTCAAACGCCGCCTCGATTTACCCGACGCGCGAGAAACGATTCCGCACGACGAGCTGTTTGAAGAGGTCTTCGACCTGTGCTTCTATATGCATCCTGGTTCGCTCAGCCCCGAAGCGCACGCGGCCTTTTTCAACGCCCTCGACCGGGACAAGAACGGGCGCATATCTTTCGTCGCGTCGCGGGTGTTCCGCCGGCGGCGGCTGGCGTCCTGCAAGTCCATGGCCGACTACCTCGCGTCGCTGCCATCTTCCGGAGCGTTGACTAGCTCGACGATCGGCACCGACGCGCTTCAGGACGGAGACTACGGGACGGGCATAAATAATCAACCCCCCAGCGAATAAGCCTGCCATTACGAAGCTGTTCATCGAGCCTAACGTTCCGGACTCGCCACCGCCTACTCACCAATACAAGCGTGCCTTGCAACACACGTTCGAGGGGCATTCGGAATGGGTATTCTCGATTGCCTTCTCGCCCGCGGGCGACCTCCTCGCGACGGGCTCCGGCGACAAGACGGCCAAGCTTTGGGATGTGCAATCGCGGAGACTCGTCCACACGTTCGAGGGAAATTCGGACTCGGCACGCTCGGTCACCTTCTCGCCCGCTGGCGACCTTTTCGCGACGGGCTCCGACGACAAAGCGGCCACGCTCTGGAGGCTTGACGTGATCCCAGCATTCTTTCGAGTGTTTTTCGAGGCCGAGCGCGAGTTGTGGAGCAGCGAGAAGGCGCTCGAATAATGCCTCGCTCCCGAGGTTGCCGACACGACTGAGCTGGCGCTCTTCTACTCGGCGGCGAGCGCCGCTCAGAAGCACGGCGACATAATGCTCTACGAGAAACCGAAGTTCATCCGCGAGGCTATCGGCAAGGCCGCGAGCGGCTTCCGCTTCGACTGCGAGGCGCGCGTCGCGACCGCCCTCAAGCTCGCGATTGAAAAGGCAAGGGCCGACGAGGTCATCACCCACGACGAGGCGCTCCGTCTGGACCGGCTATTGGACCGGGAAGACACGCTGAGCGACGAACGCTTTGTCACTCTGGTTGCTCGGGTGTCGAGCCTCGAACTGCGCGTCGAGAGGCTCGCCAAACACACGAGCAGCAGCAGTCTGGCGAAGTAGCGCCCGCCTTCGCGGAGTATCTCGACGAGCGCATCTATCTCGACCGTCCAAGATCTGGCTGGTACGGCGCTAGAGTACGCGCAGCGCGTCGACGAAGAGCTGTTGTAGTTTAAAAAGCACTATCGCACGCACCTCAGCGCAAGGCAGCTGTCAGCATGCTGTCGGCCGTCGTGGGCGCATTCACGATGGGCGCGGGTCCAGCGTCGTCGGCGCCATCGACGACTTGTTCTACGGCGTGGTCGACTTCTCCGACACGCGCCACGTCGTTACGATGATGAAAAAGCGGCGAGCGCAATGCCTGACAATGCGGTTCTCAAAGACCTCGTCGCCGAGGAGAACTTCGAGGCGCGAGTTGATGCGCCGTTACACAACGCGGCCAAAGAGCACAAGATCGACCTCAACCATCTCCAAGCGGCGGCCGTCGTCAAGATGCACCTCGTCTGTAACGATGACCAGCCTCGTGTCGAGGACCATGTCGTTTCTGGTCATGAGTTCGCCGATGTCGATTTCAATAAGGAGAGGTTGGCCGAGATGACACCAGAGGGCGTAACGACTGCAGACGATGACGCTCGTGCTCGTAGTGAGACAAAAGTGTGTGTTGCACCCTACAGAAAAGCCCTGCTCATTCTACGCGAATTGGTTCCAATCGATTGTGCCGAGATATCTCAGGTGGCGCACGTGGCATTTGTTTGCTCCAAAAATGACGAGGAATTGCCGCCTCAAATACCTTCTGAAATACGCCTGTACAGCCAGTCAAACAATTCCGTTGTATATGACGCATCCGTCGAGCAGCTTTCCTCCGCGTGTGAAGACAAGGAACTCGCAATCGTCGTCGGCGGCTTCGATGATTGGATTCCAACAATTCGTCGTGTATACTTCCGCGATGGCTATGATCACTCTTCCGCAACAATTGTGCGGCACATCCTTCGCGCTTCCAATCCCATGCTGAAATGTATCATTTTGAATTTCGATTTTAGCAGCGACACGTTGGATGAGTTGAATTTAGACGATAAAATCTGCCCCTATCATTTCGTGGAGTGGCGGTTCTGACGATATCACTAAATTCACTACGCTCACGGAGGCATTTGTGGACTCGTATCACGAGGATGCAAATGTCAAACTGGCGTATATGGATGCAGTATGCTCCATGCCGTGGGATATAAGTGCGAGCGAATTTCCAGCGAACCTCATACCGGAGCAACCTTGTGTCCTTGATGACTTGAAAGCGATGACGCCACGCAAACTGGCCATTCCGTTTTGGCCCGACAATAAAGTAGCGTTTCTCAATTTACTCGGAGATATCTATCCTGCGTGCAGAGAATTCTGCTAGGCAGTGGTTGGATCACTGAAAGACCTTCCCGTCTCACCGCGCGAGTCTGGCAAGGATAAGTAGGTTTCAGGGAACTAAAATATAGGGTCCCCCTAGCCTCGGCACACGACAGACGATACATAGCAACACATCAGTGTAACATGTAATTACTACGTACCTACGGGACGCGCTAGACCATGATGATGAGCTTGAGCTCAAATCAGAGGACTAATTGATTGTGTAAAGGGAAGAAAAAGGGTAAGGAAGAGATCGCGTTCTCGACGGACGGATTAAGAGTAGGAGTTAGCAGATTTCTCTGCACCCCCTCGAGATGTCTTGTGGCAGAGCAACATGACATCTCTTGAGAAATGCGATGGAGGGCGAGATCAGGATAAACAAGAAGTGCACTTCAGAGGCCACATAAAGTGGCACTGTAGGTTCATCAGCAGACAGGTGTCACGGCTTGGACTTGGTGATAACACTCTGAATACTTTTAGCAAGGGAAACTTTGAAAGAGGGAAGTGAACGTGAGTGTGAGGCAGAAGTTAATGATAACGGTGAGGAGATTGCTTGTTCCTCTTGGACCTCACATATGGCGGGAACGTCATCATCTTCAGGTTCAGAAGGAGGATTGATGCTCTTTGCGGAGCAATGTTGAGGTATGATTCGATGGGTAAGTGAGAGTAGTTTATGTAAGATTTGTGGGATGAGACTGCTCAATTGTAGTTCATCGAGGTTATCCTCGATGAACTGCGGGATTGTGAAAGGATCTTGGAGTGACTCAGTTTGTTGCAAGGCTGGATAATGAGTCGTGCGGATTAACTCATTTCGGAGTTGAATGGGAGTATCATCGGGCATGCCAAAGATCAAGTCGTGTTGGTCATTCAGAGCGAGAGTGAGTCTGTTGAGTAACTCACACACCTTGAGTAGGGTTACCAGCAAACCATTAGTATTAGTAGTGGCTGGAAATAGCCGATTTTCCATGTCACGGAGGTTTGTGACAGCAGTGTTTAAGTCAGACCGTAACGCAGCATTTTCGGTAGTTTGGGCGTGGAGGCGTTGATCCAATTGTCCATATGACGTTTGGAGAGCCACAGCCTGTTGAGCAAGTTGAGTTACTTGGGAAGATAATGCCTAAAGGTCTGGGAAAGTGGTAGTAGTAGCTGGTGCTGGTGCCGGGGCAGTAGATGGCATTGGCGAGTAGTTTAATGTCGTTTCGGTCGCAGCGGTAAGTTCGTTATAGAGATCAGGGTAACGTGATGATAAGAGCTTAGCAAAATCTTTACGATCGTCATCGTGGAAAGTAGTAGGTGATGATATTTCATCAAAGATAGACGGCGGTCGTTCATCATCAGTTAGAGTGTTGTACTCGGCAATGTGATGTACGAGGGAGCGGCAGAGAGTGTGAACCAAGGGCTGATGAGCACTTGCCATAATAATCGACTGCTTCTTTGCATGTGTGCGAACAATTGTCACAATAAGCGACAAGTGTTCCAGATGAAGCCGAGAAATAAACTTGAGGTTGAAGGGGTAGGCCACCATTTGTTGAGAATCTGCTGGGAGCGTGGAAGGCATAATTATATCAGCGGGTAGAGAATGTTCCTTGACTAGTTCTTGCAGCAGTGCGTGCAGATCCAGTGGGAGAAAGTAAACGCGGATGATGGTGGCACGGAGGTGACCAGCGGGTGATGACTCAAAAGGGAAAATGACCAGACGTGCGTTCCACGCGAAGAAAAGAAACGAGAAGATATTGTGGTCGGTATTTCTACATGCACAACACATACCCATAGTAGGAACAGAAACGGGTATGAAGGCGTTCCTAATGTGTGATTCGCTGGCGAGATGTTCTAAGACAGCGGCAGGTAGCTCATCTATCTTCCGTTTGTAATTGGAGACACAGATTTGGAGCGGCTTGCCATCCTTGTCAAAAGACAGTGGAATGTGGATTGCTGAGTCTCCTTCTTGGGACCTCGATAACAGTGTGTAGCATGTATTGCAGGTGCAGAGGGAAGAGGGAAGACGACTGGTGTCCTGACTGAACACGAAGACCTGGTAGTCCAAGTGATCACGAGACGCGTAGATAGAATCGAGTGCTTTGGGTAGCTCGGTATGTAGAAATGACGATAGTAAACTGGTGAAAGAAGGTTTGAATTTTGATCTGACAGGATCGATAATCCTTGTTCCTGCTGAGAGACATTAAAAATTACAGAGTCGGCAAATAATGCTGGAGAGTTGGAGTCAGGGCGGATCACAGCGGCAGAAGACGAGAGCAAACGGGTAATGTCATCGCGAGTCGGCTTCCTGCGGTTCGGAGGAGTGTTGGTAGAAGACTCAGCGGGCCTAAGTGTGCGAGACAGTTCGCGACGGGCGGGCGTGACTCCACGTGGGTGGCTGCTGCGCCAGTGATGCATTGGCGACGCATAAAAAAAAAGGGTAGTGGCAAAAGATGAGGGATAGTTTGATGACATTGCGGTCGGAGCTAGAGATTAGGTATCTTCTTGGTCTGAGTCAGTAGCATGGTGCATACCTAGAAGAGAACGAGACGTGGCAAAGTCGGCTGCAGGAGGCTTTGTAAAGCCATCAGCTACATTTAACTTGCCAGGGACATGGTGAACACGAATCTTCTGTAGTGCGACATATTCGCGAATTTTGAACCATCGAGTAGAAAGGGCTTTGCTGCGAGAAGAGCCGTCAGGATTGTTGGAAGATTCACAGCTGCAGCATTATCAGACAAAAGAGGTAGGCTTCTGATGAAGCGCATATCCTCGGCAATAGGACTGTCATCAGCGTCAAAATAGGATGGAGGGTCAGTTTGCGTATTCATGTAGAATGTCGGATTAACAACAAACGAAAGCTCAAGAAGTAACTTACGAAGCCAGACTGCTTCGTCAGCGCAGATGCTGAGAGCAATAAGCTCAGCTTCGTGGGTAAAACACGAAACGATGGGTTGGTGTTTGCTTTTCCATGCGATGAGACAGTCGAACAAGTAGAAGACAAAACCCGTAGTGGACTTACTGTCTCCCTGTTCCAGTGAAGGAGCATTGTCAGCATCCACCATAGCGACTAGATGGTCGAACTTGCCAGTAGCAATGTCTTTGTCCCGGTAGTCGACTATTGTTGACAGGTCAACTCTGTTGGAGGAAATGGCGCGGAGATGATTTTCAATAGCGTCCCCTTTAGGGTGAAACCAGAGACGAAGAGCTCGATTGGCAGGTTTGCTGAGGTACCTTAGGAGGTGACAGAGCATTTGGACATGCACATAGGTGGGAGAGTGCATACCTCGGGAACAGCGTCCTAGAGCTTGGGAGAAATCGGGGCGACAAGCAACTTGCATGAAGACCAATTTGCCAAGTAGAGTAGCGAAGTGATCGTGGATATAAATTTCCACGTCGGTAGAAGGAGAGCCCTCTGTATAAGTGAAAGTGGACGAAATGGGATACTTCAGTGGTGTGAGGTTTTTAAATATAGGATGATCGTTGAATAGTGCTTCTAGTTTGGCTTGGACATCTAACGATATGGATCCATCCGGCGTTCGGCAGACACGCATTCCCAGAAGAGTATGGACTGGCTCAAATTGTTCCACAGAAAAGCGCTCATGTAACGCGGCTTGTAACTCTGAGCGGAGAGTGTCGTCGTTTGACACTATAACAATATCGTCCACTGATAAACTGCAGATGACGAAGCGAGCGTGCGTAGACGTACGAACATATAAACAAGTATCCGCATGGAGTCGCTTGTATCCAAGACTCCGAAAGAAGCTGTCAATCTCTTTGTTCCAGAGAGAAGGAGATTGTCTGAGTCCATAGAGAGACTTCAGCAGCTTGGGTAAACGGCGGCCACGGTATTTGTCGTCTTGTGGGTCGAGTAGTTTGATACCATCCGGGAGTTGGACGTAGACGTGTGCGTCAATGTCGGACTGGACGAACGCGTTGGGCCCGTCACTGTGGTAGACCGGTAGGTTCTTGTAAGCCGCAATAGCTAAGATGACACGTATAGCAGTCATAGTTGCCATAGGGCTAAACGTCCCAAAGAAATCGGCGCCAAGTGAGGCTAGAAATCCACGCAAGACTAATCTAGCCTTGTGCTTGATGTAATCGCCAGACGCATTCGTCTTGATCTTGAGGACTAGCCGGCTGTCAATTGGACGAGTCGAAGCACCAGGTAGAGATAGTTTGAAGCATCCGAAGCGCACTATATCATGTAGTTCCTTTGCGATTGCCTTGACATAGGCTTGTCTGTCTTCAGGAGAAAGGCCTTGAAGACACTTGAGTTTGTACTCGTCAATGGATACGTCGGCCTCTTGGACCTTGTATTCGTCCGGACCTACGGTGGCTGGAGGGCCATAGTTTAACGACTTTTCGGTCGAAGCAGTGTAAAGGACTTCGGGATATGCGTGAGTGGCGCAAGTGGAAGGGGTAGAGTTGTCAGGTTCCAAGGCAACCACAAGGAGTGGTTCCTCATGAAGTACCTGGGTGATGTACTCGGTAGAGCATAGGAGGTATTCCTCCAGGTCAGATAGTTCAGCGGATGTAGCGCCAAACTCAGATGGCGAGTGATCGATGAGACTGGTGGGTGCCAGGTAACAGTAGGCGTATTGCAATGGAGAGACACCAAACGCTGAAGCATGTTCCATGAACATAGCGACAAGTGAAGACGGGAGGTGACCACATGGAGTGTCATCAGTGATGAGGTGTGTAGCTACTGGAATGATGGATGCGCACTTGGTTTGCGAGAAAACACCATCCAGTATGGGATAGCGAGACAGAAGGTCGGTACGCAATGGAAGGAGGTCTTTGACCAGCAGAGCTTGTTCCCCCTCTGGGCAGATAGCCGTCCAGTGGATGCCACCAGAGGTGTTGAGGGAGGAGAGGGTGGGTGATTTGAAATCGAGATAGCGATGTTGAAGGTCCCAGCGGAAGTCAGCGAGTTCCCCACCAGCGGCTTTGTAGGCACCAACCGTAGAAGCTTGGAGCCGAGCATTGACAGAAGGCCTGGAGGAGGCTTTGCGCCGGTTGGGGCGCTTCGTCCCCATGACAAGTTGAAGGTTGTCTTGAGAGAACAAGTCCTTGTAAGAAGGAAGAATTGGTGGTGGCGAAATGGTATCGTCGTCAGCAGGAGTCTTGTCGTCGGCAGGAGATGAAGCTGCTGCTGTAGGCGGAGGGGTATGGGACGGAGTCGGCGACGGAGCAGGAGCGGGAGGGTGCCCCCTCCGAGTATGAATCCCCCTCTGAAACGCATCATTGGGGTCTTCATCTCGATGAAGGTTAATGTCGAAGGACACTGGCGTAGCATCAGGTGGAGGAGCATGTTCAGGATCCAGGGTGGAGCGGCGAATCATGTATGAGAAGGTCAATTTGGAGATGACGCGAAACTGGCCATTTTCAGGATTAAGGACAACATCAGCTTGATGGTCAACATGAGGAGAGACAAGTGGATTTTGAGAGTTGGCGCAGCGCAGGTCGAGATAGCGTCGCCGAGAGGGCTCATCCTCGTGGTGTTCATGAGGCTCAAGGAGAAGGAAGCACTCGCTGCCAAAGATCTTGATGAGATCATGTTGGGGTGTTGCTAGTTGATTATACAGAAACTGCTGAGGGCTGATGATGGCATGGTGAATGCGTTCGAGTGAGGCATTTGGGAGGATGTTGTATGATTGAATGGTGTGGATCACAGCCACGGGAAGTGGATTGCAGGTTCCACGATCTTGGCGCCACGGTAATGAGCATTGAGAAGGTTACGGAGGCGAGTTGAGAAGGAAGAAGCAATGAAGCCTATGCTTTGTTCGACTTCATGGTTATGATGGTGAAGGTAAGGCGGGAAAGCGACAAGGCTGATATCATGCTCGACCCTGTAGGGAGTGGTGATGTATTTGCTGAAGTACGGCCGGAACGCGTCTTAGTATACTGTGCGTAAATGCACATTGAGTTGGGTCTTGCAGAACGGATGCAGGTAATCGAGTGCCTGCGTGAATTCGGTCGCGTTGGTGGTGCGAGTGAAGTAGGCTAGTAGGAACTTCGATAGTAGTTCTTTGAAGACAATAATGTGGGTGAAGCCGCCCCATTCAGACGGTATGGTTACGTAGCCACCGTCGCAAGCCCAGACTTCACCGGGCCGGAGGGTCTGTTCAACATTGGGCTTGGTCTCGTTATTTTGGTCGTGACGGTGGCGTTTGTTGTGGCAAAAGCAGTCTATGCACATATCCCTGTATGGCATATCAGATGCTGAGAAGCCAGGGCGAGCAAGGACGTCTGGGGCTCTAGCAGCAACGTTGTCAGGGCAATGGTGTACGTTGTGGAAGCGGATGGCGCGTTCTTCGGCATTTTGGTACGACGGTGCCATGGGAGAGCGATTTGCGAGGAATTGCCTTGACCGGAATGTGTTTCTTCCGACGGACATTGAATTTGAGTTCGGTGGATGCATCTAGCGATGGGGCATCAGGATCATCGCTGGTGTCCGCGTCATCGGCAGCGGGGGTTGTAGAGAGGGCTTCTTCCGGTGTTATTCCTGAGGAGCGGTAGTTTAACGACTTTTCGGTCCAGCTGCGGTTGGAAATGCGGCTCATGAATGCATCCGCCTGAAAGATAGTATCTGAGCTGTGACTGGAAAGAAGCAGTTCACAAGTGAGGAAGGTAGATACATAGGTCTTCTTCAAGGTATCACTGTCATGTTGAAAGGAGGGGTCCAACATAAGTGACTTCATATCGACGGCCACGCGATAGATGTGTGTGAAAAGGGCGTGATAATTGCCCGCGGGTAGGGCATTGCTGAGTAGGTCGCAGCATAAGTCTTTCTTCAGTGAGAGTAAGAAGGACGTCTGGGAGCGGGTATGATTGTTGGCTTTGACAAGTTCGGATCGAGTAGGGTAGCGAAGTTTGCCATTGCGAGGGTCCAACAAGATTATATTCACATATCCCCGGATAGTTGGCAATGGAGCTAACATAGAGTGAATTTTGGATCCAACCTTGCGGTCGCTGCCACGTAAGTAGCCGATATGCCGGCTATGAGAAAGATGGTAATCTTCCAAGGAAAAATATCTGTCCTTGAAAGTGAATTGATCGGAGGATTGGTTGTATGAGAGACAGCAGGGCTTAACAAGAGAGCACTGTTGGAGTAAGTTGCGGATGGCAGGAACAGTGCTGTGGGCTGTGTTGACAGGGGGGTAGGCTTGCACTAGCCATAAATATCCCTGAAACGAATCGAGATGGAGCGTCTTATCGGAGGGGTTATCGCTACCGGTTAGGGTGTGTAAGTAGATCCATATGCGTCGATAGAAGCCTGATATTTACTCGCGTAAGGATGTGGATATTGAAGGTAGATGAGGATGTTGTGAGAAATAACCTAGGTGCGGGTTTGTTAGTTTCGCGCAACATAGTAAGACACAGGTGTGGGAGTGTTAGGCGAAATTCAGGCGAATAAATTATAAGGGGGGACGAATGATTTGAGGCGGATAGGATTTGAAGATCCAGGTAGTGGTTGGTTAGAGGATCTCTTGAAACCACGGTGGAGATAGGAGCACTCCGAGTGCGTTTCGTGAGTATGTTGTTCGAAAGCTTGCTGTGAATGGAGCCTGAGAAAGAGTAGGTTGAGGGTCTCAAGCTCATAGAAGCTTAACCGAACGGAACCAGTGCGAGAGTACAAAGGAAACGTCTTGGGAGATTGAACCAGTGGTGGATCTGGGTAAGTGCGAACCCAGTCTTGAGATAGAGTCTTAGACAGCCAGAGGGTTTTAGGCACCGAGTTAATATCATCTGCTATGTCCAAGAAGCGCTTCGGGTGCTGGTTCGGCCAGGACAGGATGTCCATGGGTCCAGTGTTGTACCTGCGAGCAATGCAGATCCATCGTTCTCGAGATTGTTAATCGCCACATAGATAAGTAGGGAAGCGGTCGAATACATCAGCGGTGTAGTCCAGTGTGGCGTGAATGAGGTTAGCCACGGAAATGTGATCCCTGTGGATACACTTGTGAGGGGGTGTCATCTCCGCAAGTAGGACTAGGGGTTTCAGTAGCTTGATGACAGAAAGCATATTCTCAAAGAGGGAGTCGTCGAGCAAACTGACCAAGTCGGCTGTTTTGGTGCTCTTGAGAAGATTTCGGTTGGTGCAAGGAGGAGTGGTTTCTATCACATCACAGTAAAAATCCCGTCTTTCATCTTCTGTTATAGAAAGGAGATGATTGAGGAAAGAAGGTAGAGATTCGAAAATACTAATCTTTGGAAAGTGTTTGCATAACATGCGTATAGGAGTTTCATCGGACTTAACGACAATCTTAACGTCGATGTTTAAGCCCAAGTCATGTGAGGCTTGTGACAGAAACGCAGGTGTAGTCAATCCGGAGCATAGCAAGATGACTGTTGGTTTGCGAGAACCATTGTTGGTAGTTGATAAGAATGCTGGGCGAGTGCGCAGTCAAGTGAGAGACGGATTATTGCTCCCAACATATTCGTTCTGCTTCCGAAGGTTGAGAAGCAGAGTGCGCAGCCACGGCCGAGTTTTGAGCTTGGTGACCAGGTAATTGTAATAGTGACAAAGGTTTTCATTGTACCTCTTCAGCGGGAAGGATAGTGAACGTAGCTCAAGGTTCCTATCGCGTGCAAGAGTGTAAGGTAGACACGGTAGTGCCGGGAGGTCGTGGTCGACGTAGTGAATAGGCACATTCACGTCTTTATCAAGTAAGCTAGTGAGATGCGACATATTTGGCTGTTCACTGTCGTTGAGGGTGACAGTTAGCTGTGCCTTGTTCCACTCGGGGGCACTTAGGATAAATAGGTGTCGACCCTGCACTGGCTTGAGGAATAAGGCGTAGTCAAGCTTGACGTAGCCGATACCTGGGTGAGCAGGTAGGGGAGATACGATATTTTTCGTGATCATAATATGCGACACCTGCTGTTGTCCAGTGGCAGTTTGGAGAACTGGGGCACACTTATGTCGATGGGGACAACATGATTCGGCAGGACGAAATCAAATGTGGTCATTAAAGAGATGGATGCGCAGCTGTCCAGGTATAGGAATTGGAAATGAAGGGGGAGATTATGGTCGCTCCAATATTTGGTGAGAAACGCGTTTTCGCGAGGCACACTTGTGACACTGGTAGAGGGAATGCTGGCTGCGAACAAGCTGGTTTGTGTAAGTAGCTTTGAGGTGACCACAACTTGTGAAAAAGTAATAGGGACGACGGACGCAGTAGGTTCACCGTCGTCCCTTGCCGATACCGTTGTTAAGATCGAATGGTGAGAGATCTTGTGGGTTACTCGATGATGTAGTATCGGCCGCTGCTTGATCGGAGCTCCTACGGCACATAGCCGCAGTGACATGTGACGAGAGCTTAGTCAGCCTCTCAGGTGACAATTTTGCTATAGCGTCCGCAGTAAAATTGACTGATTCCGCGGAAACAGTGGCGGGTGATGAACTGTTGCCACTTGCGTTAGATGGAGTGGAGGAGTTGGGTGCAGACACAGTAGGTTGGTCTGCCCCATAGTTTAACGACGTTGCGGTCGAAAGCAGATGTATGTCAACGTCCCGAACGATATCTACTCGGCATAGGAAAGTTGATCATATAAGCGGAGCAAATCTGTATTATCGTCTGGGTTAGACGTAGTGGCAAAAATATCAGCAGATTGCAAAAACGTTTCAAATAGCTTTGTAATCTTATCTTGCAGCTGAGACGTAGTGGCACTTTGGTCAGTATATTTGGAGAGTTCACGAAATTGATCTTTGAGTGCATGCATGGCATGCTTTGTGCGATCTAACAATTTCATATCCGATCGAGAAGGTCTGTCGAAGGTGCGTGCATACGCAGGTCGATCGTTAGATTGACCCGGACTGCGAGCTCTGGTGACATAGGAGTCACCTGACCGGTAGTAGCTAAGATCATTATGAGAGAAGGGCAGGCTAGCGTCTTTTGAGTTACGTAGGCGTCGTGCGTTAAACGCTTTCGAGTTACGTAGGCGTCGTGCGTTAAACGCGGGTTTCGACTGTTGTCCATTGGCTGAATTGGTAAGTGACGCAAATACATGTGCTGTGTGCGCCAGTTCAGTGTCCGTAGAGTCCAACAGCCTGGTTAGCAGTAATTTGGGTTTTTGATGTGTGGACAATCCTTCAACGTAAGGGATCCAAGAGACTGGCGGTTCAAGACGTCTTTTATCGCTTGTAGTATTGGACACTGAGTTGTAGAGGTCCAACGCGAACTCAAGAATGGCTGAAGAGTCAGAAGGATGGCATACCCTGTTAGCTTCAGGTTGTGCTCTGGTAGAAGAGCGTGTCTCGTAGATGAGGCACCAGTCGACCCATCCTCTATCGTAGCGATTGTTGCTGGTGTTATCGGCGAAATGGCGGTGAATTTCTTCATAAATTTTACTGCAGAGCGTGGATTCATCAAATTGTAGGTCAGTTTCTTCCTGATTAAGTTGGAAAGAGAGATGTCTGAAGGACTGCACGCATTCAATGAAGACATGTACATACCAGTTGGGGTTATACACAGCAGCGTTAAATTGCTGTTTCAGACACGACACGTCGTTACTAGAGTCTGTTTCGTAGAGGTTAAAGGCAATGAGCATGACAGCTCGGGTTTAATTAGGGTGGTAATGCCGATTGTATACCTCAGTAATGGCTGGCCAGGCCGTAAGAGCGGGCTTACCCACCACACTTTCGTGGTTAAAGAAAGTATATAAAAAGGTGGCATAGGTAGATTGATATAAAACGCAGTAATTGCCTAATATGTCTCACTTGGAGCGAGACCTACCGACTTTGTGGAGTTGAAACCGGTTCCCATCATTGAGATACTCAACAACAGGGGCTTCTAATTTCAAAACATCCGCACCAGTGACTGCCTTGGGTGCGGCTCTTGCTGCTCGTTCCGCCATGAAGACGGTGACTTGAACCTATAGTTCAGTCAGAGAGCAGTTGACACAATTAGACATTCTAAGGGGGTCTGTCTAGCGGTGTCTATGTACACTCATCAGGTAAACAATGGAAGCGCCTATATGGCAACTGTACAAACTGTGGTTCCTGCCAGTGTGAAAGGGTATGCACTGAACAGGCAGTTGTGTAAGGTGGTGCTCGGAGAGCGGTAGGTTTGTACTATCGTGGAGTGTCCTAGCGGACATACCCAAAAAATTCCAAGCGCGCGTGCAATTAATACAAGACTAGTACAGACTACACACACACCGACACTGTCCCACCCACATCCTTCATGCTCCCCACACACACCCCCCCTCTTAGCAGTCGACATTTAAAGACACTGTCACGACAATACGATACTATAAACAAGCACACAGGGGTACGCAGTCTTTAACATGTGCGGTGTAGCTATGTACAACCCGTGTTAAAGCGCATACAAACAATTGTGTTCCATGGCGAGGCTAGACCGGCGCGGTAACGGTCCAAAACCCAATAAGTATGTGCATGCAACACGTGATCACTCAGGACCCCGCTGGGCCCATAACCTGCAGAGAATTCCGCTAGGCAGTGGTTAGATCACTGAGAGACCATCCCGTCTCACCGCGTGAGTCTGGCAAGGATAAGTAGGTTTCAGGGAACTAAAATGTAGGGTCCCCCTAGCCTCGGCACACGACAGACGATACATAGCAACACATCAGTGTAACATGTAATTACTACGCACCTGCGGGGCGCGCTAGACCATGATGATGAGCTTGAGCACAAATCATCAGAGGACTAATTGATTGTGTAAAAGGGGAGGAGAAGGGTAAGGAAGAGATCGCGTTCTCAACGGACGGAATAAGGTAGGAGGAGTTAGCAGATTTCTCTGCACTGAGGATCAACTGGCTTATGAGGTTAATCTGACTTTTTCATGTGATGATCCCCATAAGTTTAGAGATGTGATTACTGGACTCGCGGATATTTCTTTTGTTTTCAGTGGTCTCGAATTGGGTTCAATAGTTCCAGTTGGAAGAGCTGTTCACGAAACGCTGATGCCCGTACTAAACGACGACGAGCTTTTAGCGAAGTTGTGTATCCTCCGTTATAATGTGGGGATTGACGTTCTACGCCTTCTTGTTGATCCAGCGATCATCAAACAAGCGCAGGTCCCTGGCGAGAAATGGCAGGAGATTGAGGCGTTGTTTGCGATTGACGACGCGCTTTGGTTTTATTTTTCTTCAAACAAGTTATGAATTCCAAAGACCACTCTTTCCGTCACATGATGAAAGCAGCACGAAACGCAAAGAATTTTTTTCCCCCAAACAGGCGCCGTCTCACGTTTCGCAACGAGACAACGCTCTCTTTAATGTTAGTGATTAGTCCCGCATCAAGACACTCGAGAAGTACTGGAACTGGCGCGATGGGTGATGCGAAGTTGCCGGGGAGGGAGCACCTCTGCTAGCCTCGAGCTCTTCGCGGGCATAGTCGTTAAAAGAATAGGACAAGAGGAGGCGAGGCTGCAGGAAAATCGCAGTGGCTTAGCCATACGCGCGACTCCGAGCCGTAAAACTTGTCGGGATATTGTACGCGCCCTGTCCTCAAGACGACGATGATGACGACAACGAACCGCCCCCCGCGAACATGGCGAGGTCAACGGGCCAGACTCCGTCGACGAGCCCGCCCTCGATGAGGAGGAGGATAAGAGCCCAGCTCCAGAGGAGAAACTCCGCGACTACCTCATGGGCCTCGGAGACGCCACATTCTACCATGAGGCGCCACATTCCTTGCGACCCATTCAGCGTCGCCAAAGACCCCCCTCGAAACCCAATTTCCCTGCCAAACTGTAGCCTACATTGTAGAGCCACTCAGGTGCTGCGGTGCCCGTCGTTCTAGGGGGGAGCGATCCCTCCGCGCTATAGGGGAGGCCTAGGGCAGGGGATACCGACCCCCCAACCCTAAGCTTTCGTGCTGAGGGGGCGTTCTTTTCGTGTTCTCGCGCGCCCCCCCCCCCCCGGGATGCGGCTGTCGCCAAGCCCGGCGATCTCCTAGGAATTTATTCGGTAATAGAGTCCATGCCGCTGTTGTTGGCGAGCTGCAGTTCAGACAGGGGTATGAAACGATGGGTTCCGGCAGTCCGCTCGAGCTTCTGGGCATGGCGCTGGGTTTCGATTGCGAGATGGGCGATCTCGTCTTTGGCTCCTGGGTGTCTCGGCGCGGAAGACGAGCTTGTACTCGCGGGCCGTCGCATGAGACGTACACCTTGTTCCTCGAGAAGCGCTTCGACTTCCGCTTTCTCTGGACGCGATGCAAGCACTTGGCGAGATCCTCGGCGCGCTTTGAGTCGATGAACTCATCCTTGCGCTTCTTGTTCTGGAGAGGCCAGCCCAGAGAGCTGTCTCCGACGGCACGACGAGCGCCCCGTTTAGGTCCCACAGAGGGGGGCGCGCCCTTGGGCTGCTTCAGCGGCGGCGACGACGCGGCCGCCAACATCGGCGGCGTCTTGGCCGTCTCCTCCGCGGCGACCGGCGCGCCCGCGCAGGCTTGTTGCGCTCGTACGGCCGCGGCTCGTGCTCCCATCCGAAAGTCGTCCCTCGCTGCAGCGGCCTCCTCTGATGTGTCGTACAGCGTCGAGTTCCAAACCACCTTCGCCATCCCTTCCCCCACCCCCCTCTCGTACTTGTCAATGATGACGAAGAACTTGCTCGCGCGGCCTGAGCGCTGATCATCGCTGTACCGCCCGATCCCTGGGAGCGGCCGCCCGTCTCCGTCTCCGTCTCCGTCTCCGGGGGGCTTATACAAACCGTGCAGGAGCGTGCGCGCGAAAGTGTATTCTCCTCCCGAAGCCATCGTGCAACAGCGACGCAAGTATCGCGATCAACTTGATTGTTCAAATCGATGACACCACCTTCGTCGAGCTGTGGCAGACGCATATTGAACTTCCCGTTTCTGCTATCCGTTTAGTTTCGAACATACTGCAAAACTGAGCTGGCGACGACGGTTTCGCCAACAAATTGGCTTAGGCGCTCTCCTCTTCAGTACAATGAATGAACCCTCGGTCGGGGGCTCCCGACAGGAGTCCCGAGCCTCAGCAAGCAGCTTGGACTATTTTTAAAAATGTCGAAACCAGATTTCATGGAATACTACGCTCCCCCCGTGTGGCTCTCCGAGCTCCGGTCTCGACGCCTCGTTCGAGGCTGGGCGTGGGGCTGCGGGCGGGGGGGGCGGTAAATTTGGTTGTGGGGTTAGTTATCCTCGAAATAGGCTATGTAGAAGTAGTAGGATAACAATGGTTTTTAAATCGCCGTTGGAAAAAAAAAAAAGTTATTGGGCCGGGCAACATCCGCCCGCGGATGTTATGAGCCTCGGCATCGAGTTTGAGGAAGGGATGGTACCGCGGGGGGTGGGGGGGATCGCCCTGCGCGGGGGCGGCGTCCAAGTGGAGATGACGTCGATCTCGTCACTCGGGGAGGCGGGGGCGAGGGTGTGCGTGGTGGGGGTCGTCGTGGCGGCGGGTGAGTTGATCGAGGGGAGTGAGGAGTGGAGGGCGCGGGTGCGGGTGACGTTGAGGTCGGGGCCCGGGCGGCAGGAAATCTGCAGCGCGACGCTGTATGGGGACCTCGCGTGGGCGTGCCGCGGGTGCCGGACGGCCGCGACGCTACTCGTGTCGGAGGCGCGCGTCGAGGGCGAGAAGGAGATCGCGTCCGGCGGTCGAGGCGTCGCGGCGTTCGTCGAGGACGAGGTGCTGGTGCGTGTCGAGGCCGCCTGGCTGCGGCGGTCGAACCCCGAGTGGACGTGCGAGAAGGCGCACCGCGTCGCGGCGAACAAGCTCGGAGCCTTCCGCAAGAAGGCGGGTTTGACGACGGGAACGGCCGCGCGGCTCGCGATGCGCGGAGAGCGGTGCTGGCGGTGCGGCGACGCCTACGAAATCGATCGGTGTGCCTCGTGGCCCGTGTGCGCCGGTCGCCGCGGCAAGGCGGGCGATTCCCGCGCCGTCGCGATCGAGCTCCTGCCGGGCCTCGAAACGTTCCGGGTACGACCGTTGCCGCGGCCGCGGTGCGAACCAGACGCGACAATCTCGGAGGAGGAGGTGCACCCCATCTGCGCTTTAGAGAGTGTGGCGACGCGGCTCCGGCGGCGCGCGGAGCTAGGCGAAATCAGGGGCCTCCGCGAGCCGCCGCGCGCGGCGCTCGAGGCGGCGAAAAAGTTTATTGACGACGACCCCGAACCGCTTTTGGCCAAGGTTCCGCCCAAACTCCGGGAGACCCTGCTGCCCTTTCAGGTCGAGGGAGTGCGGTTCGCTTTCCGCAAGAAGCGCGCTCTCCTCGCGGACGAGATGGGCTTGGGAAAGACGCTCCAGGCGATCGCGTTCGCGTCCGCGCTCGACGCCCCTCTCCTCGTGTTGTGTCCCGCGGGCCTCCGCGCGTACTGGGCCGACCAGCTCGAGACCTGGATCCCGGACCTCGACCCGAGCGAGCTCTGCGTCGTCCGGGGCCAGAACGACATGCCGGCTCCGCCCCCGGCATCCCCGCCGCGCGCGCTCGTCATCAGCTTCAGGATGCTCGAAAGGCTGCCCGAGCTAAGCCAGACGTTTACGTGGCCGACGGTCGTCGTCGACGAGGCTCACGTCCTCGCGACCCCGGCCTCGAACTTCGCGCGCCAGGACCCCGCCGTCACGCGCGTCGCCTGCGACCTGATCCGCCGCGCGACCAACGCCCTCCTCGTCACCGGGACGCCGTCGCTCGGTCGCCCGATCGCGATGTTTTCGGCGATCGACGCGCTCGCCGCCGGCTGCCGAACGCGCAAGCACTGGCTCCAGAGCCTCCGCGCCCGCGACCGCAAGCACAACTTTGCGCGCGCCTGGGCCGGGGCGCGCCGCCAGCGCGCCGCGCACCGCGGCCGCGTCGCCTACGACGCCCTCGCCTTCCACGGCGAGCTCCACGCGATCCTCGAAAAATTGTTCATGGCGCGCCGTCTCAAAAGCGAGGTCCTCGCGCAGCTCCCGCCCCTCACCCGCTGCGTCGCGCGCGTCGAACACAGCGCAGCCGCGACCTCCTTCCAGACTTCTGGCCTCGCCAAGCTCGACGCGGCGGCCAAGTGGATCGTCGAGCGCCTCGTCGCGACTCGCGGCAAACTCGTCGTCTTCGCGCATCACGTCGCCGTCCTCGACGGCCTCCACGCCGCCCTCGAGGCCGCGCGCCGCGACCCCCCCCTCGCCCGCGACGACCACCACGACGACGACGACGACGACGAGAATCGGGGGGGCGGGACGTGGTTTGGTCGGCTCGAGCGCATCGACGGCTCGACCGCGCCGGGCTCGCGCGTCAGAATCACGAGAGATTTCTTCCGCGACGCCTCGTTGCGCGCGGTGCTCGTTTCCGTGACGGCCGGGGGCGTCGGCATCGACCTCTCGGCGGCGAGCGAGGCTATCTTCGTGGAGAGCGTCGGCCTCGGCGCCGCGTGGCTCCGCCAGGCCGAGGACCGCCTCCACCGCCGCGGCCAGACCAACCCCGTCCGCGTCGTCTACCTCCTCGGCCCGGTCGGCTCCTGGGACAACCGCCTCTGGCCCCTCCTCGACGCCGACCTCCGCTCGGCCTCGGCGGTCTTCAACGGCGAGAACAACGCCGAGGCCTTCGCCGTCGACACCGTCGGCGCGCTCCCCGTCGGCGGCGGCGGCGGCGGATCCTCGACGCCGCCGCCGCCGCCGCCGCCGTCGTCGTCGAGACCCGAGGCTGGGCCGACGACCGACGCGGACGAGACCCTGGGGTTCCAGGTGTCGGCGCACACGGGCCGCGTCCACCTGTGGGCGGCGGGGACGCGGCTGCGGGAGAACTTTGACCTCGGCGCGCTCGAACGCGTCGAGCGCCTGCCGCCCGCCTTGCGCGACGACCCGAGACGACTCGCCGCCGCGCGTCGGTTCGCGCGCGAGTGGGAAGCCCTCGCGCCGCGGCAGCGCGACGTCCTCGCGAACGCGACGGTCGCGCCCCCGCTCGTGGCGGCCGTTTCGCGGCTCGACGTCGAGCGCGCGAGAGAGTCGCGGCGGCGCCACCTCTGCTCGCGAGAGCTGGCGACGCGCGCCGAGTACCACGAGGCGGGGGAACTCCAGGTCGTCGCGATCGAGGCGCGCGAAAGGAGGGGGAACCTGCCGCCGATCGTGCGGACGGTGTGCCGCGCCGACGGGTCGGCGAAGTGTCTCGTCTGCGACGCGTTCTACGCGTGTTCGGCCGAGTCGCTCGCGCCCGACGCCCCGCCCCTCAAAAACGTCGCGTCCCTGTTTTGCGGGCCCCGATGTCGCGCCCGCTACAAGGCGACCTCCTCGGCGACGGGCCTCAGGCAGCTCGTCTTCGCGCGCGACGCGGGCGCGTGCGCCAACTGCGGCGCCGACGGCCATCGTCTGGTCGAGGAGCTGACGGCGCTCAAGGCCGCCGACTGGGGCAGGCGCTACGCCCGGGGCCTCGAGTTGAACGAAAAATGGGCCAGGTACCCGGAGCACTTCAAAAAGCTCATAGAGACGCCGCGCGACGGCCTCGCCTGGGAGGCCGACCACGTGCGGCGCGTCGCCGACGGCGGCGGCGAGGCCGCCGTCGAGGCGGTCCAGACCCTCTGCGTGCCCTGCCACCGCGACAAGACCCGCCTCGAGAACTCCTCATCCAGCAGGAGGAGGAGGAGGACGAGGAGGAGGAGGAGGAGGAGCAAAACAACACTGCACGCTTCTCCTTCTTCTTTGAAAGAAAACATCGCGTCGTCATTGTCGTCCGGCGATGATCATCAGGAGACCAAGAAGAAGGCCAAAAAGGCGCTGCCACTGCAGCAGCAGCAGCAGCAGCAGCAGCAGACGGGTGGTCCCCTTCAGGACACGGTCGTCAACACGAACAGCAGCGAGAAGGAATTTCGCGTCGCCGTGTCGTCGGACGACGACGAGGCGCTCTTCTCTGACGAGGAGGTGTGGGTTAAATAAAAATAAAAGGCAAGAAGAAGAATAAAAGAATTCAGGTCTCCCGGAGTCAAGGTGCAGTGGAGCCGTTTTTTTGAGTTCAGGACCGGGCTGTGACGTCGCGTGACCTCATTCGGAAAAGGAGTGAGGTGCAGGAGTTCAAGGTGTGCAAGTTGCAGGCGGGGGGGCTCCCTCTCTCTCCTGTCTTGTGACTTAATAATATACGATGGTGGTGGTCGTCGTCGTCGTCGTCGAGTTTTAGTTGGTGGTGGGCGCGGCTGCTAAAGAGATGACGGGTCATCATCATCGTCGTCGTCGTTGTTGTGTTTGATGGAACAGGATTCCCCCCCGCGCACCGTGAACCCCGTGCTCGCGATGCAGGGGATCGTAAACTTCGCGCGGTCGATCTCGAGCCTTCCGGGAGAGGTGCTTAGTCTGCTCGAACGGGCCGACGAGGTGCTGCGCGGAACGTCGGACGCGGGTGGGGCCGCGCGGACGCGGGCCGACGCGTTCGCGCTCGCCGAGTGTTCGGTGCGGTGCGCGTTCGCCGAGGTAGAGGCGCGGTGCCGCGAGGCCCACCAAGCCGAGGCGCTGGTGGCCGAGGAGGAGGCGGCCACCGAGGACCAGCAGAACCAGCCCCGGATGAGCTGGTTGCGGTCGATGGTCGCGCGGACCATGTCGTCGGGGCCGGCGGTGCCGCAGGTCGTGGTCGACAAGCCGAGGCTAGACAGACTGTCGTCGTTGCTCCAGACTTTGCTGTCGCGGTGGCCTCGCGACCTGCGGCGGTTCTCGGCGGCCGACAGGGCGAGCGCGCTCGCGCGCGTCTCGAGCACCGACGACGCCGCGGGCCTCGCGAACGACCACTGCGCTTTGTTCGTGGGGGCGTGCGCGGCCGCCGTCTTGGACACGGCCCTCGTGCTGGGAGCGGCGCTGGGCGGGCCGGCGGACGCGCAGGCCAACAAGAAGCGCAAGCGGTGGCGCGGCACGAAAGGGAGCAGCGACGAAAGCGAAGGGAACGACGAGGCTGCTGCCGCCGCCGCTGCCGTGATGCAGGAGGAGGAGGAGGAGGAGGAGGAGCCCGTGGATTCCAGTCGGTTTCGGAAGCTCCGGATCAGCACGAAAACGGAGGACGTCGAGGAGCGCGACGCCGAGCGCGCGTTGACGGCCGCGCGGGCCGAGTTGGCGACGGCGAACGCGATCGTGCGGGACGACCCGTGTCGCGCGTCGCGCGTGTACCGCGGCGCCGTCGCGCGACTCGAGATTCTCAGGTGCTCGACGGCGGCTCCCTCGAGCAACGGGCGAGCGGTCGCGGGCGCGCTCCGGCGCGCGTCGACGCGAGCTCGGAGCTACGGTCACGTGCTCGAGAACGCTACCGTGGAGCGCGCCGAGGCGTCGGCGTGGCGCCGGCCGCCGCGCAGGACGACGTTCGAGGGTCTGTTGGTGGCAAAAAAAGACTCGGGAGCGACGCAGGAGCTGTTCGGAGAGGAGGAGGAGGAAGACGACGACTACTTCTTCGAGCAGCCGAGCTGGTCGCCCGCGTGCGGGCGACCGCGCGGCGAGGATTGCTGTTCGGTCGCGCCCTGCACGCACGGCGGGCTCTCCTCCCCCGGCGACGAAGATCCTCTCGTCCTCGTCTTGGACACGAGATCCCTGGCCGCGCCCGCGGCCCTCGAGGATCTCTACGACCTCGAGGAGCAACCGCTGGGCCGAGGATCGTACGGCGTGGTTCGCGCGGCCACCCGCCGGGCCGACGGCGCGCGGTTCGCGTGCAAGACGGTCGCCATTTCGCCCGACCTCGGCGACGCGGCGATGGACCGGCTCCACAGCGAGATCGCCGCGATGCGCAAGCTCGATCATCCCAACATCTGCCGGCTCCACGACGTTTTTTACGCGCGAAAGAAGGCCCATCTCGTGATGGACCTCTGCACGGGGGGCGAGCTCTGGCACTACGTCCTGCAGCGCGGTCGGCACGACGGCCTCGACGAGGCGACGGCCGCGCGCTTTTCGAGGGAAATGCTCTCGGCGGTCAGATACATGCACGACTCGGGCGTCTGCCACCGCGACCTCAAGCCGCAGAACTGGCTCTTCGCGACGCCCGACCCCTCGGCGCCCCTCAAGCTCATCGACTTTGGCCTCGCCAAGCACTTTTGCGAGAGGCGCGTCGCGCCCGCGCGCGTATCGTCGTCGTCGTCGTCGTCGTCGTCGCGAATCCTCGACGACGAGACGCCGCCGCCCTCGGGCTGCTGCTTTGTTGGAGAGGGCGTCTTCCCGCCGCGCAATAGTCGGAGGAGATACTACGAGTTTGGCGCGCCCCTGGCCCCCGAAGAAGACGGAACCGCGCTCGACTTCGACGAGGACGGCGGCCTTCCGCTTTCCACCAAGGAGCCGATCGCCTGCCTGCCCGACGAAGACGAGGACGACGAGGAGGACGAGCGCCGCGTCAACGAGGAGGTCGCCGTCGCGGCCGCCGAGCGTCACCGCAAGCTGTCGCGCGCCTACCTCTCGGACTGCGTGGGCTCCTTTTACTTCGTGGCGCCGGAAGTGCTGCGCGGCGCGCACGACGCGAGGTGCGATCTCTGGTCTTTGGGCGTCATCGTCTACATGCTTCTCTGCGGGGCCCCCCCCTTTGGCGGCCGCACGGATCGCGAAATCCTCGCGCGCGTCGCGCGCGCCAAGCTCGCCTTTCCCTCGCGACACTTTGGACACACGAGCCCCGACGCGCGCCTTTTCGTCGCGCGCCTTCTCGACCGCGACGTCGACCGACGCCTCACGGCCGACCGCGCCCTCCGCGAAGCCTGGATCGTCCTCCATTCGCAACCCCTCGCCGATCCCGCCGCCGCGCGACGACAAAGAAGCCCCGCAATCCTTTCGGCGGCGCGGAATTTCGCCGCCCTCGACGGCCTCGCCAAGCTCGGCGTGTCGGTCGTGGCCGCGCGCCTTCCGCACGACCAAACCCTCGACGCCTTCCGAAGGGACTTCGCGCTCTTCGACGAAGACGGCGACGGTCTTCTCTCGCTCGCCGAGTTCTTTTCGGCCCTCGGGGGCCGCACGACCAAAGAGAACGACGTTCGAGACGACGACGACGTCGCCATCGAGGAGGCCGCCGCGCTCTTCGACGCGGCCGACGTCAAGGGCGACGGCCGGGCCATCGCCTTTCGGGAATTTGTGGCGGCGAACCTCTGCGGAAGGCTACCCCTCACCGACCAGAGGCTCCGCGACGCCTTCGACGCCATCGATTTTCAGGCGGCGGGGTATCTCACGCCCGCCTCTTTGCGGAACTTTGTTGGTCTCGACAGGTGCGTCGGCCGCGACGACGACGACCCCTCGGCAGCCCTCGAAGCCCGCAACGACGACGACGACCCCAGGCTCCATTGGCCCGACTTCCTCAGACTCTTTCCCCCCCACTACCGCCGCCACCACATCGGCGACCCCCCCTCTCCCGATCCCGACGACGACGATCCTGACGACGACGACGACGACGACCCTGACGACGACGACGACGACGACGGTCCTGACGACGACGACGACGACGACGGTCCTGACGACGACGGCGACATCGTCCTCGACGATGCGCCGCCGATCCTGATGGATGATTGAAAACAACAACAACAACAACAACCAGAAATCTAGATTTCTTCTTTTTTTCCCATTTTTTCTTTCTTTCTTTCTTTCTTTTCTAGAAGAAGAAGAATAATAATATTTCTTTTCCTTACTCTCGTCCTAATAACCACCCTCTCTTGACCGATCGATGATGGGAATTCGGGCACGACGCCCCCACGCCCGGGTGTCGCCGACCGGGGTCGCCGCCGCGCGGGGCGGCGTCTCCTTGAAGCAATGTTGGTGCTCGCTGCGGTGGGCCGCCCCGACCGCAGTCGCGTGCTTTGTAGTGGCCTACCTCTCAACCCGCAGCTTGGACGGCTCGATGTCGACGACCCACATGAGCTTCCGACAACGCGCGGGGGACGCCTACTGGGTGGCGGTCGGGATGGCGCAGCAGTGGAAAAGTCCCTCCAGTAGTGTTGGGAGTAGTAAGGTCAACGTGTCGGCGGCGCGCGCGTGCGTCCCGCAGAGCCCGCGCCTCTTGCTCCACCTCAAGGTGCCCAAGGCGGCGAGTACGACAATTTTTGATCTCCTCTACGACCTCGGACCCGAAAACGGCTTCGCCATCAACTCGCGGCCATTGTATGTCGACGACAGACGCTCGGGTCGCTCGGCGAACGAGTACGCGACTTACCTCGCCACGCTCCCCAAGCGGACGGCGAGGACCGCGCATTGCCCGTACCTCGACTTCGCGGCCTATGGCCTCCCGAGACCGGCCTACGTCGCGCTCGTGCGAGATCCCATCGCCCGCCTCGTCTCGCACTACAACTACATTCACTGGGGACCTCGGAGCGCGTGGGCTCGATTTTGGAAAGGCCAAGACCCGACCGCCCCCGCCTTCGACGTCTGCGTTTCCGCCAGGATTAAAAAACCAACATCCCGAGCGCGAGCCGAGCGCGGCGACTGTTTGTATTGGGCAAACGCCCAGCTTTCCTACTTTTGCGGTCTATCCCACCGCGCCTGCCGCATGCTCGACATAACCTACGCCGGAACTGGCGAGAAGGCCCTCGACCTCGCCTCGGCGCACCTCGACCGCGACTTCGTCGCCGTCGGCCTCGTCGAGGACATGCCAAACTCCCTCCGACTCTTCGAGCGCGTCCTCCCGACCTTTTTCAAAGGTGCCCTCCGAAAGGCGGCGGGCCTCGTCTCGCGCGCGGCAAAGACGACGACGACGACCACCACGATTCCTTCCACAAAAATAAACAACAACACCGACGAGTACCTCCGCACCACCGTGCTGCGTTGGGAATACGTCCTCTACGACACGATCGCGAAGACCTTTCGCCGCCACCTCGACGCCTGCGGCCCCGCACATCGATGATAGAACATCGGATCGGATCGGATCGGATCGGATCGGATCGTCTCGTCCATCCGCCGGTGTTGTTGGTGTATGTTGCCTCCGGGGGAATCTCTAGAGAGAGGCTCTCGAATTTTTTTTTCGTTCCAGCGGATTCTTCCGTTGAGGCTACCGTATTCTACTCGTAATAAACAAGCGAGAACCATCTCGAGGACCCAGGACCACCCATCCCTCCGCGGAAAAAAAATGCGCAAGCTGACGATCCCCCAACGGCTCGCTTTTTGAAGGTTCCCCCCCCCTTTTTTTAAAATAAGTAACTTCAACTTTCTTTCCATCTTCAATTTCTGACCTGGCTGGGAGAAAGCGAGGAAGTGAGTCACACCACGGGCCGTGAGCTGGAAACAACACGAAGTAACGAAGCGAGAATGAACGAGTGTGTAATGGCCCAGCTCAAGGACGAAGTCCTCGTGGCATCGAGCATCGATACGCAGGAGGACATCAACGTAGTGTCGAGCTCCGACTCGGAAACGAGGTCCTGCCGCTCGCATTCGTCGTCGACCTCGAGCGACGACGACGACAACATCTCGAGCGTGCGCGCCCTCGCACGCCGCTACGAAGGAACGCACAAGACCCCCGTCGTTAGCCTTCACAGCTTCCACGTCCAGCAGCGGCTCGCCGCGCGGGAGCACCGTCTTCGCCGCGAGGCCGACGCCGCGCGCGTGCGCGAGCACTCGGCCGACCGAGCAGCCGCCGACGAGCACGACGCCGCCTACGCCGAAGCCCTCAAGCGCCGTGGCCGATACCTCGCCAAGGACGCGGCCTGGGCCTCGAAGTACCGGCGCAAGAACGGATCTCTCTCGGTCGACCCAAAGAAAGGAATTATCTCCGTCCACCCTAAGAAACGCCTACAGATTCGCTCGGCGCCGACTAACAACACAAAGCCCGCCCTCTCCTGGCTCGTACTTTACCTCGTCGCCATCGCTATCGTCGCGCTCTCCAAACTCTCCGCGCCCCAACCATCCAAGGCCCTCGTCCCCATCACCAAGACGAAATTCTATGTCGACGAGCCCGAGGTATCCGACAACGACTTTCGCGTGCTCCCCTGGCCCTGCGGCTGAACCCCTCGCGATGCGCGCCTTTGCTTTGGATCCCCTACGCCTGCGAACCAACGAACGAACAAACTCTCGTTGACTTTTGTATGTTTAAGGGGCACGTTTTCTTACTTTCATCGGCCCTCTCCAGAAAGTGGTCGTTCCATGGGAATTGAGACCCAAACCGGCGTCCCTTCTTGGGGGGTCCAGAAAGTTGAACGAGGGGGTTCTAATTATGACTAAACTTTGGGGCTAATTTTCTTTATGACGTGGCAGAGCATTCTTCCTGTTTCGATCGTTCGGAAAACTTTTTTTTTGATTGTAATTTTGACTAATTATTAAAAGTTCCTACTTCTTCTTACAATAATTATTATTACGTAGCGGATTTTACGTAGCGGATTTCTTTTCCGCTATTCGTAGTAGTCAAAAGGAAGGAATTCTAGAAGCCGACCGAAGGGGTTGACGCCGCTTACCACCACCACCCGTTGTACCTTTCTGCAGAGGCTGGGATCAGTCCGTCCCCTCGACAACTCTCAAACGAGATGCCCCAAAAACACAGTAATGATGTCCCCGAACGAACTATATAACGCATACTGCACGCTGCCGTCAACTCTGGTGCGCTATCAGGCTCGTGTCCTCCGAATCAACAACGCCCATTCGCAGCAGCCGCGGTTCAATTGCAAACGCGGGTTTTCAGTCAGTCACCTGCGGCCTCTGATTTCGCACCACACATCCCATGTTATTTTTTTGCATTATACGGCGCGAATCTAAAGGCGCACGCGCGAACTGGACGCTGCAAACAGTGTGTGCCCTTATTAATCATCAAGCCGCTGGCTGGCTACCCACGACGGGCAGTAGAGTAGCAGCAGCAGCAGCAAGATCAACGCCACCGGTTTCGGCTCTTCTGCAGCTCTATCTGCTGTCAAAGCAAGAACTCGGCATGCTGAGCGTCGTAGTCCTGCGAGGCGAGAGCGTATAGCAAGTCCCGATAGTCATAATTATCTGCGTTCGCCGGACGGTCACATCCCCAGTGGTGGTATCCGGTATAATTCTGGTGCTCCTTGCGACCGCAATATTGACTCCGCGGTTTGCAATTTGCTCTAACCGGGCGGAGCGGTCGTGCGTTTTCTCCTCGGAAAGTGATGGACGTCCCGGTTTCCAGAGTGACGCCAACGCGGCGAGTGGAGCATGTTCTCAAGATAGGGGCAGCACCGACATCCTTTCGTACACGCGCGGTGATTGTGATCAATCAACGGAAGGGAGCCTATTAAACGACTGCTTCCACAAAGCACAGGCGGGAAAGTGCATTCTCATCGTCGTCTTTGCATGCACGATAATTACGGACGCGGCGAATTTCTGCCGCCGCGATTATTATGGTGTCGTGACCGTCATCATGTTCGAGATTCCCCCGATCAAAACACGACTGTCATCACCACGGATACGCACGTTGTCGAATAGGATAGCTGGGTCCACCACCCAACACGGGCTCTTCTATTTGTTGTGTGCCAAGTTGATGAACCCATCGGAGAGACCAAAGTGAGAGAAAGATAACGTTTTTAACTCTAGGCCAGCCCAGTGCATTGGGCGTTCGTGGGCTAATCCCAACGCCGTGGCGCGTAGAGAAAGATAAAGCTGCGTTATCCGGACGACGACGACGACGATACTGTCGGAAACACAATCCCGCTCACTGGAAAGACAACGAAAAAGAAATATGGTGAACGAAGCAAGCTGCGTTTTCCTTTTTTGTCGCTGCTGCGATAATGGGTTTTGTTTACCACCGAAAATCATCTCGGTGATATTTTCACTCTTTGAAATCCACTTCCATTGGGCACTGAACGAAGATGAAATTGCTTGTTTTTCCTGTGGCGGACGACATGTCCTCTTTTTCTCGGGGGCGACTCGTCTTCATATATATCGAGTGAGAAGTGGAGTTGTTCGTCCGGAACACCACCGCACGACAGACACAATGCGACTTTGCAGACCTGGTAGAAGCGGCATTGTACGTTGAAACTTGCTGCCTTCTTTTTTTGTCTGGGGACTGTCAAAATGGTCGTTATCAATGGATAATGACAAAACGCTACGACCATGTGAATGGTGGCGTTCATCGTACGTCGTCGGTTCCTATTAGACAACTTCGCTTGCGGCGGGGCGTCGGTCTTGCGTCGTCGTGGTGCGTAGTGACATGACTTGTGTTCGGCTCGGTAATCCCAGCACCACGATTGAAGAGCGCGGTGTCTGGATACTTGCTGTTATCGGTGCGACGCGAGTCGGAGCTGGCGGCATCATACGAGAACCGCGACGCGCGCGGCGAGGCGCAGCACGTGCCGCGTGCGTCCAAGGCGAAACATCCAAAGCCGAGCCTAGGGGGCCTTTGCCCCACCCTCCCTCTACGAGACCCACCCCCGACGCGAAGTGCGCACTACCTCACTACCAGAGTAATAAAAGGCCAACCCAGTGCACGGGACGTGCGCAGGATCAGAATCACAGGGCATCCAGACGAGATGGAGCGTCGGGGGGAATTTGACGCTCGTCGCCGTGCGGCGCGGAGACGCGATTTGACTGGGATCCTAATCATCGTCGTGGATTCTTATCCCTCCCGAGGAGTCATGCCCCGTACCAATGCGAACGTTCCGGTAGGTGGTCGACGAGAACCTCGGCGGTCTCGAGAAAAAGTAGAAGGATACATTTCTCTTACCCTAGTATGTTTTTAAATGTCGACTGCTAAGAGGGGGGTGTGTGTGGGGAGCATGAAGGATGTGGGTGGGTTTGTGGGGTATGAGGGATGTGCCTGACGGGCGGAGATAAGCACGCGGGACCTAGTCGGGGTCATCGCCGAGGCGTGGGGCAGGCGAAGAGAGGACGGGCCCCGCCCGTAGGTCGTACGCATGCTGCCGCCGGACGTATGTGCGACGAAGGGTGACGTCCTGCTGGGATCGGGCGGCCTGGGCGGGGTTCCTCGAGGCGGCGACATGGGTGAGGGCGGTGAGGGCACAGCGAGCCCGGCCTAATGCGTTGGCGATCCCCCACTCACGGTAGATGCGGCGCCTAGTACGTTTTAGTCTTATAATACAATAATTATTCCTAATAAGCAAGCAAAACTCTATTATTTATTCCACCACCGAGTTGTTTTTGCGTTCCTTTTACAGGACATAAGAATAACCAACCTGCTGCCGGTGTAGTACCTGCTACCCTCTTGCAGGGGAAAGAAAATCAATCACGCGCGCTCTGTCTCGTTGTTAGAGAGGGGAATTAGACTCTCTCGTCGAAGATACAAACTCGAAGACACGATTTCGCTCTTATTATTATTCGCGCCATCGACCACCGAGCTGGTGGTCTAGCCCGCGCCTTTGTCGTTCACCCAGCCTCAACATCCTCTGTTTGGTTTGAAAACTGGTCGGGAGGGAGGGAGGGAAGAAAGAAGAAGGTTACTTTTTTAACCAGAGCGTCGAAGTAAGGAGAGTATGATTCTCAGAAGCCGAGGATGCCGACGCGTTTTTGAGTTGCGTTCCCGATTTTTTTGATCTTGGGCTTGGGCGGGAGTTGCGCAGAGGTGCAGTCCTGGCAGACGTACTGGAGCGTGCCGTCGTTGAGGTGGCGCTTGTGGACGCACTTGCCCTTGCAGGCGCTCCCAAAGCAGCGGCCGCAGCCGCGACAGTGGTGGCGGCGGACGGAAAGCGAGAAGATGTGTCCGCAGCCCGAACAGGCGGGCGTGTCGTCTCGCCAGACGCGACGCGCGACGGGCTCTATCCGTTTCGCGTTCTCGTTGCGCTGGCGCTCGACGGCGAGGTCGTGTTGCGCGCGCGCGAAGTCACACTCGCGGCAGACGCCCTCCTCGGCCTCCGCTCCGGCGTGCGGCGTGCCTGGGTTATTGTTAAGTATGGAGACCCCGCGCCAAGTACGCTACATGCGCGGCACTGTCTGCCGTTGCAGTCGCGGCACCGGAGCGGGGGCGCGTCCTTGCGGCACAACCGACACACCTCGGTCCGGGGCTCGTCGTCGCTCGGGCCCTCGTGGTGGTCGCGGAGCTGCTGAGAGAGGTGGAGGAAGTGGGACATCTCTTGGGAGGTTTTGCCACAAAAACTACTTTCCTCCTTAAATCATTATCGTAAAAAAAAAGAAATGTTTCAAAAAAGAAGAAAGACCACACAATGATGCTTGTATTATTTATTTTAAAGGCGGCGGGGGCGCTTGGTGGCGAGGATAGCGACGAGAGCGACCGCCGAGATGGCGGCCGCACCCCCGAGGAGACGCCACCTGTTGGTAGTAGTAGGAGGAGGAGGAGGAGTACCACCACCACCACCACCACCATCCAAGGCTCGGAAGGCCATGTTCACGTCGCGGTACTTGGCGACGGGGACCGTCGAGTCGAGGTCGCGGGCAATGGTGTCGAGCTTGGCGGGCGCGCAGGAAATGACGGTGATCGAATCTTTGTCGCGGAAGAGGGGCGTGATGTAGGTTCGGAGGGCGTCGATGGCCTGGTTTTTGTCGACTTTGGAGACGGCGTCGAGGAAGTCTCTGTCGCGGTCGGGAGAGAGACCGAGAAGGCCGCGGCGCCACGAGGCCGCGAGGGCCTGGCTTCGCGTCTTCTCGGTCTCGATGAGGCCCGAGGCGAGCGAGCCGCGGGCGTTTTCGAAGTCGAGGTCGCGAATCTTTGCGGCGCCGCCGGAATCGTAGGAGAGAACGATGTCGCGCGCGGCAACCATCGCCTTGACCGGGTCGACGGAGCGATAGAGGGTGAAGTGCACGAGGCCGTTCGAGGCGTCCGCGCGGAGACCAGCGCCGTAGGCAAGGCCCGCGCCGCGGATGCGCGTCCAGAAGTCTCCCTCGAGCGCGGTGAGGTACTCGATGCAGACGGCGAGGGCGGCGAGATCGGGGTCCTGCAGGTAAGGTCCTCGGGCGCAGCGCGCGACGTAGGAAGAGCCACCCTCGAGGGAGGCGACGCCGACAAGCGCGATTTTGCCGGCAAATGCCTGGAAAAGAGGGCGCTTGGCAACGACGGGGTTTCTTCCGTTAAAAAAATCGAGCGCGTCGTCCGCGGAATCGCCGGACGTTCGACACGAGAGCGGGGCTTCGTCCGAAAGGAAGAGGTCGGCGCGCGTTTGCTCGAGGTCGCGGAGGAGGCGGGAACGCGCCCCCGCGAGGACCCCCAAGGGCGAGAGAGCCCACTTGGCCGCATCGAGGAAGCGCTTCTGCCGCCCCGACACCAACAATCCCTGGTTTGTCGAGGGGTCGAAGACGAGCGCGCGGAGCACGTTGCGGGCCACGCTGTTGCCGTCGCGGAGCTCGGACTGAAGCTCGAGCGACAGCTTGGAGACCGCCGCTTTGACGCGCTCGGGATCTTGGAGGACCGCTTGATGAATGGCACGGGTCGCAACTTTCAGCCCCGTCGCGAAGCCCCCCTTGTCCTTGGCGACCTTGGAACCGACGAAGAAGAGCTCCGAAGTACCTCCGCCGGCTAGCCCGACGCCCGCGCCGTAAGACACCGTGTCGCGCCGCAGCTCCTCGACCGCCACGTCGTAGGGTACGATGGTGCCGTCCTTTTGCTTGATCGGGGCCTTCATGATGGCCTCCGCCAGGAGCGGGAGGTAGGCGCGTCGCGTCCCGCCGACGCGCTCGCAATCCGCGCACACGTCGACGCGACAAAAGCGGGTACCGTCAACCACGTCGCGCCGCCAGTTTTTCCCGAAAACGGTGTGCTCGACCCGAAACATCTTGTCCTTGGCTTCCTGGATGTCGGGCGGACTCACGGCCCCAACCAACACCTCGTGCGGGATGGGCGTTTCGTTCGCGTCGATCGCGTCTCGCAAATAGGTAGCCAACGATTCGAGATCGAGATTTTTTTTGTGTTCTTCGACGCGTCGCAGCTCGTCGTCGCGCTGTTCGGCGGCTTTTTTGATCGAGGGTTTGGCCACCACCACGACCCTGGGCGCGGTTTTGAGCTTCCGGAGCGACGCGTCCCACTCCTGCTGCCCGACGCGCGACACGGCGTCCAACAGCCTCAACGCGTCCGTCTCGGCCAAGCCTCGGGGTTCGCCCGGGTTTTCGTCGTAGAGAAAGTGTTTCACCAACGGCGACACCATCGCGGTCGCGGGGTCGTCTTCGAAGAGCGCCAAGGTCCTCCGCATAGCGCGATCCACGACGTCCCGCATGCGGTCGATATCGACGCGCTCGGGGAACGCGACGTCGAGCTCGGCCGCGATCTCGTTCAAACGACGCGAGGGCACGTCGTCGAACCACAACTGCCGGTACCCCACGCGAAACCGGTCCGCGGCCGGAAACACCCCCGAGCAGTCGTGCTCGAAGGCCTTGGCCAGCGGGGACGCGGCCCCGTCGGTCAAATAGTTCCACAGCATGCCCGTCTTGGCGTCCTCGAAAAACGACTCGTACCTCTCGCCCCGCCACGCCACTACCACCATGCCGGTCGACTCGTCGCCCGAAGGAAACTCCACCGTGATCGGGGAGGAAGGCAGCTCCACCTCCCCAACAGGAGACCCCCACGGTCGCGGCAATGGAGTTCCATTTTCCTCTTCTTTCTTTGCCGCCGAAACGAGCGCGTCGTGCGCGGCCTCTAGAAGCTCCGCTTGGTCGACGCTTCCGGTAACGATCAGACACAGGTTTTCCGTCCGGTAATAGTCGGCGTGGTACCGCCGGACCTGGGCGTTGGTCAAGTCCCGCAAATTCGCACACAAACCCCCCGTCTCGGACGAGTACCCCGACCCCGGGTACAGCGCGCCCAAGCACGCGCGCTCCGCCAAGCTCTCGGCAGCAGTCTCGCGGCCCTGCATCTCGCAGTACACCACGCCCTTGTCTTCCCCCGACCCCGTCACGTGGTGCACCTCCGTCACAAAACCCGCATCTGTCAAGGTCGGCCGCAGGATGTGGTCCAAATAAATCGGCAACAGTTCCAAGAGACCCTTCGAACCGGCCGTCGTCGCCGTGTACGCGGTGTGATCCACGTCCGTCCACGCGTTCGTCCCGCGCGCGAGGCACCGGTTCGCCACCTTGTCCAGCACGCCCTTGTACGGGTACGCCGACGACCCCAAAAACACAAGGTGCTCCAGCGTATGCGGCAACCCGTCGTCACAGCGGGCGTACTCGTTCGTCACCGCTTCCGTCGCGATCACCGCGTACAAATTCACCATCGGACCCGCGGTGCTGATCACCCGCAGCCGCGCCTTGCTCGGACCGTGCATCCACATCCGAATCTCCGCGCCGCTCTCCAGAGCAATCCGACCCTCCTCCTTCCACTGACTCCCGAACAGCATCTCCATGTTCGTCCTTGCTCGCTCTTTTTTCAACAAAAAAAAGGGAAAACTGTTTGTCCGTGTCTTTGAAAGGGGGGTGTTTAGTTTAGTCTGTCCCAGCAGCAATGAGGGTTTCGGAGATAAGGGAGAGGAGGCGCTGATGCCACAACCCCCCTACTTGTACAAAAACAAGCACAAAAGAAAACTAAACTAGGCGTCCCCCCGAAAAAAATTAATTACCCTACCAAAGAAAAAGATTGAAGGAGGTTTTTTTTCCCCTCATAGTCGAGTCGAGTCGAGTCGAGTCGCCGCCCACAATAAGCTCTAGTTAGTTTATTGACAATCCTAAACCCCGATCGATGTACACGTCGGTCCGATGGCAGCAAGTTCGAGAGGAGGGGCTGCGGGGGAACCCCGTGCTGCTTCCGCGGGAGTTTTTGGTGGTGCCCGAGGCGTTGCGTCGGCGGGAGACGGTGCGCGCCGTGCCGGTGGTGGAGCCCGCCGGCGTAGTGATGATGTCTGAGGAGTTTAAGGAGGAAGCGGTGGAGCTGCTGCCCGTGCCGGCGCAGGTCCAGGAGAGCGATGAGGAGGAGGAGAGGCCCGGGAGTCTGCCGATATCGTCGGACGACAAGGTGCTTGCCGTGCACGAGGGGTCGCTTTACAGAGCGAGATTGCGCGGATCGTCCAAGGGTCTCGGCGTGACGGTAAAATCGACGTCGGACGGACGAATCGTGGTGCACGCGCTGCCGCGACCGAACGAAAAGCAGCGCGGGCAGGCCGAGGCGGCAGGCGTGAAGGTCGGGGACGAGCTCCTGGGGATGGGCGAGGATTTTTTCGAGAAGAGCATGACGCTCGCCGAGCTGGTGGCGAGGATCAAGGCTCGGCCCGAGGTGCTGCTGATCCTCAAGCGCGGCCAGCTCAAGAGTGGCGAGACGAGGATGGCGTCGCTGCTGCGAGACCAGTCCGTGATCGACGACGTGCAAGCGTCCGTGTTGTCCTCGATGATGGCGCACCTCGAAGATCGCCTCGAAGCTTGGGACTCGCGAGCCGACCTCCTCGCGGGTTCGTTCTCTAAAACGACGCCGCGACGCCGGTTCAAGGACGATTTTTCCGACCTCGACACGAGCTCGGTGCAGCAGCATGTCCGACCGGCGTTGTGCGTGCGGATTCTCGGGACAGACTATCTCGAAGATCACACCGTGTACATTATTTGGGTGTTGGACGTGCTCGCGGGCGCCGAGTGGCGCGTGCAGCGCCGCTTCCGCGAATTCTTCGAGCTCCACGAGCAGCTCGTCGGCATGCGCCCGTCGATGGAGAAGCTCGACTTCCCGATGCGACGACCCTCGATCTACGAGACGGTCCATAGTGTCAACGACAGGCGCGTCCGCCTCGAGCGCCACCTTCGACGCGTCTCCGGCATGCTCTTTTCGGCTCGCCTCCACAACAAATCCCCCGACGTCGCGCTCGCCCTCGAGACCTTCCTCGACGTCCCGAAGCGCCGCGCCTCCCTCGAACTCCTCGAGCGTAACCCTGACCTCATGCTACGACAGGCCGTCCAGGTCGCCGTATTCCAGCTCCTCGCTCTCCCCGTTTTCGAGAAAATCGTCTCGGACGTCGTCAACAGCCTCCTCCACGCCGACCTCGAGAGCGGCGCCGACCTTCTCTCGAAAATGAAGGCCTACATCGACCACCTCCAGCACTATATCCTCGACGGGGCCTCGGATTTTCTTCGAGCCGTCGCTCTCCGACGACAACCTAGGATTCCCGAGGACGACCTCGCTTCCCTCATGTCTGCCGCCGTCAGACGCCAAATCGAGACCGACGTCTTCGTACCCCTCATGGACAAGCTCCACGCCCTCCTCGAACGGGACGTCCACCACCTCGACGCGACCCTCCAGTACAAGTGTCGCGCCGCCCGCTCCAGGCCTCAGAGCTTCTTCGGGATCCCCCTCCACCAGATATCCCCTTCCTCCTGGGAATCCGCGATCTACCAGCTCGCAAACATCGCATCCTACACCCTCCCCTGCGACAAACTCGACGCCCTCTTGGCCGCGGCGAAGGAGATACCCAACCTCTACATCGCCGAACACCCGGGCACCAACGCCCACCTCGGCGCCGACGACTTCCTCCCCATCTTCATCTACGTCCTCATTAACGCAAATATTCCGCTCCTCTACCTCAAAATTATCCTCTGCGCGCTCTGCGACCCCGACAAAAAACTTTCAGAGACGGGATACTACCTCGCCACTTTCGAAGCCGCTGTCCAACACATCTCCGAACTCGAGCTTTAGGATCACCATCATCATCATCATCATCATCATCATCATCATCATCATCATCATCACTTGGGAGTCTCTATCTACTACGGACGCCACCATTCTTTACAATACTTTGGAGGGGACCACTCACAACTGAGTGAGTGAGCGAGTGAGTCAGTCAGTCAGTCACCGGGGCGCGACCTGGCGCGCAATTTCCACCATCTCTTCCAGGCTCCGCCGTTTCACAGCGATGGCTTCCTCGACGCGTCGTCGTCGTGCGCGCACCGCTTCGACCTCGCCCGCGGCGGCGACTGTCTTTTCTTTCACCGCGCGCTGTTCGCGCCGGGCCTCCTCGATGGCTCTGATGCCCTTTCTCGAAGACAACGACGGTTTGGACATTTTTGACTTTCTTTCTCACTAGGTCGAGGGTAAGCAAAGACTTCAGGGGTCGAAAGAATCAACGAATGTAATAAGTGTCGTTTTCTGCGACGTCTATTAGATGCACCTCCGAAAAACCAGCTGGTACATGTCGAAACCGTTTCTTTTTTTGTTTTAATTTCCGCCCGAGGTTTTGTTTTCTTCGCCCGAGGTTTTGTTTTCTTCGCCCGAGGTTTTGTTTTCTTCGCCCTCGTGCAGCCGGCATTCCGACATCCACACTTAATAATAATCCACCCCTTGCTCCAGCGGCGACTCTTCTTCTCCTGGCTAAAAACACCATCCAGAGCTTCCGACACAACACACCTTGTGTTGTTGGGGGGTCCCTATCGTCGAGCCATAGTGGAAACTCACCCAGCTCGGAGAAACTAGATGCGTCGGGCCGTAGAGGAGGTGTCCTTGGTCGTGACCTCGCGCGAAGCTTGTGGTGTCGGGTATGCGCCTGGCAATAAATAATAAGGGAGCTTTCAACAATGAGCAAGAATGGACGATCGTAGAGGAGGAGAAAAATTAAAAAAGAAAAGACCACACACAGCTGTGGAGCAGGAAAAAAGGAGCAAAAGGACAAGGGGTAGGAGAAGAAGAAAGAAAGACAGGGGCAATGCAAACGTATGCAGGAAATGGGCATACGAGGAGGGTGCCACAACGAGTGTTTGGGCGAGAGAGAGGATGGAACTCAATTCTTTCAGAGGCCCCAGGGCCGCCATAGGCGCCGTCATCACCACCCGTGAAGTATGGGGCAAACCAAGTCCGCCGTTTGTATTCAGGCGGGAGAGTGATACTGCGCCACGCAGGTTTTGAAAGCTTCTTGTGGAAAGAGGAGGAAAAAACATCCCAATAATAATGCACTGAAATGGAGGCAATCCAAAGCCGCCGCCGCCGCCGCTTGAACGAAGGCGAGTGAGTGATCTCGCTCAGCGCATGTTTTTTTTTTCGTAAGCATATCAAGAAGAAGTGAAAAGCGAAAACCTTTAAAGTCTAAGTACAACCAACATGGAAGACGTATTAGGCGAAGAAGCCGCAAAACGGTTCGATACGACTGGCACGACGACGAGCCCAGCGGCACACGAAGTACGATGTCACTTATTGGACTCAACAACCGCGAAGTCCCGCGGGTTCTAAATGATTCATAAGCTCTCCTTTCTTTTCCAGGACAGATTTGGCTGCATCTAATGTACAGGTGCTCGGCGGGAGTCTCTCAGAGGAAACCCATCATGGTACAGTCGGCGGATGCTGACGGTTTGGCGAGCATCTGGCAGCGAAGTGGTGGGGATTCTTTGTTTGTTGGAAAATGATTTTGCACTCCAACGAATTCATAAAAATTATGAGCTAGAATATTCACATGGCTGGCTTAAAGTTGGCAAAACGCAGCACTGAGGAAGTCGCACTCGAAGAGTCGGCGTGCGCTGCTGATGTGGCATTCCCGTTTCTAGATCGTCGTGCTGCGAATGAGGCGACGCCCCGTCTCGTCCGGCATTTTTTTGCCAGATATGGGGTATGGAAGCCTACACGGTCGGTGACCGCCAAGCACGGAAAGAGTCGAAATCCGAGATACTGTTTGTCGCCAAGTCAGGCATTCTCTACAATGACCCGACAACCTACGATGGTGCAGGCCTCTCCGATAGACGTAAGCGATGGCCGTCATATCCCCGCGGTGGCGAAGTTCAAATACCTGGGCTCTATCCTCTCTCGAAACTGCAGCGACACTAAAGACGTTGACTCTCGTCTAAAGAAGGCGGCAGCGGCTTTCGGTGCCTCTACATGTTTCGGTCTATCCTCGCCATCCTCCTTTACGGTGCGGGAATCATGGTGCCTCCTAACCGAGATTGTCTACAATCGTCTATGATGCTTTCACGCACAATGCGCGCGCGCGATGTGCCGCGTTGCGCGTCGCCAGACTAATCAGATCTTCAACCCTCCCCCGGCGCCTTGGGATGGAGACTATCGACATCTCGCGCCGACAAAATTCGCTGGGCAGCAACCACGTTGCCCGCATGCCTTGGCATCGCCTCCCTCGGAAAATGCACACCTGCCTCCAAACGTCCCCGCGGGTCCCCACAGTTCACGTACGGACGTGGTCTCAACAAAGCACTCCGCCAGTTCAATACTCTCCCCACGACCTGGTACTCCCTCGCTCAGAACCGTGACAACTGGCGACACCATTCTGCTTTAGACACAATGGCTTCCCTTGCGAGACCAGGGGCAAAAAAATGCACCAAACCTAGGCTGGCATTTCGTTTGTCTTTACCCACACCCTCTCACGTTTAAGCTAGTATTAAACCTGCGATCCTCCTCCATTCTGGCTCTTTGACCTAGCAAAGAAATAGTGATTCTATTTCTGCCCGTTTTGCGATCCTTAAGTCTGGATCTTCGACGATTCTAACTAACTAACTAACTTCGGACCTCTCCCGGGCATGGGAGCCAGGCTGGGCCGGTAGTAGCCGGTCCAGGATCACAGAGCAAAAAATCACACAGTTGGGGTAGAAGCTTGGGATGAGGGTGCATTCTCCCGGGAAATAATTAATTTATTAATCATATTGCGTCTCAAAACAATAATCTTCTACTCTGTCCGTCTGCCTCGGAGGCGGCCATCTCGCTTCCCTACTAGTGAGCTTTCCTAAAGTTTTACTCTATTTCTAATTTCCCGCGACACGCTGGTCCAACCTCACTACTACACTAGCACTCCAGAGGAGCCCGACACGAATTGGGTAGATTTCGAGTGAAGCAGTTGGACTACATAGCAGCAGTTAAAGCTGCAAGTGGGGGCGGTGTCCAACTAGCGTAGCCAAACTCTTCTTCGCCGCCGCGTGCGTGGCCGAATGGTGCTGGATCAGGAAAGGCGGTGATTCTGATGAACTCGATCCGTTTTCATGCACCAGCGCGAGCCGCCAAAGTCGAAAACAGAAGAGTCGTCAGCAAAGCCAGCCCGTGTCTTCGCCTTTGCGGCGACGAACTAGAACTAGAACCAGAACCAGAACTAGAACTAGAACCAGAACTAGACTGACTCTGGATCCTTGTGTTGGTCCCGCAAGATGGCGAGCGGGTTTGTGTACGAGACGGGCGTGTCGTCGCCGTCAGTGCCGAAGCTGTGGTCGATCGTTGGCTCGGCAGTGTCCGTGGCTTTTTTCTTGGCCTTATGTTCGCTTTGGTGAAGGCCGTGGTGCAGGACGCTCGCGTCGCGAGGATGCGCCTCGCGCTTAAGCTTGTGGTTCTCTTCCTGGAGCTTGGCGATGAGGCGTTTTGCCGCGAGCTGTTCCTGCACCGTCATGATGTTTTGGTCGGTCGCATCCAACTCTTCTTCGGGGGGGCAGCGAGCCGTTTGATTTTTTTCGGCGAATTCGAGCCCCTCGTCGAGGTCCTCTTCGCCGTCGACGTTTTCTTTGGCATCCTGAAGAAGAGTCTCTGGCGGTGGTAAGAAAAATAAAGGAAACTCACCGCGAAGACACCGAGGAAGGAGCAGGTGAGGTTAGGGAAGATGGCGACAATGATCTCGTGCCAGACGACGGCGACGAGGTAAGCAAAGGAGAGAGCGATGATGATGATTGTGGCCTGGATGAGAGCCTGCTTCGCGTAGGCATGTTTGCCGTTGTCGAGGTAGTCCGAATCGAGCATGACCCCGAGCACGCAGACTAATATGGACGCAGAGAGGAGCGTGCCTTCGACGGTGTTGTAGTCGAAGAAGAAATGGACGGCCTGTTTGGAGATCTCCTTGCGGCCGGCTGGCGTCGTGAAGTCCTCGAGGCCGAGGCGGCGCTGCTTGCGTCGTCGCCTCGCCCGAGACTTTTCTTTGGCACCCTCGCACTGTTTTTCTTCGTCGTGAAGCGTGGTGACGCGGTCGGCGTAGTCGCCGAGCACGGTGTCGTAATCCCTTGGGGACACGTATGGCAGAGCGCGCATCTGGATGACGAGGGCGGTGAAGAGGACGAGGAGCAGCATCGCGAGCTGAAACGTGGGAGACGAGCGGAAGAGCAGCATGATGATGGCCATGCACATCTTGCGGAGGACGACGAGGACGGCCCACCACGGCACGCGCGGCTTGAACCGATAGTAGAGCATGCCGAGTTGGGCGCGGCAGAGGGCGACCTGCTCGAGATGAGACGTGAGGCCTGGCTCGTAGCCTCCCCGCCGTTGCATTCGAAGGAGCTGGTCGTCGACGATGAGCTGGTGGGACCGGGGACTCGACATGAGCAACATGACGAAGAGGGGGTAGCCGATGACGTAGATTAGGATGAAGATTGCCGCGAGAGGCACGAGATTCATTTGCTTGGAGCCTTTCTTCCAACACACTAGATCGGGCGCAGACGCGAGGTATTCGTCCTCTGTCTTCGTCTCGCCGTCGTCGGACGCGACGACGTCGCAGTTGAGCACGTCGAGCGTGTTCTTGCAGATGAAGAGATAAATGAAGTAGAACGCGTAGAGCAACGAGGAAAGAATGCGGCCCCGAAATCGCCGGAGGTGTCCGCGCATCGCTCGATGGCGGCGTTCGTAGACTCGGCGGACGTAGAACGAGTACGCCCACAGGACCGCGCCCGCGCACGCGGCGACGCACACCGGCGCGAACTGGATGGAGAGCCAGCGCGTGGTGTACGCGACCGAGACCGAGCACTCGGGCGGGAAGACGTCGAGAACGTCGAAGCTGAATACCGCGAACGACGCGTAGAGACTCTGGAGGACGCCGGGCCACTCGACGTCGGCGGTAGCGAACAGCGAGAGCACCTGCAGGTAGTCGATGCCAATGGCCACGACCGCGACGTCGACTCGCCTTCGTTTGAGAACATAGGTGACGGCGCCGGCGACGAGCACGGCGGCTGTCAGAAGACAGGCGACCATCGCGTAGTTGGTCGGGCATTCGACGCATATTCCGTGCGACCGGTGGTAAAGCAATTTTTTGCCGTCGCCGTCGACGCACTCGGGGTTGTTCGTCTCGGACGCGTCGCAGCATCGCGCACACTTGATCTTCGCGTACCCCTTGGCGCACGTATTGTTGCCCAGGCACGCGTCGTCCGGCGAGCACGGGATGAAATCGTAGCAGAAACGAGCGCGGTGGGAGCGCTCGGGGTCGCACACGACGACGTCGTCGTCGCCTGAAATCAGGAGCTTGTCGAGGCGGTAGAATCCCGGCTCGGAGATGGGTTCGACGGGATAGAACGAGTTATGCTTGGCGCACGTCGAACCGCGAGGGCACGGCAAGCAGTACTCGTCCCTCGTCGTGATCGCCGTACAGTTCGTCAAAGTGCCGCGCCACGGCTCGGTCACGACGACGCAGTCCTCTCCATCATCATCGCAACCTTTGCCCCTCTCCGTCTCGTCGTCGTCGTCGTAACAGAGGCCAAAGTCGGTGATGTAGGCCGTGTTGGCTTCCTGGCCGTAGTACCCGTCGGCGCAGGTCGCGGCGAGTCTGTCGTAGGTGACGTTTTGCGACGCGGCGTGGATGTAGAGCTCCTTCGCGCCCACGGTCAAACGCGGCGTCGTGCAGTACAAGTAAGGCACGCCGTCCGTCTGCTGCCAGATCGATACGGAGGTCTCGCCGACGATCACGGGACGACACTCGCGTCCGCCCACGAACACCCGCACGTCTCCCGAGGCTCCCTCGGTTTCGCCAAAGTTGTGACCGCTGATGTGCATCGCCGTGCCCTCGGCGTCGGGCGTGTTGGGCGTCACGTACGATACGTACGGCGGGTCGTACGAGAAGGGCATCGTAGCTCGATACTCCTGCACGCGAACCTCGACCGGGATCTGCGCTCCGGCGCCTCGCGGCACGACAAAGAAGACGATGGAATGCGAGTCCTCGTCGTGCGGGACGACGTCGACCGAGACACCATCGAACCAGACGTTGGGCGTCTCCGTGCCGAAGTTTTCCCCGACGATCGCGACCTCCGCGCCGCCCGCCGTGCGGAGCCCACAGCCCGCGGCCGTCTGCCGGTCGCAGGCAGCAAAAACGCAGCACGTTGTGTTTTCAGCAGCGGTGCACTCGTAGCACGCGTCGAAGAGAGGTCCCAGGTACAAGTTGTGGTCTCTCTTGACGTACCCCTCTCGCGGAACCCTCGACACGTCCGCGAGGAAGTGGATTCGCGGCTTTGAAAAGTTAAAAGCGAGGTCGTTGACGGACGTCGTGCAGGTGGCGGCGTCGTCGCTGTCCGCGCAAGTCTTGAGCGTCACGAAAAGCGGCGCGCTCGACTGGCCGGCCGGAGACAAGACGGTGATGCTCGAGTGCGAGAAGCTCGTGACTTCGAGCGCGTCGAACACGAAGAGACCTTCTTCTTCCGAGGATGACGAGGAGTAGCCGCAGCAGAACTCGAGAGAGTAGAGGCTGCCGACGCCAAAGTTGGTGCCTTTGATAGTCAGTTCGACGCCGCCGTTGGTCGAAGCTTCCGTCGGGTCGATGCTGCTAAAGGTCGGCGAGCCAAACGCGTAGCTCGCTTCAGTCCACAAGCCCGATACGTTCACGAATATCTTGTTAATCCCTTGCCCGGGCCCAACTCGAACATCGATCCACGCGTGCCCCGCGCCTATCACGCTTTCGACGACGGCGAGCGGTGACGACGAGACGAAAGGCGACAAGCCGAAGTTCGAGCCGTTGATCCGCAGCACCCCGCCTTCCGTGGAGAGAGCTGCTGCTGCCGAACCTCCTCCTCCTGCGGGTAATAACGGTGGTCCTATCGCGTTGATACGCGGTGGCGCGTAAGAAACGACGACGCGCGTCGCCTGGTCAGAGATTCTGAGCTCCAACGTCCCGACGCCCTCACCTGGCGCGGCCTTAACCTCGACGAACGAGTGGTTGTGGGCCAGCACTTGAAGCGACACGCCCGACCACGTCACCGCCACGTCGTCGATCGAAGGACCGAAGTTTTCTCCTCGAATAACCAACGAGGCGCCGGCGGTCTGAATCTGCGCGGGCGACCACGCGCGAATCGCTGGCGGCAAGTACGCGATGCTCAGCTCGCTCCCGGCGTAGCTCGGCCTTCCAGCAGCGTAGACGGTGATCGGATTGTTGGAGCCAGATCCTGGTGGAATCAAAAACGTGATCGACCGCAGAACGTCGTCGCCCGAATCGTCGACGACGGCGCCCGCTTGCAACACGACTGCCCGCCACGGGCCGACGTAGACCTCGGTATCCTCGATGGATTCCGCAAAGTGGTACCCGACGATAGTCAGATTGTGTCCATTGCTCCCAGATGTGCTGTAGCCAGCGGGGTCGGGTGCGTACGCGGCGACGTTGGTCACGACCTGAGGCGACTTGGATTTGAACTCTACTCCCGCGGTGACCTCGTCCCCAACTTTTACGTAAACCGTCCCAAAGCTCCAATCGTACGTCAGAGTGATCCGCTCGTGGTCGTAGGTCGTCGTCGCCTGGAGCGTGCCGAGGGACGTCGAGTTGAGAGTGCCGTCTATCCAAACCTCGCCAATCTTCCCGAAGTTCCTCCCGACGAGAACGAGGTCCGTGCCGTAGTACTCGCCGTCGACGTTGGTGACCGAATAGATCTCCGGCGGGTTGTACGCGAAGACGAGCGCTTCTGCCTCGAGCGAGATGTACGCGTAGTCGATTGAAGTCAGCTTGATCGTCACTTCCTTTTCTTGCGTAGTATCGTCGCCGAGCTCGGGGAGAGTAAACGCGACGCACTCCAGGACCTCGCGGTCGGCGCCACAATTGTACCACGTAGAAGAAGAAGAAGAAGAAGAAGAAGCTGTCGCGACCGTAGCTCCGTCAAACAGCACTTCTAGTTTGCTTCGGTCGAAGCCCAAACCGAGATTTGACCCGTTGAGCACGTGGGTCGAACCACCGCTCGTATCGCCCGTCGCTGGATACAGTCCGCGGAGCGAGGGCCTCTGGTACGACGAGAGCGGCTTCGAGAGCTCCGAAGTCTGCGCGTCGACCGTGACGAGCCATTTCATGTCGACCCCGATGCCCGCGGCGGCCCGGCATTCAATCTTTGAATCACCGATTACGGTGCAGTTCGACGCGGCGTACTCGATGCCAGACCGGGGACCGTACGTCACAGCTTGGAGCTTGTCCTGAAACGAACCAAAGTTCTCGCCGATCACGGCGAGAAGGTCCCCGCCAGCGATCGAGATGTTGTTCGCCGTACTTCCGACGATCGTAGACACCCCGGGGGGCTGGGTGTTGGTCGTGGGAGCAGTCGAGCTCTGTCCGTCGATGACGACCGTCCACGCGTGACCGACGCCGGTCGCGGGGACTGTTTCGCAGAGGATTTCGACGTGGGCCACGATCACGGCGCACCCGCACGCGGTAGTCTCATCGCAAGCCACGTACTCGCGACGACGACCACCACTTTTGTCGGCGGCGGCGGCGGCGGCGCCGTAGTATACGAGATCTATGGGCGTGCCTAGAGGGCCAAAGTGGCTACCGTGGAGAATCACGTTCTCGCCGCCAGCCGTCAGAGCGCCCAAAGCGTCGGCGCGGTACCCCGGATTTCCCCATTCTGGTTCGTAATAGGCGATGAAGGGCGCCGTGTAGCTCAAATTCCCCGAATACGCTGCGCTACTTTGGTTCCCGACGGTCACGACGAGCGCGTGGCCCGCGCCCGTACCCTCGACCGTTCGACAAGAGAGCTTTTCGTGCGGGATTGTGACCACGCACGACGTCGCCGCGTACCTGTCGTAGGTCACCAACGCGCGCGTTCCATCGGGCCCGAAATTCGACCCCGTCAGGTAAAACGCGTCGCCACCTCGAGTCGAAACGCCGAGGCTTCCGACGCCCGAGAGCGCGGTCGAGGCCCCGTACAATGGTGCAATTTCGGGTGGGGCGTACGAGCAATTCGCTTGCTGCTGATTTGCCGCCGCAGCCGCCGACGACACGCCGGACCTCGTGACGACGATCGCCAGCCCGGTCCCGACGCCTTCGACCGTCGTGCACTCGATCGCGACGTGAGCGATCGCGACCGCGCAGTCGACGAAGGTGTACGGGCCGTAGGTCACCGTGAGAGCGTCGTCCCCAGGAGGGCCGAAGTTGGTCCCCCGAATAATTAAGATCTCGCCGCCTCTCGAGGAAAGCGAGGCAGCAGAACCGACCACCTGGTTGACAACGGGTGGTCGAAACGATACCTCGGTGGCTGTCGCCGGCGACGTCTGATCGCCCGCGATGACGCGGAAGAACAAGTTTGATCCAAAACCTTGACCCATCACGCACGTGAGCGCGGTGGTGGATACGACGCGAACTTCCCCGCACGTAAAAGTGCCAGCGTCGTAGACTGTGGTGCCGAACGTGACAACCGTCGAACCTCGGAGCCGCGAGTCGCACGCGTTGTCGGCGAACGGGGCGACCTCGCACGTTGTTGTTGTTGTTGTTGTTGTTGTCCTTGCCGAGGCGTTACAGCCGCCGCACGCGGGACCGTTGTCGCAGTACTCGGAGCATACGGGACCGAAATTAGCGCCACTTATGGTCAGGAGATCGCCTCCAGCTGTGTCCGAATATGCGTGCATCCCGTCGCCGCTCGTCACGTTCGAGACTACGGGAGCTGCGTAGCTCGTGGTGAAGGGCGTCAGAGCCCAGGTGCCGCCGACAGTCAAATTCCAGGTATGGCCCTGGCCAACGCCCTCGTCGGTCACACACGCGATTTCGAGGCCGGGCGTTGTCACGGTGCAGCTCAGAGCGCGATAGAAGGCGCCGTACGTCGCCGTCGCGGGGAAAACCTTGTTGTTGTTGTTGTTGTATGAGCCGATGTTTGAGCCTTGAAACACCAGAGTCTGGCCGCCGCGCGTGCTGAGACCGGTCTGGGGAGACACTGACGTGAACGCGAGGTCGTTCACATCGATAACCGAGATCAAAAGCGTCGTCGTGGCTGTCGAATAACGCTCGCGCGTCGTCGTTTCCGTCGCAACGACGCGTAGCGTGTGATTGGTGGAGTACTCGTAATCAAGGGACATAACGTACAACTTGGTGCCCTCGAAGCGAAAAAGCCCCTCCGAGTCTCCTCCGACGATCGTGTAGGCGAGACCATCGTTCTCGGGATCGACGGCCGGCACGAACGCGGTAATCTCTGCGAAGCCCGAATTCTCGGGAAAAGAGCCGAGGTCGAAAAAGGCCGCAGCGAACGCGGGAGGCTCGTTGACGTCCTCCACGACGACGGTGATGCTCATCGACGTCCACAGTCCCGCGGTGTCGTAGACTTTGACGTCGCCAGAGTAGGACGTCGTGGTCTCGTAGTCCAACGACGTCGCGACGGCGACTCGACCCCAATTTGTGTTGTTGAGTCTCGAGATGGCGAGCGGGGGGGTCACAACAACAACCGAAAAGAAAGTGATCGCGTAAACCAAACGCTCGACGTCTGCGGCGTCTTGGTCGGCACCTTTGATGACGTAATGGAGTGGTTGGCCAATCGTCGCGTTCTCCGCGACGGTCAGCACCACGTGCGACGCGGGCAACGTCGGTGCCTCGGGCTCGTCGACGAGCTTCACGAAGAACGTTGCGAAGAACGTGGTCGCGGCGACGCCGGTAACGGAGACTCGGAGCGTGTACTCGGGGAGAGCTTCGTAGTCCAACGCAACGGCACCGCTCGTCGACAGGACGCCCGCGTCGACGTCAATCTCGAACGCTGACCGGCCCGTGCCTCCGACGACATAGTAGTTTTGCGCGTTGGTGGCGCGGACGGTGCCGACGTACGTCGAGACCGCGGCGTTCTCGGAAACAGTAAAATTCTCGGGTAAAAAGATCGTGGGCGCGTCGTCGACTCCGACCGACACGTTGACGCTGACGACGCCAACGTTGGACGCGAGCCCGCCGCGATCGTAGGCCTGGTAATATATGGTGATGCTCCCTGCCATCCCCGACAAGGACCGAGCAAGGACAAGTTCCTCGTCGTCGTCGTCGTCCGAGACCGCGAAGAGGGACGTCTGGTTCAGGACGGCGTACGTCAGAACATCGCCGGCGTCGGGGTCTGTCCCCGCGAAGACGGCGATCGTCGACCCGACGACGGTATCGTCCAGGACACTCACGTGCACGTCTTCGACGCTCGGCGCTTCGTTTACGTCTACTAACGCGACGCACAACGTGACAAAATTAGACGTCATCGCCGGGCGGCCGTCGTCAGTGGCGCGGACGCGGAGAAAGGTTACGGCGTCGTCCGTCTCGTAGTCGAATACCACCCGGGTCGCGATGCGCCCAGACATCGCGACAAAGCCAGAGTCGAGCGTCGTTTCATCCGTCTCGAACAACGCGTAGGCGTGGGATTGCCCGTCGTCGGGTTCGATGGTGTCGCCGGTGAGGTTGTATGCTAGAAGAGTCCCGATTGGTTTGTTCTCTTCGAGCAATATTGCCGTTGCCGGCGTCGCGCGCGAGGTTTTCATCACGGGCGCTTCGTTGACGTCGAGGACGAGCACCGAGAAGTTCGACGACGCGGCCAATCCTCCCGGGTCCTCGACGGTGGCGCGGACGACGTACCTTGATTTTGTTTCGAAATCTAATTCGCGGCGCACGCTGACGACGCCGACGTCGACCTCGAAGAAGAACGCGTCGTCGTCGTCGTCGAGCGACCACGTCAGCACGTCGTCGTCTGGGTCGGTCGCGAGTAAAGTGGCGACGACGGTCCCAATCGACGCGTTCTCCTTAACGGTCGTCGCCGCCGCGCCACCGACGAAGTATGGCGCTTCGTTCACGTCTTCGAGGGCGACGCTAACCGAGCTGGTCGTCGAGAACTCGCCGTCGCTGGCCGCGACGAGGACACTCCAGTACCCCGCGGTGAAGTTTTCGTAATCGACGACGCTCTCGATCGTAAAAATCCCAGACGACGCGTTCGACATCGCAAAGATACCTACGTTTGATGGCTCCCACGAGATGAGAGAGTAGGCGAGCTCGTCTCCATCCTGGTCCGAGGCGTAGTCGGCGATCGAGCCGACCACGGTTCCCGGGTCGCTGTTCTCGGGGACGGCGAATTGCGCCGCGCGTTCTTCAATATATGGCGCGTCGTTCGCGTCGGTGACTCGTAACGTGATATACACGGGGTCCGACGTGTATTGGCCGTCGGAGACGCTGAGTTGCACGCCATAGTACGTGCTTTGCGCCTCGTAGTCGAACGCGACGAGCGCGGAGAGCGCTCCCGCCGCGTCAACCTCGAGGATCCCGTACGGATCTGTCAATAGCCACGCGAGCGCGCCGCCGTCGTCGTCGTCGTCGGGGTCTGTCGCGTTGAAGTGGCATCCTACTATTGCGTTGGTGGTGCCGGCGGGCAGGTTCTCGGCGACGGCGCACGTCGTCCGCATCGGAGAAGTCTCCGTCATCGCCGACGGCCCGACCGGCACGAGCTCCGGCGGGTCGTTCACGTCCAACACGAACACCGTCACCGACGCCGACGCGTTGAGCGAACCGTCCGTAACGGTGACGCAGAGGTCGTACGAGGGTCGCGTCGCGAGGTCCTCGCTCAGCGTCACGAGCTGGCCCGTGCACGCGACAATGCCAAATTTTCCGAGGTCGTTGTCGCCGCAGCCGTCGTCCAACGAAAACATAGACGACTGCATCGCGTCGGGTTCTGTCACGTTCACCGCGAGCGGTGCCCCGACTTGGGTGTTGATCGTGGCTGCCTCGCTCACGCGGCGCGAATAGGTCGCCGAGTCGAAGTACGGCGCGTCGTTGACGTCGGTCACGACGTATCTGATCGTGCAATACGCCTCCCCCGCAGCGTAGTTGCTGGTCGCACCCGTCTTTGCCGCGAACGTCGCGTAGAACGACGTGCATCCGCGGCCGACCTCCGTACTCACGTTGCCCGACGAGTTGTGGATTGAAACGACCGCCGCGCACTCCCCCGAAAAGGACGACGACGACGGGACTTCCGACATGACCGCGTCGAGCTCAGACTTGGCGAGGACCGTGCCGTAGAGAGCGACGTCGTCGACGTAAGCAGCGGCGCCCCCCCCAAAGGTGACCGAGGTGGGTTGTATCCACGCCACGAGGCCGACCGAGGTCGCGGCGTGGGCGACGCCGTTTATCCACAATCGGACCTCGTCTCGCTCGGCGTCGATCGACACGGCGAGGTGCGTCCATAGGCCGTCGTAAAGCGGAGGCTGTTCGACCGTTGGCGCAGCGTCGGTCCCGCAGTCGAAAGTCAACAGCGTTGCCTCGAGCTCGAGCTGGCAGACGAGCGAGCCAACACCTCCGGCGACGGCACCCAACGCGGCGAAGCTGTACGACCCTGCCGACGTCCCCGAGAAGCCTTCGGGTCGGATCCAGAACGCCAGCGTGAGGCCGGCGGTCGACGAAAGCAACGACGCCGACGGCACGGTCAACGAGCCGAGGAGCAACGAATAGTCTCCGTTGTGCGAAGCCGCGTTCGTGCGAACGACGTTGGCATTTGATGTTTCGAAGTCGAACGCAACCCACAAACGCGTCGTGAAATCCAGCCGGTAAAGCGAGTATGCCAGCACGTTAGTCGGTGGCGAGAGCGCCGACGCCGCCGAGAGCGCCGCGACACCGGCAACGCGCGAGTTCTCCGCGATCGTGACCGAGCTCGGGCACTCGTCGAACGCCGCGAGGTCGACGCGCGCGCCGCTACCCGAACAATAGTCTTGGTCTGAGCAGTCGACGGCGTTGGTACGCGCGTAGATCGAGTCCCAGTACGGCGTCGACACGCGGCCCTCGGAGACGTTGGTCGGCCTCGAGGAGCCCGCGGGACAATAAACCGAGGCGGGCGTCGCGAGCTCCTCGCCGCACAGGCGCGATCTCGACGTCGTGCTGCCCGCGGGGCACCAATACCCCGCCTCGCACGAGCCCGAACAGCTCGCTGACGCGAGGCGTATCGAGGCGCCGTAGGTGCCGCCGGGGCACGCGTACGCCGCGCCGTCCCCCGGACAGTAGGTCCCGACGACACACACGCTCGAGCTGTCGCGACGCGTCCCGTTGACGGGCGTCGTGAACTCGCCCGCGAGGACGGCGATCGGTGCGCTCGAGCCCTCGGGACAGTACACGTCGGCGCCACCGCACTCGATCGCTCCGCCTGCTCCCGTGCCCGGAGGGCAGTAGTATCCTGCCGCACACGGTCCCGAGCACAGCGACGTCTTGGCGCCTGGGGAGCCCACGTAGCCCGCGTCGCACGCGCCCGTGCACGCATCGGTGGTGTCGGCGCCCTCGCCGTAGACGCCTGCGGGGCAGAGATGACACGGCGACTCCTTGCCCGTGGCGGAGTAGCGCCCCGACGGACAATCCGTGCACTTGTACTGGCCCGCCGTCGACGATTTTCCCGCGGGGCACGACGCCTCGGCGACGGCCGCCGTCGAGACGCCCACGCCGTCGTCGTCGGTCGAGCTATCGGAGGCGAACGCGCCGCCGGCCACCTCCTCGCACGCGACGTAGCCGGTCTCTGCGTTCGTATAGCGCCCCGCCGGGCACGCCACCGCGAAGCACCCCCCCTCGGACACGCCAGTCCCGTCCGTATCGAGGGACGTGTCGCTCGCGTAGTAGCCGGGCGACGCCGGAACGCACGACGATTGCCCCGTCATCGAGTTGTACTTGCCCGTCTCGCACGACGAGCACTCCGTCGCGCCAATGGCGTCCGAGTACGTGCACTCCGGGCAAGAATGGCACTCGCCGCCGCTCGACAGGTAGGTGCCGGCGGCGCACGCCGCGCAGCCCGAGCCAGCCTCGCCGCACGAATAACACGCCAAGCTGCCGGCCTCGGCGAACTCGTCTGCGGGGCAGGCGTCACAGCTCGCGCAGCCGCCTGGAGCTGCGCAGAACGTGTCGACGGCGCAATCCTTGCAATCGCTGAAGTCATCGTGACGCGAGACGTTGACGGCGTCGTCGGAAAGCGATCGGCCGCTTGGGCACGAGATGCAGGTTGCCGCGCCGGACGCGTCGGCGTACGAGCCGGCGGCGCAGATCAAGCCTGCGAAGAAAGACGACAGACACAACCTTGGAGTAGTGGCGAAGATGATGATATCACAGGGTGCACGCACATGCGGTGTTCGACGTCCCCGAGGCGAACGTCCCCGCGCCACAGCTTGCACAGTTGGCCGACCCCGCAGCGCTGTAGCTTCCCGAAGGGCACGCCAAGCACCAACTCGGCGAGTCGTGCCACGTCGCCGAGGTGGCGGCGTCGGACAGATAAGTTCCGGCGGGACAATCCGCGCAGATCGAACTGCCCACGGTCGCGGCGTACGTCCCGGCGCTGCCTGAGAGCGTGCGAAACGTATTACGAACAAACGGCGCGGGCTGAATTTCGCTTTCTCGTAACTTACAAATATTGCAGTCGGCGAGTTCATCGTGGAGCGACGTGGACGTCCCGACGTCGCTCAGGAAGCGACCCGCGGGGCAAAGCGAGCACGCGCCCGAGCCGACGGCCGCCGCGTACTCGCCTGTGAATAATGGCCTTTACCATCCATCCATCCATCCATCACGGGACGATGAAGAAGAAGAATGATGTCGAGCATCTCAAAACAGAAACAAAAAATGCGCACCAGCCTCGCACGTTGAGCAGTCATCTGCGGAGTCGTGCGCGGTCTCGTTCGTGGCGTCGTCGGAGAGGGCGCTCCCCGCGGGACCTGGCGACGAGCGAGAGTGTTTTCGCCACAAAACATGAGAACTCGAAAAAAAACGCGGCCGGTTTGTGTCATACACGAGATACAGTTCGCCGTTCCCGCGATGTGAGTGAAGGTGCCTTGCGCGCATACCATGCACGACGACAGAGACGCGTGCGCGGCGGCCGAGACGCCATCGTCGTCGAGATATCTGCGAGAGCCGTTTTCTGTCGGGAAATATTTCGAAAACTAGGCAACGCGAACGACGATCGCACCTTCCCTCGGGACAGTCGTCGCAGGTCGTGGAGCCCGCCGACCCAGCATATGTCCCAGCAGAACAAACAACGCAGTCGTCGGCGCTATCGTGCGCGGCCTCCGTCGATGCGCCGTCGTTGTACGTGCCCGCGGGACACAAAGCGCACGAGGCGAGGCCGGCCGAGGACGCGTACTCGCCTGCGGCGCAGATCTCGCAGTCCTCGGTCTCGTCGTGGGCTGTCGCCGATGTTCCGGCGTCGGCCAGCGCCCTGCCGGCCGGGCATACTGCGCAAAACGCCGCACCCGGCGCGGTCGAGTACTCGCCGGCGGCGCAGACCGTGCAATCGTCCGAGGCGTCGTGCGCGTCGGCGACGGTGCCTGCGTCGTTGAGGAAGGTTCCCGGCGGGCACGAGGTGCACGTCGCGGCGCCCTCCTCGCTGTAGGTGCCGAACCAGCAGATTCCGCAGTCGGCGAGCTCGTCGTGCGCCCGTCGGTCAACGCCGTCGTCTTCGGAGAATCGTCCGGCGGGACACGCGTCGCACGTCGCCGTGCCGTTGGTGGCAGCGTAGGAGCCGCTCCCGCAGATCGAGCAATCGCTCATTTCGTCGTGCAACGAGGCCATCGTCCCATCGTCCCCCAAGAAACGACCCGTGGGGCACGGGTCGCATTCTTTCGCGTCTTCGATCGTAGAGTACCTTCCGGCCGGGCAGACGACGCTCGCGCCAGAGACCCTGTAGGTGCCGGCGGGGGTTGGGGGACTCAAGGTCGGAACGCTGGTGGGCTCAACAGAGAGTGTGGGCGCTATCGTCGCCTGAGAAGTGCCGTGCTCGTAGCACGTCGTGCAGCTGTCTTTGCAGTCGTAGGTTAGAGAATACGTCAACGACGCCCTGTTACTTAAGACGAACGCGCCTACAATGAGTGGCGTCGTCACTTCGCCCTGGATGATGACGTACTCCGCCCGGGCATAGGGTTCTCCTTCTATCGTGAAGCTCGAGCCGTCGTAGTACGGGCCGACGTTGGTGACATCCGTGCACGTATCGAGGCACTTCCGAAAAGTCGTGCCAAGGTAGTCAATTGTCTCAGATACGGGATACCAGTTGATGTCGGTTGGAAAGGCGTACATGATGATCGGATCACCGGTGTTGGCGTCCCAGATCGTAATATCGCCGTCGTATCTCACGTCAATGTAAAGTATAACATTCTTGACGCCGGGCGAAAGCTCATAAAGTTGCTCGAATGTAGATGCTTCCATTACAAGTTCAGTGTCCAAGCTCGTCGTGGCGTATTCGCAAGACTCCGCATCGATGTAAGTTAAGGCCCGCGCGACGTTCCCCAAGATCGCCACCGCCGCCGCCACCAACATATTCTTATTGCTTTGACTTCCGAAAGACCGAGGGCCTTGAGATTTACTTCGAAACGGTTATTAGTTTATTCACACTTCTCGGTTCGTTGAATGCAAGGATACTTCCCTTCCTTCCAATACAAAGATGCTATTACTAGGCACGAAGAAAGATAGAAAACACCTGCCTACATTTATGGGGCCAACCGCCCAACACTCCGAAGAAGAACGTTACGCGAAGAAGAAATCCGCTACGGGGAGCAACGGTTCGATTTCTTTCGAACAACGCCCAAATACTACATTCATATCCCCGAGAAGGATCGTCGTGTTTGGCGAACGGTTATCGATACGTATACATTAAGGGCGATACATATATGGCTTCGGTTTACCCCACTTATTATTGTCAAAGAATTTATTGCCTCGGATTTGGCATGTTTACACGAAAGTCAGAAATATTGCTCAGAGGGGGGGGGTAACACAGAAAGTCGATGAGGCGCGCGAGAGAGAACGATGATGGGGCGCGTTCGTTCGGATTTTCGGGAAAAGATGTCCAAGTCGTCGCGGAGAAAACGTGAGCCCGGCGTGCTTGGGGCTTCAGACGGGCTGGGCTTTGAGGGAAAGGAGGGCGTGGGCGGCGAGTGCGGGTGGCTGGTTGAAAATGGAGGAAAGAGAGTCGAAGCGCTCGAGGCGACGCGGAGGCGGCATCTCGGGGCGCTGGGCCTGTTGTTGCTGCTGGGGCGCGAGATCGCGGTGTTGCGGCGGCGAAGGGGGCGGCATGGGGAGGGCCCGCTCGGGCGGGGGGCGGTGGAAGGCGGCGGGGGGCGGCGGGGGCATCGGCTGGAAGGTGGGACGCCTCGGGTGAAAATCGGGGTGCGGCTGCAGCGGGCGCGTGGGAGGATGGGCCGGGGCGAACTTGGGTGTCGGGCCGGTGCCTTGCGTGCCGGCGCTTCGACGCAGTACGTGACGCAAGCTCAGAATTGATTCGGGGCTGAGGTCCGTCTCGCGCTCGCTGGTCGCCCACCGCCGGTACACGGTCGCCTGGCCCGGGGATCCCACGCGCCGGTACCCAAAGTTGTTCAGCTGGCGCTGAAACGACGCGTAGCGCCCGTGGCGAAAGTATTCCACCAGAGTCTTTTCGAGCGCCTTAGGATCGGGAATCACGATGCTTCCCGTCGACGAGTCCCAGCTTATCACCTCGGGGTGCTCCTTGATCATGCGATACAGCGCCTTGGCAAACGGGACAGGATTCTGATGGCCGCTCATGCTCGTCTTGTTGCTGCTCGTCTCAGAATGCGATGGGATTTTGTTTACAGTACTGTACATACAAACCTTCTGAGCACCGGCGATATGCTGGCTTGCCGTTAACTCGTGTTTCTCGAAAAACGACCAACGGACCTACGGAACGGTCCGTGGAACAAGACAACAAATTTTCTGGCGTTGCTTACAAGTACGCAGAAAGAAAATTACCGGGGGAACATCCTTATTAAAGGGGGCGGAGGGTTTCAGAATTATCGATGACGAAAGACAGTATCTGTTCGAAATCTGAATCGTTCGGCGAAAGATTTTCGTTATTCCGTTCAATATTCATCCACGAAACCCTCACTCACTCGTCCTGACCTTCCCAAAAACCCCCGCGCCCCCGCTCGCACCCCCTCTTAGCAGTCGTCTTTTGAAAACCCTCGCTCACGTCACTCAGTTCTCTTCACTTCACCGTCATTCTTCCCCTCACCGTCATTCTTCCCCTTAAGTGTGTGGTGCCGAAATCACTTCGCTCTCATTCACAAAGGCCTGGAATCTGGCGGCCAGAACCTGCCGCGCACCCCGCCTGGTACGTATCGGTGGTGCCGCAGTTCCAAGAGGCGGAGGAGGATGTCGATGAGGAGTAAGAGGTCCCGGGGGAACAGAAGGTGGAGCGCAAGAACGAGTCGCTCGAGGCGTCGATGCTGACGGGCAACACGCCCAAGAAAAGTAGACCAGCACCTACTACGTCCAAGGTGTGGGACAGCGTACGACGCCCGATTGAAAATCATCCTGGCCGCACGAGCGGGAAGGCAGCGCTTGTGTGTACCCTGTGCTGAGAGCGACGCAAAGTGACGAGAGGCGCGAAGAAAGGCACCTGGCAGACGACCCGGCCTCTTCCGCACTGCAAGGCTAAGCATCCACAGCACGAGCTGGGCCGTCAACAGCGCACCAACGAAATAAAGGTGGAACGAAGAAAAGGAGGACGTAAGGACGGCCGCGGGCGCTGTGGCAGCGTCGACGGATAAATCGCGACTTACTATAGCTACTACCAAGCCATGCCCAGCCAGTCAAAGCACGCTGCCCTTATGGCACTCGTGGCTCGGCACTACGTTTACAACTCGCAGCGGGTTTACAGGCGCACCTTTGACGACGACGACGATCAATGCAACCTGCTCGAATCATATTACCGTTCCGACGGCGGGAAAAGCACGTGCACGTGCATGACTCGAAACGGGCTGCCTGCAAGGGTGCACGCTGAAAATCGCTGCTTGTTCGGATCCTCAAGTACGTCGTTCGTAGAGTGTAAGAGGCGGCTTACGGCATCCCATTCGCCCAGGTGCTGCAGTCGGACACTCAAAGATAAGCTCAAGCAACCGGCCATCGCCTCTCCTTCATCTGGCCTGATTGGAGCGGCGTTGGGACGGTGTGAGTGGGCCCTGTTCCTGCTGACGACAGAACCAACTCCGGTACGACTGCCCTGCTCCGTTCTGTGCTCGAGGAGCGCGCAGGAATTAATATCGATGTGGCGAACGCAACGATGGTCCAAGACCGGGCTGCAAGTGGCGTCGCCGAAGACTATATGGTTTATGTCGAAGCGTGCGACTTGGCTCGATCCAGGGCCAACATGGTCATCAATTCATTCCCAGTCGGCCAAGAGCTGCTGAACTGTGCCAAATATGGAGCCAAGTGCTTCTCTTACGGCACAATTTCGAAGGAGCATATGCTTTCTCCATTAATCCGGGGGATTTCACCAAGCTCAAGCTCGACCTTTACAGGAATTGTTTCCGGGCGCGATTCCAGCTTGCCCGTTCCTTGCTGCGCATGTTCCACGTGATGAAGCTGTTCGCGGCCAAGCAACTCTGAACTTCCCTGGAAAATCAGTGTTGAGCAGTGGGTGGCGTTGGCCGAATTCGAGGCGATTTTCGCCATAGCGGATGCTAGCTACCCTTATCTTAACAATAATGTTAATGTTCGTGCTTTGCATTAATGCAATGCAATGCAATGCAATGCAGTGTATTGCATTGCACCACGAGATGGCAAAGACTGTCCTCGAGCCTGCGCTGGCCCGCAACACTTCGGCGGAACACCTGACGCTCGGGACGATGTCGTTCGCCGCGATGAGCCGAGTGCTAAACCTGCGATGCCCGATTTCAATGTGGAGTTTGAACGCGTCTTCAATAACTGGATCAGGCTCTCGAGATCGACCAACTGGAAAGCGCTGTTTCCACAGCCCGAGAAGAACAAGAAGGATAAAACTGCTTCAAGGTTCAGGCTGTGCTCGATATTGGAAGGCTGTATCGTACGCTCGTCGAGTAGCAGTATGGGCCGCTTCCATGGACATGGCGAGAAGCTCGAGGGGGTCATTGGTACACAGGGCGCCCCGACTTTCTGTCTGTAGGCGATGCCCGAGTACGGGAAATTTCGGACTGGCCGGGGGAAACACCTAGGTCCGTTCTGCAGAGTATTCCGCGAGGCAGTGGTATTAAGTCACTGAAGAACCATCCCGTCTCACCGTGTGAGTCTGGCAGAGGTTAAGTGCAGGGAACAGGTTAGTTCCCCTAGCCTCAGCACACGACAGACGACACATAGAACTACACCTAGTTTAACATGCAATCCTACGTACCTACGGGACGCGCTAATCCATGATGAAGAGCGTGAGCACAATCAGATGACTCAGAGATAGAAAATTCCATTTAGGGTTAGGACCCCCCCCCTTAGTCTCACGCTCACACCTAAGCATCAACAAATCGCTGTGTCGAACACCGTGCCGCTCTTTGTGTCGTAAGAGGACAGGACAAGTAGAGTGGCACTACCCTGCCACCATTCTCTACCAGGGGCACAGTGATTTTTACTGTTCTCTAGGTTTGGACCCAGTCCGGTACTGGTAGAGAAACGTCCTCCGAAAGACATCGATCTCGATCGACGTCTCGGACAAAGACTCAGGATTTCCAGGTAAGAGCAATCTCCTGAAGTTCCTGAAAGTTCTAAGACCGTAGTCAAGTCTCATCGCTTGCTACTGGTGATAAAGTGTGAAAAGTCTGAAAGGCAACCAACGCGCAAAACGCAACCCCAAACCGATGGCGACTCACGACCCACAAGTCCCGAGTCTGGAAGTAGCGACGCAAATTCGCTACACAGCAAGCTCTCTTGCAACAGTTCAAAGCCGATTTCTTTGATCAACTCGCCGCTGATTGCCAACAGCTCAAAGCTGATTTCTTAGATCAACTCGCCGCTGATAACGCTGTCTTAAAAGCCAAAATCGCCGCTGATTACGCTGATCTCAGAGCCAAAATCGCTGCCGCCGAAAGAATCGAAGCTCAAGACGAGCAACTCGATCAAGATGAGTAACTTGAACAAGCTCCTCCACCAGCTGTTCTTACGGCAACCCCCCTCGACGTCTCACGAAGTCGCGACCCAAGACCCGATCATCTCGATGGTCACCCCCCCTCCTACTGTTCAAAATGTTCTCGAACACGAACAGAACCCACCTCCTGCCGATAACCCCACCGGATGTCAAACACCCCTCGGCAAAGTCTCAGACCCCGCTGCCTTCCCTCCGGACCCAGGCATCGCCAAGGTTACTCCACAACCTAGCACACCCCACATTCACGAGGACACTCCACCTTGTTCGAATATCGCACCAGCGATGTTGAACACTCCACCACCACCACCACTCAACAATAATCTCTTCACTCCACCGGAGCCTCCACCTCCTTCACTGGAGCCTAACTCCCCACTGTCGGCGACTCCCACTTCACCATCTATTCAAGTTCCCCAACATCCTCGTCAACCCCTTCGCCGCACCACTCATCCCCTTCCTGATGATCATGCCACCTACGGCCATAACGGCCCCGGCACCGTCATCCCTGACCAAGCCCCCACCGCGGCTAAAGCTCCTGCCGCCTCACCGTCGGACTCTCCTGTCCAATATCCATCATCTTCCGCAAGTCACTCTCCTCAAGACTTCCAACTCCACCCACAAGACCATGCCACCTACGGCCACGACGGCCACGGCACTTCCATTACTACCCCAGCTCCTTACGCGCTTAGCTCAAGCTACTGCCGCCCAACCATCGGACCATCCTGACCGACCTTCATCACCTTTCGAAAGTCGCTGTCCCCCCGATTTTCATCTCCACCCGCGTGATTCCGCATTCCACGGCTACGACCATTTCCCCGTCTCCACCCAAGCAACACTCCACCTTCTTTCTCAAAGTTCCAATGCACCTCCGTCTGCGCTCCAACGCGAGTTGGCCACCACTCAGGCTGCATTCCGCTCCCAAACCGCTGACTTGGCCGCAACCAAGGCCACGCTCACTCTCAAGGACGACGCTTTGTCCTCCACAGCCGCCAAACTCACCATAACCGACGCCGCCCTAGCTTTCGCCACTGCCCAGTTCGCCATCCAAGCCGACGAACTGGCCTCCACCCGCGCAGAACTCCATCTCACCCACACCCAGTTCAAGGCACTCGAAACTGCCCACGCTGACATCCGCAACTCCCACTTTGAAACCAACGCCCTTCTCCACACCATTCTTACCTCCTTAGATGCCACACACCCCACCCAAGCTGCTGCATCGCCTCTTTCCCCTCCTTTCCCCATTCACCACCTACCTTCATCCCCTTCCGAACCAACCTCCAATGCCTCTCTCCCGATTCTCCCCGAGTATCATTACCACCTCCACGGATGCCCCAGACCTGGTTCTCCTGGTTCACCACCCACTCCGCCTATCTGTTCTCAACCCCCCGCCATCTCTGGCCCCTCCTCCTCTGCCAAATCAGCCTGAACCCCTTTGCACCCGCTCGCCTTATCAGCCACCTGGTTCATTCCAACTCGACCACATCCCCGCGTTTGAGTTGCGAGGGCGTACATCCAACACCGTCGACCGTACCCCTACCACCAGCGACGTTCACCACGTGCAAAGTCCCTCCAAGAAACAAGACCACCAACATCAAGAATCGACAAATTCCAAATTATCAACAGACAGCTCTCTCCCTGATGGTCATGATCACCATCATGCTGCCAAGACATGCATGAGGGCATCTTCTCTCTTCGGGCACAACGGCCCAGGAAGCAGTCTTGTCAAAGGAACGCCAAGCCACCTCGTTCCCACTTTCGACAAGTCAAAGAACAAGACACCTCGAGATGTTCCCGAGTATAACGCCTACATCGACTATGGCAACCACACTCAAGGACCCAAGGCTCCGCCGTACTCTATGCCCCAGGCACAAGAGCCGCAGGCTACTGACAACATCCCCTCGGATTCAGCCCCCTGGTATGATGCATACAGCGAAGAAGCAAGACCGACTTCACTAGCCTCGAAGATGGTCTCCCCGACCATTCAAGATCAGCCGCCTGATCCAAGCACCCTCACCAATGCCCCCGCAAAGCCGTATCCACAAGGACAAGACACGCTGTCAACGGTTCCATGGTCACCATACTCGCAGGAACTCACCGCACCTGCAGGTATCAGCTCAGATTCACCAGGCACTCCCGCCTTGTTCGATATCTCTCGATCAGCCGCTCCCGATCACTTCGAAGCTGGTTCCACCTCGCTGCCTTCTCTCCCCAACGACAGGCGCGCACTGCCGCTCACCGGCGCTCGCTGCTGCACCCACCATCCATCTTCTCGGCCGGATGCACTGGATGACACTGCTCAGCAGGTTGCATGGACCCATCTGCGATCACCATTTCACGATTCGACGGATGTCTTCGCACGAGCATCAGTCGCAGCACATGATCACCCGCTCCCCAACTCTCAGTCAGAGGACGCACTCCTTTCGACTGCCGATCCTTATGTCTCACCGCGACCAAGCTCCTGGAAAGACTTCACCATATGGCTGCATTAATAGACAAAGACTTCGAGAGTTCTGAACGGCCCGATCAGCCGCAAACTATGCACGCTTCTATTGCGACCACTTCGGTCCTTTATGTCCCATTGCATAGCTCTCTTCTGGACGCCACACGCTTGCGCGGCTCCGGAAAATCGATGTTGCGCTTTCAGGAGACATTCTCCGCGCACAATGCACAGACTCGCTCCGCCTGAACAGCTTCTGTCAGCATTTTCGCATAACTGGAATGTACAACAAATGTTCCACGCCAGCTGCCGGCTCCACCACAAACATGCACCCAAGTCACGCACGTTGCCTACGTCAAAAGCGTCTTATCGCTCGGCACGTCACTCCTCATTCGAGGACGCATGTCACATGCCCGCACCTTCGAATGCACTACACGCCTATGGGCAACCCTGGTCACTACGGCACTCACTGCTCTGGTCCCCGCATCTCCGCCATTGAGGATGCACCCAGCATGACTGACCCTTCCATCGCCCTTGGTTCTACTGCACTCTCCTTCGGCGATTCCCCTTTTCGACTTCCCGCACTGGACCCAAAGCCTTCCAGGCCGGATACTCTCCACCACGGGATCTCAACTCACGCCCCCATCTGCACTACCTTGCAGACAGGTCAGCCGCGCACAACACCCCTTTTGGCACTGACTTCGGAACACTCGCATCACGCGATTTTGCTCTTGGAGCGTGACACGCTTCTCGATGCTCTCCGCGTCACCGCCTTTAACCCCAAGACACTCGTCATTTCCACCGACGCTCCGCGCCGCCACGTATCTCACGACCTTCAGATCACCAACATAAGTCGCTCGCGCCCGCACCACGTCGCGCACGCCTTACGAGGGCGTTTTTCAATTGGTGACCTCACATGTCTTTCGATGCATTCTCCGACGTCCGACTATGACAGTCAACTGAGATGCACGCTCGCTTGTCGCACAGTACGATGCCCGAACACCTTTTGGTTCAAGATAAGCAGAACACTGTCGTCTCAGCCACCGCTGACGCGCCCCCTCCGACCGCCGCCCGGCTCCGCGCTCGTTCCGCAACCACGGTCTCTCCGCCTCACCGGCAATTCGAAGATTTCACCCAGTTCGAATTACGAGGGCGCATTCGTTTTCCACCGCCGACAAGATTCGTTTCGATTCGTATCAGTCATGTCTCCTATGGCTACTTTGGCTACATCGGAGCTCACTTCAAGGCACGTACCGAAGTCCCCCTTTCTAAGGACCTCTGTCACACGCCAAGACCTGATGAGCACTCGTCGTTCCTCCCCGCTTCAACGCGACTCCCGACGAAAAAATCCCCGACGATTGTGATGACACTAAGTTCAGTCATCAATGCAATTCAGAGCCTCCCTCGCTCTTCCGCCAGTCTCTTGCAGGTCACACCTCTCAAGTTCCAACTCGCTCGATTTTATCCTGCATGCTGCCATATGCGAACGAAGTTCTGTCACGCCAACGCCACGTGTCGCAGTTGTCACAAGTCTCGCGCAACAAATGCCCGCCGCTAAATGATAGCCGCACGCAGAGTCCTTTGCTCACCTCTTTTAACGTCCCACCCAGCACTATAGTTGACGTTGAAGCTCTGCACCACTATGGTTGGGTTACAACACGACTTCACGCGAAATCCTCGCCCAGTTCTGATCATATCTCGCATCTGTCGACATTACTATCAGAATCCTGTTTCGGACACAGCTCAGACTGCACTCGCGTATTACGCTCTTATGACGCACCCGGTTCGCTCCTCTCCGTTCACAATGCAGGTTCCATCTTGCAATACTATGAGCCCAACAGCCGCCATTTCGATTCGCACCCAGTCGACACTTTCCGTAGCACCCGCGAGGATATCCCCCAATCTCCACAGGTTGGACACGCGCTCTGCTCTCAGCATTCTACCGGATGTCACTACCGCACACCGCTAGCCCCACCCAGTTGTGTTACGAATCAAGGGAAGTTAACTGCCATGCCTATCTATTTCTTCATTCCCGCACACTCGCTGCTAGCCACAGTCTCGCATGACTCATTGTCGGACAGTTCTCGCATTATGGACATTACCTCACATCATGTTCATTCTTCGGACATCTCCCGTCCACAGATTAATCCTCTCTTGAGACAGACGCTCCCTGCACGTCGTATACTGTACAGCTCTCGCATATCGACAACACCCTTCAGTCGAATGTCTCCTCTTTCCGTCACTCCACGATTCACCAGGGATGCACCACGCTCAATCGCGCGTGTACATCAAGGGAAGTTTGATTCTGGTGAAAACGCTCCGGACTTGAAATGAATACTGGATCAGTCGATTGTCACAGTTCAGGAATATTTTGCCGAATAGAACACGAAAGATGCGACTCCGACCATACCTTCATAGTCAACTTTTCCCCAGGCAAGGACAATATCTTCGAACAGTCCATCGCCTTCAGGCGTTTTCTTCTGTTGCCCAGCTCTTCGGCATTTTCTGCACAGGGCACCGACTCTTCTGCACAGGACACACGCATGTATCCACCATCATACGCGATACACTCGCAAACCTCAGTCCCAGCCCCATCATCTTTCGATTATAGCCACTGGCGACTTCCACCAGACCACAACTCCAAGTCTACAGCAATTTTAGAGTTTTCATATTTATGGCCACCCCCGGACAACTTTACTCCAATATCCTCATCGCCCTACGAATATCGGCATATTATTTTAGCTGCTCATAGTTGAGCTTCAGCTGTCCCACACTACACTCAGGACGACAGCTTCGACACGTATGTGACAGGCGATTCTGGTTCTCTCATCTTCCAGGAACAGCTCCGGCTTACTCGCTATCACTACGACGATTGCCTTACCATGTCGAAACCGATTTGGTTAAATGGTCATGTCTCTTCATGGGATAACGCTGCCTCTCAGTCACATCGTCACACCTTTACTAGCCCAACTTTAGTCACAATAGAATCTCATCCCTACGGCCACTCTCACTATTCGCCTTTCGATCAATCATTGGTCTGCTGCACAATTCCCGGCTGCCTGACCCATAATCCCTACTGTTGTTATCAGTTAGACCACCCGTTCTACTATGAGGATCCCCCAGCCACTTAAGATTTATCCACCCGCACGCACCGTCGTCTTACATCACGGAACGCCCACGACTTGCTGCGTACAACTTTCGACTTCAACTATGACACTAGTACACTCGCTTATTCTTCACGATATTGTCATTACATCCTTCTTCCATCAGTCACTGAACAAGATGATGATCTGATCTCTCGTACAGAATTCGCCATACTTCGCCATTAGCCCACCTAGCATCTTCCTCCACGTTTCCTCTTCCTTACGATCGATGCCTTTTCCTTTCCTTGATCATTCACCTCTCCGTGCAATATCCTTTTCATTCTGCTTCCCCTCTCAGCCTATTCCCCGTTCAACTTCGCGCTCTTTCTCATTTCTCACTCACACTCACCTGCTATTCCGCTCTACTCTATCTGTCTCATGCACTTCGCACACTTCTCATTCAACGCCTTCTCACAACTCAACGTCCAGTTGTCTCTGGCCCGACATTTGCTTTGTTTGTTCCAGATTTCGCTCATCACCGAGTTCAATCTGCGAGGGCGTAGAGATAGAAATTCCATTTAGGGTTAGGACCCCCCCCCTTAGTCTCACACTCACACCTAAACATCAACAAATCGCTGTGTCGAACACCGTGCCGCTCTTTGTGCCGTAAGAGGACAGGACAAGTAGAGTGGCACTACCCTGTTCTCTACCAGGGGCACAGTGATTTTTACTGTTCTCTATGACCATTAAATTTTGTTTGTGTGGAAGGGAAGAAGAAAGGTAAAGGAGAGATAGCGCTCTCAACGGACGGAATAGGGGTAAAGGACTACAGATTTCTCTGCACCCCCTCAAGAAATCAAGATCACCAAAAGAAAGTGGACATCTTGATTGCTCAAGAGAAGGTATCAGCCTTAGAACTTGGGTTGAGTCAGGGAAGTTACACTGCTTTGAATGCTCTTGACTAGAGAACTTGGTGCTTTGAATGGAGAGATTAGAGAAGGCTTGGGTGCAAGCGTCTGATTTTCTTTGATCTCACAGATGGCTTGCACGTTATCATCGTCATCAAGAGACACGTTATGAGTAGGGCCTGTCCCCATAGCCGAACAGTGCTGCGGGACTAGCCGATTCGTGAGTGCGAGGAGCTGGCTTAATACTTGAGGGATAAGATCCCCAAGTTGCAATTCGTCTAAGTGATCTTCGATAAAGCGTGGTGAGATAAATGGATCATGCAACGGCTCTTCCTCTTGTTGGAGGGGAGGATGTTGGAGTGTTTGATTTAGTTCTTGACGCAATTGTGCCAATGTATCATCAGTGGTTATGTGCGTGAAGTCATGTTGATCATGTATGCATAAGGTTAGGCGATTCAAAACTTCGCAGACCTTAAAGAGCGTTATTAGAAGGATGTTGATATTTGAAGTGGGAGGGAAGATGCGGCCTTCTAGGGTGTAGACCATGGTGTGAGCTTTGGACAAGTTTGAACGTAGCTGAAGGTTTTCAGAGAATAAGCTTTGCATTTTCTTTATTTGTTGGTCGGTTAAGAGTAGCAGGTTATCGACCTTTTGATTTAGAATTTTTACATTCGAAGTTAGTATCTCAAGGTCATGGTTAGGCACCGTGCCTGGAACAACAGGCTTTAAGGAAGCATCTGCGGTAGGTGATACAAGTTTATCTTGATAGTTTAACGACTTTTCGGTCGAGGCAGTAAGTTCTGCGTATAGTTGAGGAAATTGGCGTTTAGTGGATTTTCGAAATCCCGCTGTTCAACATCAGTAAAAGCCGTGGAATGGATGTCGTCAAATACAGAAGGAGGCTTGATGTCATCAGTCATCATGTTGTAGTCAGCGATATGATGGAAGAGAGACTGAGACAGTATATCCATTACTATCGCATAAGCGTCAGGTTAGATCACAGAATACCGTTTTGCTCGAGTACGCGCGACTGTGACCAATAAGGACAAGTGTGCCAAATGCATCCTGCTGATTCTATTCAAATTGAAGGCATATGGAATCTGGGACGAATCTCTGGTAGCAGTAGAGGGTAAAATGATATCAGTTGGTAGGTCGGGTTGTTGAGCAATTACATCCTGCAGGAGAGTGTGGAGTTCGGGGGAGATGTAATAAGAACGGATGATAGTGGCTCGAAGATGACCGGCAGGACATGATTCACATGGAGCGATATAGAGGTATGGTTGCGAGCTAAAACCAGAAAACTGAGCTTGGTATGGTCGGCATTAAGGCAGGCATAACACAGAGAAGTGGTAAATGCCGAAATTAGAATGAATGCGTTGGTTACATGATTAGGGCTGGCTAGATGATCTGTAACGTCATTTGGAGGTTCAGATGCCATTTTCCGTTTGTAGGTTTCTGTGCAAATAAACTGTGGCGTACCATGGGAGTTAAAGAACTGCATACAGTGGAAAGTCGCTAATTGGGATTCTTTCTTGTTACCGCGAGCGCATATCGTGGCCTTGATGGCAGGAGCCGACGGTAAAGTGACTACCACAGGAGCACTCCTAAGCCACTGCATCAAGGAGTATGACAAGGACCCCGACAACTATGCCACAGCCGGCAATACTCAAGATTTCCAAGGCCGCTTCGTCTACTACAAGGGCATCTACCGCAAGTTCGGCAAACACTTCCTTGAAACAGGATACGAACCAAAACACCAAGAACTCAAAGACCAAGACAAAGATACGACCGATACGACAAAAGGAAAGTTGCTTCCGATCACGCAGCCCCATCTCCAAGGAAAAGAAGCCGACTTCATCGTGTACCTCCGCGAGACCGTGCACCCCCCTTTCGCCGTTTCCTGCACGCCGGCAGCGACTCCGTCAAGCACCCAGCATACGACGAGATAGATGCACTCGGATCCTCCCATCCGATAGGACTCGAATTCGCAATCCAAGTCCGTCTCGCACTTGACAAGCACACGGGCCAGAACCACGTCCATCATGCGCATTATGTCATCACTGCCTTTATCGGCACGCCGTTCAACCCGGAGATCCATGAACCCGCGCATTACATAGATTATATGCGCCACGTTCAACAACAGCTCCGTCAGATCACCGACGACCCTTCTCTCCAACTCAGCGACAATACGATACAACAAGAAACCCACAAAATGCTCCGCTTCAAGCACCCCCCCCAGCTTACTTGACTCCCGCGCCCCAACCCATATCAAAGGTTTTGCGCGTCTTGCAAACTGCCTTCGTACCCCCAACGACTCACTGTTACTCGACGAAGACAAAGAAGCGACAAACAATTTGCCCAAACTGATCGCCCGCATCACGGTTATCTCCAGTTTTGAGCGCAACTTTTGGGCTCACCTAAAGCCTCACCCCACCCTGAATTTCAAGCCGTTGCGATTGGTCACTGACTTCTGTCGTCTGCCGACCAAAGACAAAGACAATCCCCGTTTTCGCTCCCGCCGTCATGGCCTCAACCTCGCCGAAGATGACGACGACACCTCCCCCTCTGAAGATGATATCCCTCCGGATCCTGATGAAGCATCCAGTGAAGACACCGACCCTGTTGCCGTTTTTCTCACGGAAGCCAACCCTCGATCCAAATGACGACACTGCTCTCACCCAACATCTTCACGCTTACCAAAAGAAGCAATTCTCCCGCCACCAAAAGAAGCCTCCACCCAAAAAGCCTCCCAATCCTCGCTCACCGTCGTACGACGACATCAATGACAGCCCTAAGCCCAAAACCACCCCTGTCACCCCAACCAAGAACAAACAACACCCCCGTGCTTCTCCCGTCACCCCAGACAAACGCGAGCACCCGCACCTACGCAAAGTCACTTTTCCCACCCACACGCACACCCCAAAGCCATCCACTCCTGACCAACGGTTCAAGGTCCCCCTCCGTGATGTTCGTCGCAAGCTCCAGACCATCCGGAACCTTAGTCAAGCCGGCCGCCAACACACCTCCAACTCGGATCGTATTGCCAAGCTCATCAACCTCATCACCACCATCTCCGACGAGAGACTCCCCTCCGAGGCTGATTCCGACGCCGCCGAGTTTCTTCAGGTGTTATCATCCGACCCGCAGGATGATCCACCAGATGAGGGCGCAGCCGACGACGCCGATGACCAAGGCCACCTCGGTTTTTACGATGATCACGGTCAAATATCCCTATACGATGATCAAATCCCCGAAATAGAAGATGAAGACGATTCCGCCGAAGACTACGCACAACGTCACAAAGACTATATGCATGCTCTCCACCGGTGCCAGCTTTTTCGATGAAGGTTGACGACGACGCCTGTGCCCCCAACCAAACTCTACTAAATCAGGCACCTAGCCTCACGATGAAACATTTCCCAACATCATCGACACTTCCCCCCAGAGTCGCAGAATTTCTTTGTGCCACTTACACTACAGGAAAGGCACCCACCATGACTAACTCTCTGCACGGATGCATGGACCCGGCACCGAAATTTCATTAATTGACGGTGGTGCTAACTAACTAACTAACTTCGGACCTCTCCCATGCCCGGTGGTGCATCCTTTTGCTTCACTCGCACAATACAACATTTTGTTCCCGAGTCCATACGCAGGATTCCCGAACACACCATCCGCATGGGCAGAGGCACATTAAGCAGCCATTTCGTCGGTGTCAAGCCGCTGTATTTACAGGCTGCAGGTCTCTCCTCACAGGATATCAAAGACTCCACAGGCTACGCACTATACTTAGTCTTTTTGGTCGTCCCGCACTTCAGGCCAGGTCTGCAGGTTATCGCGACCTCTCAACTGAAAGCTCTGAACGTACAAACAACAGACCCCCCGCTGCCGCACGAACCGTACTTGTATGAACTTCTGAAAACTCCACATCAGATCCTCACGACTACAGAAAGCTTCTAGGCACGACCGCAGTAGTTCTCGCCAATCGCCAAACCAATGGTCTCTTGTCCCTGCTATCTCATCCAAAGCAAACATTCCGCGCTGTGATCAGTTTCCACACCGGCACAAAAATGTCCCTCAAAGATGAACTTGCAAACATCACTCAGAAAGTAGCAAAAACGCGCTCGCAATCTCACCTCCTCGATTTCGCCAAACTGCAAAACCACTCTGCATTCCTGACGGACTTAATAGGACTGCCGCGTACTTTCGTCCAATATGCATTCACTGGCACAGCGGACCTCCCTGTGCAAGCACAGCTCCCTCCGCTAAAAACAGCCATTATTGCAGGTGGACTTCACCAAGAGGGTTTCACCTCTTTTCGCAAACGCTTCGACAAACGCATCATTGTCGTTGCCACCTGTGAAATAAACCCCACTTTGCGCGCCCGCGCGCAGCAACTGTTCCCGCACGCTCTGCATTATAAGGACCTCAGAAAGCTCACTGCCGCCTTGCAAGCCGGCAAATTGCGACTACCTCAACTTGACCTGGCTGTCTTCACCTTGCCTTGTCAACACCTGAGTGTAATGAAAGAATACGATGGCTATGCCACTCCAGCAACTGCCGACCTCTTCGTCAAAGAACAAACTCGCTTTGTTCGCTGCACGCTCCCGACATACACCATTGTCGAGAACGTACCACCAAACCCGAAGACCCACCACGAGTACGCCAAAGGGAAAATTCCCTTTGTGGATCATGGTTTATGTACCCAGGGATAATAAATTTTGGGTACCTCTATGGCACTATAAGAAGTCTTGAAGTCGCGACGTCACCCCTGATCCACACGACTAAAAAAATCAGCGTTCAGCATGGCGGAGCGACCGCTGCGACCACTCAACGAGATATTTGTCGCTGCTTTGAAGATGCTCACTGGGAACGAGTGCGACGGAACGTCCTGTGTGCTCGAGATGGAGCAAATTAGCGTCGTCACGATCGGCGGCGGTCTCGACAAGGTACTCCTGCGTCGCTTCACGGACGAGTGGACCGAGAAGTGCCCCGCATTCTTCGAAGTCTGGTGCCCGGAGTACGGTCTGGCGAAGTATGAGAAAAGGCCGGCTGGATCCGGGGTCGAACGGGTGCTCCCGTTACGCCGCGCGACAACAACGGCAACTAATCCTGCAACAACCTCATCAAGGAGGATGGCACTGCCCGCGAGGTCGTCGGCGTAGTTCCAGCCTGGAGAAGCATCGTCCGGTACCTCGAGACTCGGAGCCAAAACGATGGCTATTTTGCTCAGCACCCGCAGATCAACGGCAGGGATTGGAAGGAGGCGCAGGAGTACATTCACGCTGGCAAGCTCGATGGCGACTTTCTCAAGAAAGTCAAGTCCGACACCTTCGTCTTCAAGAGCGAGCAGACCTTTCGATTCTCCGTGACTTTGTTGACGTCGCAGAAAACGGCGGCTTGTCTCGCACCCTGGACGGGAAGTCCCTGGACGAGGCTCTGAGCATCGTCGGGGCGGCCCACGTCCTCAAAAAGGCTGGACCCGGACATCAATCGCCCACGTTCTACACGTGCAGCTGCCCCAAATTCTGGCACTATTACAAGTGCAAGCACGTTCTCGCTCTCGCAATCCGCCTCAAGCACGCTCTAGTCCCGGAAAACACGATTATCCTGCCCTTCCGCAAGCGCGGCCGTGGTCGCGGTGCCAAAGCCCACGGCGGAGAGGCGTTGAGCGCGAAGCCTGCTCGACATCGCGGCCGCGGCCGCGGCCGCAACTAAGCGCGCTGCCATTCCAGGCTCGGCTGCCACCCCACCCCTCCCCACCCCACCCCACACCACACCACACCACACCACACCACACCACACCACGCCACCTCTGTGCGCGTGCCCACACTAACTAACTAACTAACTTCGGGCCTCTCCCGAGCATGGGAGCCAGGCTGGGCCGGCAGTAGCCGGTCCAGGATCACAGAGCAAAAAATCACACCATACCAAAACCTTCAAGCACCCGCACCGCCACCACTGCGCGCGTCCCTCTTTCTAGAGCGGTTTCAAGCGAGTCAGGGCAGGGTTGCAGCCACGTAGCACCGTTAAACACTTGATCCAAAGATTGGACTTCTTATAGTACCCAAAATTTATTATCCCTGGGTACGTAAACCATTATCCCAAGAGCGACCCGATCCACTTCCTGAGGAAACTGGACGCGCAGGACGTTCTTGCGGGCATCCTCTACGTGGTCAACGTGATTAAGGTCGAATTCGATGTAAGTGTGAAAATCATCTCATCTGATGCTTTTTCCACATTCCGCTCCGAAGCTTTTCACCCGCTCAAGGTGCAGCTTGGTATCCAGTTTAAAATCATTGGTCGCTATCTACACCAGCGGAACTTAGCGGAAAACATCATCAAAGAAAATACCCGGGGCACTGTCGTTCGCCTTCTGAATCTGCGCAGCGTCCGCATTGAAGGAAAGCCCATTAGCGCCGAGTATTACCACCCGTTTGCTCTGCTGCATAAGATCCAAGCAGACAATCAGCGCTCTCATGGATTGCCCTCGCGCACTCACATGCCCTGCACCGTCAACAGGCGCATTATGTCATCTACGGTACCACTCTTGAAGCTCCTCCCCTTTGGCGAACCTGTCAAATTCGTATACCCGCAAAGCCAAAAACTGGAATCCTTCAGCGTCTCCGCCTCTTATCTTCATAGGAACAACTACCTACCGAATCTCCCTGGCACGGACCGATTTATCAGGGATGTTCACAGCTCTATCCTGCTTGTACATCAAGGGCGATATGGAAAAATCGTCACCTCGAACGACTTCCACGTTGATGCGGACATGGTAGTCAATCGCAACAAAGAAATTGAGCGGATTAAAGCACAGGCGCAGTTTCCAGCAGAAGCACGGCAAGAGGACCCGCTTCCAGCTATAAGCGACCAGTCAATGCCGGAACTTAGACAGGAACCGCAAAACGAGGGCGAGGCTCATGACAACAACCATGATGACTAACCCGATGACTAACTAACTAACTTCAGACCTCTCCCGAGCATGGGAGCCAGGCCGGACCGGCAGGAGCCGGTACGGGATCTCAGAGGAAAATCCCGCAGTCGGGGCAGAGGCGAGGGACGAGGACGGACTTGTTGATGGCGGACCGCCACTGCGCGCGGCCTTGTGCGAGGTCGTGCAAAAGCGTCGCAGGCCGCGGACGAGTTGGTCCAGGAACAATCGACCTGTCCGTCGCGTTCTGCCCAACCGAGCGAACCCCATCCCAGCGCGGACTTTCCGGGTGCTAACCGGCCATCCCGGGAAGCGAGCAGGCACCGTCTCACACCGGGACGGCCGGGGCCGCCGCAGGGAGCAAGCGTGTTAGGCGCCGTCCTCCATCGCAACCAACGGTTAGCGATCGCAGGGTAAGGCCCGATGACGAAGACAAGAATAAGGAACCAGATCAAACCTCTGCTACTGGTCCAAGTCCCGTCAGCGACGAGGCACTTGAACAGGACTTCTCCTTCCTCAACAGGCCACCTCCACCGGATGGAAGCATCCCGATGCCCAAGCGAAATGATCGCTTAGAGGTTGTTCTCGACAATTCAGGTTTTACTCCAGCCTTCGTGCATCGCAAACAGAGTGACAAAATCAAGGCAGATCTCAAGGACGACCGCGGATTTCGCATTCCTAAAGGCCAGCTTTACATAGTGAAACGTGTTGACGATGGACAACTGTACACCAGACGCATTATCGCATCAGAGTATGGTCATAACTGGAAATACCAACAGGAGCAACCCACTGCTCGCGCCACAGCCAATATGTCCAGCACGTTGATGTTTCTTATCAGTGTCAGCGCTCTGCATCAAGGCCATGCCGCCAGCATCGCATCTGATCTCAACATTAGAAGGGACGCTAAGCCGCCAGATGATGTCCCGATATGATGCCTCCTCGCAAATACCACCCAAGACTAAGGTATCATGGGCGGCACTGCACTGGATCTGCAGAGAGAAACCGACGCAGAACTCTTGCACGTCAACTTCCCAAAGAAGCCGTACCATTCGTCTGTTCTGGTTGATCACCTGGACAACGACAATTCTGTTCTCGAGAATTATGTATGCCTTGACGAATAGTCACCGGCAGAGTACTATGCGCGTCAATGGAACCAAGAATTCTGTTGTATGAGTTCCTCTCTCTTATGGGACATCTCAGCGCATCAGCACTACCACCTAGCTTCTCGTCACAGACACGCCTTCATGCATGATTCTGGCGAACTCGGACACCTCTTTCTAAGTCAAAGTGATCCGAATCAAGACATTCTCCAAGAAGTTATGGACTATGACTTGCAGCACATCGACCATGTCGTGTTACAGCTCGTGACTGCTGATGACATTGTCTATGAGCCCGAGAAGATTGTCGAACTCAAAGGCCTCAGCGAAGAGGATAAGCTCAAGCATATTGCTTCGATTCGCAAGGAAATTGAAGGATTGTGCTCCAACGGCGTCTTTAAGCTAGAACCTTTACCGCCAGACCGTTCGTCTATCTCGACGAAACTCGTGCTGAAGATCAAGTATTTTGCTGACGGCACCCCAGACCGCTACAAGGCTCGTCTAGTTGCCCGAGGTTTCTTGGCTCGCGTCGGCATCGACTTTTATGCCACATCCTCACCATCCGCAATGCTCGCCACTAACCGGTTATTGCTCGCCATCGCTGTGAAGCACAAGCTCCCCGTCGCGCACGCGGCCTTCATCCAATCGGCACTTGATCGCCCGGTATGGATCGATTTACCTCGTGGAATTCGTGTCTCGCAGAACCTTGTCCAGCAGATACAGAAGAACCACCCAGAGTCCAAGTTAGCTCTACGACTCGTCAAGGCTCTCTATGGTCTCAAACAGTCAGCTTTGTTATGGAACATTAAGCTTGATTCGTTTCTTCGACAACACGAGTTTGAACGCTCACAAGTCGATACTTGCCTATATATCAGTTGGGATCGATCTATTAACAGATGGGTTCTCCTATCCGTCTCCGTCGATGATCTCTTGATCACTGGTACCAACACCGCCAAAATCACATCTCTTCGCACCGCTTTGGAGAAAGAATATGGCAAAGGTACTTGGCAAGAAATATTCGATCTTTTCTTGGTATCGACATCCATTACAATGTCTCCGCTGGTCACCTCACTATGAATGTAGCAGCGAAGATAAACAAGATGCTCGCCGAGCATAAGCTCAACCTTCGTAGCTCTGACGTCCCTTACTCTGAAATACTCACTCAGAAACCTTCTGCTAAGTTTCTTTCAGACTTGGCTCCTACCTTAGAAATTTTACGCAAGCATTTTCCCCATTACTGTGGCACTAGTATTTACTTGTCTGTCACATGCCGTCCTGATATCACTACTCTGTGCAACAAATGCTGCAAAGGCATGCACAACCCTGAGCAAACCCACCTTCTACATTTGTATGTGTCACTTCGCCATTTGAAGGGTACTCCGAATGGTTCTCTAGACTATTCATCCGACAGCCCCTCTATTACGCCCTTTATTCAGCATTTTATCAGCCATTACCCCGAATTGCATCATCTTAGTTCACTTATTATTTGTTTCACTGATGCCAGTTTCGCTGGCAGTTCTGACCCTCGCTTACGATCTCATTCTGGTGTTGTATTTTCGTATTTGGCAACCTCGTATTTTGGTCTAGCAAACGCCAAACCCTTACTGCCAAAAGCACCATGGAAGCCGAACTAATCGCCGCTAGCGCAGCCGCTGATTAATGCCAATGGTTTCATAAGATCTTCTCTTCTCACCCTTATCTGTTTTCACGTGATCTAGCTCACGCTATCCCCCTGCTTATTGACAACGCTAGCGCATTACATGTCGCTAATCACCCTATAGTCAGTGCTCCCTCTCGTCATATTAATTTACGAGAATTTCGCATTCGTGACTACCAGGCCAACTCGGTCATTCGTCCCCTCTGGTGTCCTACTCACTGCCAGATCGCTGATCATTTTTCGAAACTTCTCTCCCGCAACTTGTTCCACAAGCTCAAGAACGCCTACGGTGTTCATTCCACCTCTTCTTCACCGCCATCTCATCAAGTTACTCTTTCCGCTACTCTTCCACCCTACAATTCCGTCCAGAACACTCTCCATATACTTGTCGATTTAAAGTCGCTTCCTGCTTAGTTTGATCCTGATTTCGCTCACCGAGTACAATCTGTGAGGGCGTAGAGATAGAAAATTTGATTCAGGGTTAGTACCCCCTATCCTAGGGTTTAGGAAAAAACTCAAAGGTTAGCGAACGTGCGCTGATCAAAGCAGCTTAGGTTGGCGGGGGTGAGAGCGTCGAGCTGAAATGAGAGTGGGGTGGGAGGGTGTAAGGGGTGTAAGGTGTAAGTAACGACGGCAAGGCGTTAGCCTAACCGTCCGGGCGCCGCCAGGGGCCCTGCGGCCGAGAGACGTAGGGGCCGTTGGCGTTTCTGTAAGGGCCTTGGCGCTCCCTGAAATGCGCCTGTGCGTAATGCCGTTGCCGGAGGTGGGCGGTGGCTGAACCGCCTTCGACATACTGGAGGCCTGCTAGAAGGAGACGGGCACGCTCACGATGCACCGTGATGGAGAGACGCCGGTAGAGGCGCGTTGTCTGAGCCGCCTTGGCTGCCGCGAGGGAAGGAGCACCCTCCTTGAGGCCGGTGTTGATGCCAATTTGACTCCTAGGGTTCAGGAGTAAACTCAAAGGCTAGCGAACGTGCGCTGATCAAAGCAGCTTAGATTGGCGGGGGTGAGAGCGTCGAGCTGAAATGAGAGTGTGGTGGGAGGGTGTAAGGTGTAAGGAAGGACTGCAGGGCGTTAGACTCCTAGGGTTAGCTCTCTTAGTTCTAGCACATTTTTAATTCAGAAAAACGCTGTGTTATTCACACCGTGCTGTCCTCGTTGTTAGAGCACAGGACGAGGGCAGACTGACTACCACTGCTCTCACTCCACTGAATGGTAACACAGTTGAAATTACTGTTCTCTAAGAAGCATGTTCAGTATAAACATAGCAGAAAGTGACGGTGGAAGAGGGTGACAGGGAGTTCCATCCGTCGTGAGGTGCGTAGACACTGGTACGCTGGCTGTACACTTGGTTTGCAAGAAAACACCATCAAGCCGTGGGAACGAGACAGAAGATTAGTGCGCAACGGAAGAACGTGTAGTACAAGCAAAGCCTGCTGTTCCCCCTCTGGGCGGATAGCTGTCCAGTGGATACCACCTGAGGTGTTGAGGGCGGAGAGGGTGGAAGATTTAAAATCGAGGACGCGATGCTGAAGGTCCCGTCGGAACTCAGCGAGTTTGCCACCAGCGGATTTGTAGGCGCCAACAGTAGAAGCTTTAAGCCGAGCATTGACAGAGGCTATGGATGAGGCTTTGCGTTGGTTGGGGCGCCGAGTCCCTGAGACAGACAAGTTCGATGTTATCTTGGGAGAGCAGGTCTTTGTAGGATGGAAGTGGTGGTGGTGGCGAGAGAGTGTTGCCGTCGACAGGTGGAGGAGTGGTAGGAGCAGTGTCAGGAGTTGTCTGAGACGAGGACGGCGCGGATGCGGGTCGAGGAGGCGGTGAAGGAGCAGGAGTAGGAGTCTGCCCCCTCTGAGTTTGATTCCCCCTCTGCAACGCATCATCGGGGTTGTCATCTCAATGTGGTGTAATACCGAAGGGAACTGGCTGAGCATCGGGTGATGGAGCATGTTCCGGGTCGAGGGTGGAACGTTTGATCATGCACGTAAAGATGAGCTTGGGGGAAAGACGAAGCTGTCCGTTCTCTGGGTTGAGAACAACATCAGCCTGATGATCGACATGTGGAGATACTAGTGGGTTTTGTGAGTTGGCGCAGCAGAGGTAAAGTTATCTGCGGCGGGAAGGTTCATATTTGTGATGTTCATGAGGCTCTAAGAGGAGGAAACATTCACTACCAAAGACTTTGAGGAGGTCATGCTGAGGGGTGCTAAGTTGGTTGTAAAGAAACTGCCGAGGTCTAATGATGGCGCTGTGGATGCGGTCAAGGGTAGCGTTTGGCAGAAATATTGTAGGACTGAATAGTATGGATAACAGACCATGGGAAATCAATGGCCGGCTCAACGATTTTAGCACCATGGTAGTGAGCATTGTTAAGGTTACGAAGACGGGTAGAGGAGGCAGAGGCTATGAAGCCTATAGCCTGCTCGACCTCATGGTCAAAGGAGTGAAGGTGTGGCGGAAAGACGACGAGATTGATGCATTTTTTGACACGGTATGGTGTAGTCACATGCAAGCTAATGTATGGACGAAAAGCGTCAGAGTACACCGTGAGCAGGTAGACCTTGAGTTAGGTTCTGCAGAAGGCATGCAGGAATCCAGCGCTTGCGTGAATTCAGTCGCGTTGGTTGTGCGCGTAAAGTACGCCAGTAAGAATTTTGACAAGAGTTCTTTGAACAGGATGATATGGGTAAAACCACCCCATTCAGAGGGAATGGTGACATAGCCTCCATCGCATGCCCAGACTTCACCGGGCTGGTGAGTCTGTTCGAAGTTGGGCTTGGTTTGATTATGATGATCATGGCGGTGACGTTTGTTATGACAGATGCAATCGATGCATATATCCCTTTTCGGGATGTCAGAGGCAGAGAAACCAGGACGTGCGAGTACGTCAAGGGCCTTTGCTGCTACATTATCAGGGCAGTGATGCGTTAGATGGAAACGGTTGGCCCGTTCTTTAGCATTCTGATGCCCCACTGTGCCATGCGGTAGAGACTTGCGAGGAATCGATTTTGCGGGTACGTGCTTCTTCCTACGTACGCTGAATTTAAGCTCAGTACGTGGGTTTAAGGAAGGTACATCTCTGTCATCGGTAGAGTCCGCGTTGGCATGCTCATTTTCATCTGAGGCTGCCGAAGTAAGTGCTTCTTCAGGTATATTTCCTGAGGAGCGGTAGTTTAACGACATTTCGGTCCAGCTTCGGTTGGAGATATGGTTCATGAAAGCACTTGCTTGAGAAATGGTATCAGAACTGTGACTGAAGGGAGACAGTTCGCGAGTGAGAAAGGTAGACATATATGTTGTCTTCTTCAGAATTGCAGTATCATGTCGAAAGTTAGGTGCCAACATAAGAGACTTCATGCCGAAAATTATGCGACAGAGGTTCGTATAGGGCTTATGGTAAGTACCAGCAGGCAGGGCATTGCTGAGAAGATCGCAGCAAAGATCACTCTTGAGAGAAAGCAGGAAAGACACTTGAGGAGGAGTATGGTTATTGGCTCTGATAAGTTCAGGGCGCGTTGGGTATCGGTGCTTTCCATTTCGAGGATCGAGTAATATGATGCTGGCATATCCACGTATGGTGGGCAAAGGGGCAAGAGTGGATTTTATAGCCAAGCTTGCGATTGCTGTTCCGTAAATAGCCAAGATAGCGACTATGAGACAAGGGATAGTCTTCTAGGGCAAAATGCTTGTCCATAAAAGAAAAGTGGTAGCGGGTTGAATCGTAGGCGACACAGTGCGGCATAACAAGGTCACACTGAGTGAAGTGAAAAAAATTTCGAATGGCAGGAAGGTTGCCATGAGCAGTGTCGACCTGGGGATAGGCCTGAGCAAGCCAAAGGTAGTCTTGGAAAGGATCCAAATGGATCGACTTGTCGGCTGGATTATCGGAAGCTGTGAGCGTGTAGGTAGACCCAAATGGGTCGATAGAGGCCTTATACTTGTTGGCTTTGTTCTCAACTAGGAGGTTACCTTCAGAGTGTTTACCACCAGAGAGAAAATGGATGTTGTAGTTAGATGAAGAGTTTGCAAGGAATAACCTGTGTGCAGATTGGCTTGTTTCGAAAATCGTGACATAATAGGACACAGGAGTAGGTGAGTTAGGCAAGAGCCTTGTGAGCACATTGTAGAGAGTGACAAATGCCGAGAGGCGCACGGGATTAGATGGTCCCTGTAGTGCTTATTGGAGGTCCGCATGAAACCCAAATTCTGGTATGTGCATTCAGGATGTGACTTATGGGTGGTTTGTTCGAGAGCTTGTTGGGAGTGAAGTCTGAGAAACAAGAGATTCAAGTTCACTCATACTTAACCGAATGGGCCGGTCACGTCGCCCGCATGCCCTTCTCCCGACTCCCTCGCAAGATGCTCCCGTCTTGGTTCCGCTCCAAGCGCCCACCGGGGGCTCCGCAGACGACGTACGGGAGGACGCTCGCGAAGGCACTCCGGAAATGCGACATCCCCTTCAACTCGTGGCACGACCTCGCACAAGACCGCGCGCAGTGGCGGTCCGCCATCAACGCCTTTTCATCCCTCGCCTCTACCCCAACTGGGTGATTTTGCTCTGTGATCCTGGACCGGCTCGTGCCGGCCCAGCCTGGCTCCCATGAGAGATCCGAAGTTAGTTAGTTAGTTAACCGAACGGAACCAGTGCGAGAGTATTGTGGAAATGATTTGGGTGAGGACACCAGTGGAGGCTCTGGGTAGATTCGGATCCAGTTCCTAGCGAGTTCCTTCGGCACCCAGAGTGCTTTTGGAACAGAAGTGGTATCGTCTGCGATGTCCAGAAACCGTTTTGGGTGTTGATTGGGCCAGGAGAGCGTGTTGATGTTGCCTGTGTTACACCTACGAGCAACACAGATCCACCTCTCTCGAGACTGGTAATCGCCGCAGAGATTACCAGTCTCAGTCGACAACGTCAACCGTGTAATCAAGGGTGGCATGGATAAGGATAGCCACAGAAACATGATCACGATGTACCTGTTTATGTGGCAGGGTCATTTCCGCTAGAAAAACGAGGGGTTTTAGCAGCTTGATGACGGTAAGCGTGCTGTCAAATAGCGAGCATCGTCCAGTATGCTGACCAAATCGGAGCTTTTGGGGTTCTTCAGAAGATTGCGGTTGGTGCAAGGGGGTGAGATTTCTATGATATCACAATACAGTTTACGTCTCTCCTCCTCAGTAATAGAGTGGAGTTTGTTAATAAAAGAAGGGAGAGATTGGAAAATTAACACATCTGGAAATCGTCTACGTCATATGAGTACAAGAGTATCATCAGACTCGACAGCAACTTATTGATGTTCAGGACTGAGTCATTATTAGCGTGTGACAAGAACGTAGGGGCTGATAAACCAGAACACAGTAACATGACAGATGGTTTACGGGACTTGCCGTGTTCAACAGATAAGAACACTGGTCAGGAATGCGGTCATACCAGTGGTGTCGTGTTGTTGCGCACATAGTCATTGCGCTTTCGAAGGTTAAGTAGTACAGGACGGAGCCAAGGATGTGAGTGTAATTTGGTCATAAGGTACGCGTAATAATGACACAGGTCCCTGTTTTCGTTATATCTTTCAAGTGGAAATGCTAACGATCTTAGTTGCATGTTCCTGTCACGTGCAAGTGTGTAAGGCAGGCAAGGTAACGCTGATAAACCATGATCTACACAATGAATGGGTACCTTGACATCTTTGTCTATGAGACTTGTGAGGTGGGACAAACTTGGTTGATCGCTGCTATTAAGCGGAATTGTCAGTTTAGCCTTGTTCCACTCTGGAGCAGAGAGAATAACGAGGTGACGTCTTTTTGCTGGTTGTAAAAACAAGGCGTAGTCAATTTTAACATAGCCTATGTTAGGGTGATCAGGTAATGGCGTTACTATGTTCTTGGTTAGCGTTATATGTGAGACCTGCTGTTGACATGTAGCAGATTGGACAACGGGAGCGGTTTTAGGATCAACAGGCACGACGTGATTGGGAATCGCGAAGTCAAATGTTGTCATCAAGGATATTGATGCGCAACTATCTAGGTAGAGAAATTGATAATGAAGAGGGAGGTTATGATCCCCCATATACTTGGTTAAGGATGCATTGTCGCTATGGACACTCGTAGAAGGAATGCTCGCTGCAAACAAACTTGATTGTCTCATGAGCTTTGATGTGACAATTACTCTGGTGAAGGAGAAAGATTGTTTGACTGCACCGTAGCACCGTAGCTTGAGCAGAGCTATGACGGCACATTGCTGCTGTCACGTGAGACGATAGTAGATTCAGCTGCTCAGGTGTTAACTGGGCAATGGCTGCTTCCGAAAAGTTCACAGTCTCGGTGGGAGCAGAAATGGCGTTAGTTGGACCATCAGAGCCAGCAGACTTAGTAGGATTGGTTTCAGAAGCGGTAGGATGCTCTGGCCCATAGTTTAACGGCGTTTCGGTCGAAAGCAGGTGTGTGTGGGCACTACGCACAATATTATCGGCATAATTAAGCTGTTCGTTAAGGCGAAGAATTTCTGTGCTATCGTCCTAAGCGCGGGTAGAGATAGTGTCGGCAGAGTGCATTAATGTCTCAAACAGTTTGTTTATGTTTTCCTGTAATTGCACTGTGGTGGTATTATGCGGAGCATGCCGAGAGAGTTCTCTGTATTGATCCTTGAGGGCGTGCAGAGTATGTTTAGTGCGATCGAGTAATTTCATATCATATCGGGCAGAGCGATCGAAAGTTCGCGCATACACGGGTTTGTCATTGGACTGACCAGGGCCACGTGGTTTGGTAACATAGGAGTCACCAGGGCGGTAATAGCTTAGGTCATTGCGCGAGAAAGGTTGACTTGCGTCTATAGCAATCCTAAGCCGTTTTGCGTTAAACTGAGGTTTGGAGAGTCCAGAGGCTGCGGCAGTAAGAGACGTGAATACGTGAGCTGTATGATCGAGTTCAGTGTCAGTAGTGTCCAACAGCTGATTTAATAGAATCTTTGGCTTCTGATGCGTCGACAGACCCTCCACATAAGGTAACCAAGAGACAGGAGCCTCTAGGCGTCTTTTGTCTTCGGCATTGTTAGCAACCGAGTTAAACAAGTCCAAGGCGAATTCCAGAATATGGGAGGAATCGGATGGATGAGATCGTTTTTCTGACCCAGGTTGAGATCTTGGAGATGTGCATGTCTCATAGATAACGCACATTTCGACCCAACCTCGGTCGTACCTCTGCTATCGTGCTGGTACTATTGGCGAAGTGTTTGTAAATTTCCTCATCGACTTTTCGACAGAGCGTGGGTTCGTCGATTTGAAGATTAGTTTCTTCGGGGTTGAGTTTATAAGAAAGATGCCTGAAAGACTGCACACATTCAAAAAAGACATGTACATACTAGTTAGGATTATAAACGACGGCGTTGAATTGCTGTTTGAATTACGCGACGTCGTTAGACGAAACAGTTTCATACAAGTCAAAAATGCAACAAGCATTGTAGCGCGCGTTTTGTTAGGGAGATAGTGCATATTATTGCACAGTTTAGTTATGGCTGGCCAGGCCGCGAGAGCAGGTGTTTGTTAATACTCTCGTGATTGAAATAAGTATACAAAATGGTTGCATACATGTATTTTGGTAAGTATGCCTGGTAAGTATGCCAGTCAGCATGTGTTAAAGCAAACATGGACACTGACGCGTTGATTCTGCCATCAAAGCCAAGTTCGCGAGGATAGGTGAGGTTAAGATTGCGTTCACCATCCTTAAAGCGATCGTTAATTTCGGGGCGTACTGCACGAACTTCGTTATCATAGCAGACAGTGGCCAACTGTGCTACTTCATGATCCGGAAGATGTGGGAACGCTTCAGCAGTGAAATGCCAGACCTGGTATTCTTTCAGGGGGCAAATCTTCAACTGAACCAAGATTGAATTCCGCCACTCTGGCGTTTTGCCAGTCCAGGAAGACCCGGCCAAGAATCCTATTGCGCAGGACTTCATAGTCAGCGCAGGACCTTGTATAGGCTTCATACGAGTCGTCGTACTCGAAGAGAGCCTCGGCATGATGAAAGCGAAGCATCTGCCGAATCTGGCGCACTTGGAGAGAAACTTTGCGACTCTGGAGTTGGAAGCGGTTCCCTTCGTTGAGAAAATCAACAACGGGTGCTTCAAGCTTAAGAATATCTGCACCCGTGACTGACTGCTTCGGGTGCATTTCTTGCTGCTCGTTCTGCCATGAGAACTGCGACGTGAAAATGTAGGTTCGGTCAGAGCAGAGTTGACTACTTCTAGACATTCTAGGGGGCTCTGTCTATCGGAAGTGTATGTACGCTCATCGGTTAAACGATGGAAGATGCATATATAGCAACCGTGCAAACTGTGATTCCAATCAGTGTGAGGCTAGCACTGACTGGCAGCTGTTGTTAAGTTGTGCTCGAGTGAAAGAGCTGTTAGTGCATCATCGTTGAGCGTCTAGGTGGACATACCCAAAATATTCCACGGCGCGCGTGCAATCAGTACAGTTAGACAGAACACACACACACACCAACGCTCTCACGACAAAACGAGAACATATAAACAGACACACAAAGTTGCGCAGTCTTATTAACGTGTGTGGTGTAGCTATGTACAACCCATGTTAATAAGCATATATACAAGCGTGTTGGTTGTGCATGGCGAGGCTAGACTGGCGCGGTAACCAGTCCAATACCCATCAGTTACGTGCATGCAACACATGATTCTTCAGGACCGACCCGCTGGGCCCATAACCTGCAGAGTATTATTCCGCGAGGCAGTGGTATAAAGTCACTGAAGAAGAACCATCCCGTCTCTGACACAGTCTGGCAGAGGTTAATAAGTTCAGGGAACAGGTTGTTGTTCCCCTAGCCTCAGCACACGACAGACGACACATAGGACAACAACACCTAGTTCAACATGTAATCCCACTTACCTACGGGACGCGCTATAATCCAAGATGAAGAACGTGAACACAATCAGTGGAGGATTTTTTGTTTTTTCAATAAAGGTAATAAGAGAGCACCAGACCTTGATTTTATAAGTGGCGGGACGGCGGGGACCTGCGGCGACCTGAGGTTTAGAACGAACCTAGATTCGACAACCACGATCGCCACCTTGCACATTATTATTATTATTATTATTATTATTACTATTATTATTATTATTATTATTATTATTATTATTATTATTATTATTATTATTATTATTATTATTATTATTATTATTATTATTATTATTATTATTATTATTGTTACGAATGGTATGAGGCGTTAGACTAGCGATAAGAGAAAGACGTAAGGATACTGGATACGTGGTGCAGGGGTAAGTATCATAGCTTCCTCACACAGGTGCTGGAAAAGAAGGAAAAGGAAAAAGGGGTAAGTGAGGTCCTCACACAGGTGCTGGAAAAGAAGGAAAAAGAAAAAGGGGTAAGTGAGACGCTCACAGAGGAGAAGCTCTGAGGAAGACGTCACAGAGGCATTGTGGCAAGAAAAAGAGACAACAGAGATCAGGGCGAAGATCACGAAGTGAGGTAACGAGCACGAAGCCGGAGGAAGGAAGGAGCTTCCGTACTGCGGGTGAAAATGTCGCTAAGATTGTGAAGGCGGGGTATGTGCTTGAGATCGATGATGTGGTTGCGATGATATTCGGCGGTACTGTAAAAGCGAATGTCAATATGGCGGGTGCGCCGTGTGAGACATTGGAGACGAACTTGAGTGACGGTGGTGCTATTATCAACATACATTGGGGCCGTGTGACGAGGGAGATCAAAGTCATCAAAAAGTTTGAGAAGCCAAGAGAGCTCAGCAGTAGCAGCGTAAAGAGCAAGCAATTCAGCTTCGAAAGAAGAACGAGCAAGTAAGTATTGCGAGCGGGAGCAGTAGGCTATCATAGAGCCGCTGAGAAGAAAACAAAACCCAGTTGTAGAGTGGCGGTCATCAGGGTCGTCGGCCCAGCTGGAGTCGGAATAACCACAGAGATGAAGGGTAGAATCGCGACCAAGAATAAGGGCAAGATCCTGAGAACCGTTGAGATAACGCAGAGTGTGGGATAAAGCGTGCCAGTGGGGTTTACCAGGATTGTGGGAAAAACGCGCACACTGATTGACGGACCAAGTGATATCAGGGCGAGTCATGATGGAGATGAAGAGGACACAGCCAACAATACGGCGAAAAGGGATGCGTGCCATGAAGATGTGATCTGGAGAACCAGGAGCCGGACAATCAGCCGCAGAAAGATGTAGACCTTTGGGAGCGGGAGTGAGTTCGGGTTTACTGTTGATGAAGCGATGTTCGGTAAGGATTTCACGGATAGCATGGGATTGATCAAGAGTGAGGGTTCTCCGAGGGCGATCACGCGTAATGCGAAGACCAACGTAAGAGGTGAGATCGAGTTCATTGACGTCAGTGAAAGCGCGGAAACGGAGGAAAAAGGCTTGGTAATGGCCAATGCAATGAGGAGGGTGCGCCACAAGAAGATCATCGACGACCAAAACAAGACGGAGGACCACGGTAGAATTGAGGACGAGCTTGTAATGGCAAGTGTCACCAGATCCGCGGACGAAGCCACAATCATTGAGAAGGAAGCGTTCCAAATAAAGCCACCAATTGCGACAAGCTTGTTTGCAACCATACCAAGAGCGACGGAGCTTGTAAACGATTTTGGAACCATCGGTGGGTTGGCGAGGAGCATAGGCTTCGGGTGGCCAGACATAGATGTCTTCGTCAATGGGAACTTGAATAAAAGCGGAGCTAACATCCAACTTGTGCAAATCCCAGTCATGAACAGCGACAAAGGTCAGAAAGAAACGGATCGTGACGATGTTGGCAACCGGTGAGTAGGTGTCATGATAATCAATGCCGTGAACCTGGGTGTAACCGCGGACGACAAGGCGAGCCTTGTACGATTTGAAGCGGCCAGAGTCATACTTCTTGCGGAGGATCCACTTGAGGGTACAAATGTTGCCAGAAAAAGTCTGAGGGAGGCGAATCACATCCCAACAACCAAGTTGACCAAGAGAGCTGTATTCTTTAGCGATGGCTTGCAACCAGCCAGGACGCTCAGGATTGGTCGGAGCTAAAGCTTCACGTAAATGGGTGGAAGTGATAGTAGTTTCGTCAAGGTCTGAATACTGGGACATTTCTTCGGAAGCAGAGTAATAAACGTGTGCATGAGGATCAACAAGGGTGTTAGCTAAACAAAGGGGAAGGAAGACATAATGAACTAACAAACGAAAGCTAACAGAAGAGACATACAAAGAGTGACAGGGGGAAACAGAAGCGACAGAGGAAACAGAATGGCCCGTATCGACATCAGAATGGCCCGTATCAACATCAGAATGGCCCGTATCAACATCAGAATGGCCCGTATCAACATTGTGACAGGATGAAACATGGCCCGTAAAAAAGTTTGTTGGTTGGTCGACTTTGCGCGGTCGGCCCCGTTTGGCACGACGTTATGGTGCACGTTTCGTATTGGCCGGTAACATTGTGGGCAGTGACGCTGGGGTGATCAGTCCCGATAAGGCCGGCTCCGGAGCATCAAAAACAGAAGAGATGGGGCTTACGGCCGAAGATAGACGAGGGTCGTAATAAAACAAGTCAGGAAAACGAGAATCCACGAGAGACGGAGGAAGGGGTTGGGTGGACAGTGACTTACGCAGAGCGAAATTTTCGTCAAAAACAACATCAATCGAGGTGTGGATGACAGGACCTGTGGGGCGTTGAAGCAATATGCGATATCCAGGGCCTGCAGAGGGATACCCAATGAAGATACCGGTTATAGCTTTGGTAGGCCATTTGTCGCCAGTAAGAATTGCAGCAGGACAGCCCCAAACACGAAGAAAATCGACACGCGGGAGTGTTTCATGTAGCATTTCATATGGCGTCATATATCCAGGATTAGAGGCATTTGGCATACGCTCAGAGATGAAGTCAGCCGTTTCCATGGCCCAACATTGCAGATAGCGTCGCGGGTGCTGAGCACGGAATTCACGTCGATAGCAAAACCGAATGTTAAAGGTCAGAAAAGCGGCGAAAAAGTGCGTGAAGGAGAACCACAAATCACACAGCAAAGAAGCGTCTGTCCAGGATCCCGAAGATGAGCGATCCAACCACATAGGAAGCACGAAAACTGCGCACGTGAAAAATTGACAGGCACAGCTTAGTTGTGGCAGGCGAAATGCGCGATGGAACGTGATTCGCTGGTTTTACCAAAACCGACAAGCACAACAAGGAGTAGATCAACGAATAGGTGAAAATGCACAACGGGGAGTGGAGCAACGAATAGGCGAAATACAGAACGAGGAGGGGAGCAACGACGAGGTGAAAAGACAGAACGAGGAGAGGAGCAACGAATAGCGGAAAATACAGAACGAGGCGCCTGTGCAATGGGAGCTAAAAACAAAAACGAGGGGCTTCCGTGGGATGGGGTTGTTGATGTGCTTGCATCAGCTTGGAAGAGTCTGGTGGCTGACGACGCGGCGGATAGCGCGGCGGAAGTAGTTGTGCATGCCATCGAAATTGGTTGTTGTTGAACTTCTCAAGGGTACAACCACATTCATCGGTACGAAACGCGAGACGATAAAACAAAGCCAGTAAGGCTTGAAGCACGATGCACGTAGTCAAATGCGAGGACACACTCGAGGGTGCGTCGGATCAGGTACAATGCCGAGCAACTTGAACTGCAGTAATGAACTTGTTAAGAAAAGACTCAAGTTCATCGATGTTGTTGCACACCAAGGAATGCAGTGAAGCAATTGCAGACTGAGCGACACGATCTCCATGACCCATGTAAACATCAGTAATGCGTTTGTAAAGCCGCGTGAAGTTCATATCGCGGTTTTCACGGATATCCGCACGATCAGTATCATGCATTGGTAGTGCCATGAAGAGTGCACTGTACCAGCGTTGCTGCTTGAGACCAAATTCTCCTTCAGAGCAGCCAGAAGCGGAAATGCTAGTCCAAGTGTCAGTGGTCAAGATAATGCGATCACCGGTGGAAATGATCATGTTTTCCAGGCGCCGGGTCCATTGGTGAAAAAGATGTCGCTCACCACTGAAAGCATCGAGTTTTTTGCGAAAGCTTGCTATCCTTAATTTCGATCGAGGACATGATAAACAATAACGAACCGAACACGTAGCAATGAACTGAAGCCGAGGAGGAGTCGCTGTTGTCCGGGAAGTCAAGCGGTCGTGCGACCGTGACGGACACCAGCTGCTACCATGTTACGAATGGTATGAGGCGTTAGACTAGCGAAAGACGTAAGGATACTGGATACGTGGTGCAGGGGTAAGTATCATAGCTTCCTCACAATTATTATTATTATTATTATTATGTGTTTGAAAAAAGACCACCACAAAAAAAAAAAAATAGTAGACATGTGAGGAAGCTATGACACTTACCCCTGCACCACGTATCCAGTATCCCTACGCCATTCTCTTATCGCTAGTCTAACGCCTCATTCCATTCGTAACATGGTACCAGGTGTCGTCGGCGGTCGAACGACTGCTTGACTTCACGGATAACGGCGACTCCTCCTCGGCTTCAGTTCATTGCTACGTGTTCGGTTCGTTATCGTTTATCATGTCCTCGATCGAAATTAAGGATAGCAAGCTTTCGCACAAACTTGATGCCTTCAGCGGTGCGCGACATCTTTTCCACCACTGGCTACGTCGTCTCGCGAACATGATCATCTCTACCGGCGATCACATTATCTCGACCAACGATCCTTGGACTAGCATTTCAGCATCTCGCTGCTCTGAAGAAGACTTTCGCGTCAAGTAACAACGTTGATATCCATGAAAACCGCGACATGAACCCCACGCGAACAACATGACAACCGCGACATGAACTTCACGCGACTTTACAAGCGCATTACCGATGTCTACATGGGCCGTGGGGATCGCGTAGCGAACTTCCTCAACAAGTTCATCATCGGAGTATACAAGTTGCTCGGCATTGTACCTGATCCGACGCACCCTCGAGTGTGTCCTCGCATTTGACTACGTGCATCGTGCTTCAAGCCTTACTGGCTTTGTTTTATCGTCTCGCATTTCGTACCGATGAATGTGGTTGTACCCTTGAGAAGTTCAACAACAACCAATTTCGATGGCATGCACAACCACTTTCCGCGCGTCGTCCCCGACTTCAGACTCTTCCAACTGACCTACCCTAGACGCCCCCCTTTCTCAACAACCTGGCTCTACTCGATTCCGACACACTACCCGATGTCCTTTTGGCGGCTGCAAGGATCACTTTAAGGGGACTGCCGCAAGTTTCAAAGTTCTTAGCTATTCCACGACAACGCCCTACCCACCATCGCCGTTCTTCTCAACAGCGCAACACTTCCAATGACTCCAAAAACACCCAACAACACCAACCCAAACCCACCACCACTAACACTACCTTTTCTGCTCCTATGCCTACTCCCACCTTGACTGATTCTAGTTCCACTCCGCCGCTTTTCTTAATACCACCACCTATTACACCCCCATTCACCGCCTTAAACGGCCACACCCACCGTCTCACATACACTTCCCGATTCTCTATCTTATCATCTTTGCACCTTTCTGCCAATCAAGATAATTCCAAGTCAGCGTGTGTACCGCCGAATGTCTGATGCAAGCACATCAACAACCCCATCCCACGGAAGCCCCTCGTTTTTGTTTTTAGCTCCCATTGCACAGGCGCCTCGTTCTGTATTTTCCGCTATTCGTTGCTCAACCCCTCGTTCTGTATTTTCACCTCGTCGTTGCTCCAACCCTCGTTCTGTATTTTCCCCTCGTCGTTGCTCCTCTCCTCGTTCTGTCTTTTCACCTCGTCGTTGCTCCCCTCCTCGTTCTGTATTTCGCCTATTTGTTGCTCCACTCCCCGTTGTGCATTTTCAGCTATTCGTTGATCCACTCCTCGTTGTGCTTGTCGGTTTTGGTAAAACCAGCGAATCACGTTCCATCGCGCATTTCGCCTGCCACAACTAAGCTGTGCCTGTCAATTTTTCGCGTGCGCAGTTTTCGTGCTTCCTATGTGGTTGGATCGCTCATCTTCGGAATCCTGGACAGACGCTTCTTTGCTGTGTGATTTGTGGTTCTCCTTCACGCACTTTTTCGCCGCTTTTCTGACCTTTAAAATTCGGTTTTGCTATCGACGTGAATTCCGTGCTCAGCACCCGCGACGCTATCTGCAATGTTCTTACGTGCCACTGCGACGCTATCTGCAAGCTATCTGCAACGTTCTTACGTGCCACAACTGTTTTGCCACTGTCGCCAACTTCTACCGCAGTCTATTCGAGTATGACGAACGAAGCTCGCCGCTTGCTCCTCCAACGTTGGCCCATATGGCAACTTCGTTCTTGCGAATGCGAAAACGGGCCACTTTCTTATCTGTCACAGCAGGCTGGCATACAGCAGCCTGGTCTACCCGTGTTCGTTCCTTACACCGCTGGCGCGTCCGAAGTCTTCCATCTTCGCGTACAGGACGCGGTCGTGCCCATGGCAACTTGCTCGCGCCACAACAACCAAACACCCAACGTTCGCATCAACCCTGTTTACGCCTGTTTTTTGCTTCAGTCGCCTCCGACCATCGTCATAACCTGGTCACCATACAACATATCTGCCCAAAGGCAACGTTCTCATCAGACGTCTGGTACACCGCCATCATATGTACCAGCCTGTGTTTCCGCTATCTTTGCCCCGCTGCGATCCTCAGTGGCAACAATCGTCTAACGCACGTCATCCCAGGCACTTTTGTCGCTATTGTTCTTCAGACCTCGATTTTGCTGACAGTTTCACTTACCCGATTTCCTGCAATGTCAACCACCGAAGGCACTTCAACGTTGTTCTGACTTTCTCGAATCACGCTTCCAAGCTCTCGTCTATTGTTGCCCCATTGTCACCTGTTCCTGCTGTTGCCCGATTGTCACCTGTTCTTCCGCTGTTCTTCCGCTGTTGCCCCCTTGTCCGCTGTTGCCCCCTTGCCCCCTGTGTTTGATGAGAATGCGCCGGTTTCACTGGGACTGATCACCCCATCACGTGAACCGACCATTCTACGAGCTCATAAACTCCGACACACCAAAGAGAGAAAACGACAGAAAGTGCAAAAGAGCACCAAAGAGAGAAAACAACAGAAAGTGCAAAACAAAGTCGCGCCAAACGGAGCCGACCGCGCAAAGTCGACCAAAGCGCATTACAACAACCAACAAACTTTCATACTGGCGTTTGTCAACAACGCAATGTCGATTCTGTTTCATCCTGTCACGATGTTGACTCTGTTTCCTCTGTCGCTTCTGTTTCTTTCTGTAACTCTTTGTATGTCTCTTATGTTAGCTTTCGTTTGTTAGTTCATTATGTCTTCCTTCCCCTTTGTTTAGCTAACACCCTTGTTGATCCCCATGCACACGTTTATTACTCTGCTTCCGAAGAAATGTCTCAGTATTCAGACCTTGACGAAACTACTATTACTTCCACCCATTTACGTGAAGCTTTAGCTCCGACCAATCCTGAGCGTCCTGGCTGGTTGCAAGCCATCGCTAAAGAATACAGCTCTCTTGGTCAGCTTGGTTGCTGGGATGTTATTCGCCTTCCTTCGACGTTTTCTGGCAACATTTGTACCCTCAAGTGGATCCTCCGCAAGAAGTATGACTCTGGCCGCTTCAAATCGTACAAGGCTCGCCTCGTTGTCCGCGGTTACACCCAGGTTCACGGCATTGATTATCATGACACCTACTCACCGGTTGCTAACATCGTCACGATCCCTTTCTTTCTAACCTTTGTCGCTGTTCATGACTGGGATTTGCACAAGTTGGATGTCAGCTCCGCTTTTATCCAAGCTCCCATTGACGAAGACATCTATGTCTGGCCACCCGAAGGCTATGCTCCTCGCCAACCCACCGATGATCCCAAAATCGTTTACAAGCTCCGTCGCTCTTGGTATGGTTGCAAACAAGCTTGTCGTAATTGGTGGCTTTATTTGGCACGCTTTCTCGTCAATGACTGTGGCTTCGTCCGCGGATCTGGTGACACTTGCAGCTACACACTCATGCTTAAGTCTACTGTCGTTCAGCGCCTTGTTCTCGTCGTTGATGATCTTCTTGTGGCGCACCCCCGTTCTTGCATTGGCCATTACCAAGCTCCCTTTTTTGCGTTTTTCAAAGCCTTCCCACTTCCGTTGGTCTCCGCCTTACGCGTGCTCGCGCACGTCGCAAGCTCGCTATCTACCAATCCCATGCTATCCGTGAAATCCTCACCGAACATCGCTTCATCAACAGTAAACCAGAATTTACTCCCGCTCCCAATGGCTCTTCCTCTTTCTGCGGCTGCTTCTCCTGCACCTGGCTCCCCTGCTCACGTCTTCATGGCACGCATCCCTTTTCGTCGTATTCTCCGTTGTGTCTTGTTTCCTTCTGTTATACCTCGCCCTGATATCACTTTGTCCGTCGATCAGTGTGCGCGTTTTTTCACACAATCCTGGTAAACCCCACTGGCACGCTTTATCCCACACTCTGCGTTATCTCAACGGTTCTCAGGATCTTGCCCTTATTCTTGGTCGCGATTCTACCCTTCGTCTCTGTGGTTATTCCGACTCGAGCTGGGCCGACGACCCTGATGACCGCCACTCTACAACTAACTAACTAACTTCAGACCTCTCCCGAGCATGGGAGCCAGGCCGGACCGACAGGTGCCAGTCCGGAATCACGGGCCTGTAGACGAGGAGCGCGGAAAGGTGGGTCGGCGGAGAGTGACCATCAAGCTTGTCGCCATGCGACGAGGAGACCGCGATGTGACTGACAACCAACTCGTCGATAACCTTCCGTCTTCGCCCCCCGGCCATACCCCGTCCCACTGCGAACGTTCCGGCTGCCAACCGGCCCGCCCGGGAGGCGAATAGGTGCCAACCTACGCCGGGAGGGCGGATGCCCTCGCAAGGCTCAGGATTCATGAGGCACCGTCCTCCATCGCAAACGCAGTCGGCGATCAGGGTAAGGGTACAACTCTACAACTGGTTTTTGTTTTCTCCTTGCTGGCTCTATGATAGCCTACTGCTCCCGCTCGCAGTACTTACTTGCTCGCTCTTCTTTTGAAGCTGAATTGCTCGCTCTTTGCGCTGCTATTGCTGAGCTCTCTTGGCTTCTCAAACTTTTTGATGACTTTGATCTCCCTCGTCACACGGTCCCAATGTATGTCGATAATAGCACCACCGTCACCCAAGTCCGTCTCCAATGTCTCACACGGCGCACCCGCCATCTTGACATTTGCTTTTACAGCACCGCCGAATATCATCGCAACCACATCATTAATCTCCAGCGCATTACTCGTCTTGACACCCTTAGCGATATTTTCACCCGCAGTACGGAAGCTCCTTCCTTCCTCCGGCTTCGTGCTCTTTACCTCACTTCGTGATCTTCGCCCTGATCTCTGTTGTCTTTCTTTCTTGCCACAATGCCTCTATGACGTCTTCCTCAAAGCTTCTCCTCTGTGAGCGTCTCACTTACCCCTTTTTCCTTTTCTTTCTTTTCCAGCACCTGTGTGAGGAAGCTATGACACTTACCCCTGCACCACGTATCCAGTATCCCTACGCCATTCTCTTATCGCTAGTCTAACGCCTCATTCCATTCGTAACAAGACACATAAGTTGATGAATAGACGTACACAAGTGCAGGCCAGTCAGTTCTAACTAACTAACTAACTTCAGACCTCTCCCGAGCATGGGAGCCAGGCCGGACCGACAGGAGCCAGTCCGGAATCACGGGCCTGTAGACGAGGGGCGCCGAAAGGTGGGTCGGCGGAGAGTGATCATCAAACTTGTCGCCATGCGACGAGGAGACCGCGATGTGACTGACAACCAACTCGTCGATAACCTTCCGTCTGCACCCCCCGGCCATACCCCGTCCCACTGCGAACGTTCCGGCTGCCAACCGGCCCGCCCGGGAGGCGAATAGGTGCCAACCTACGCCAGTTCACCTAGTCTCAATCTCTAACCCCAGTAAGTTCACCTGGTCCCGTTACGTTGACCTGGTCAGTAAGTTCACCTAGTCCCGATCTCTAACCCCAGTAAGTTCGGTGTAAACCCACTCGTCCTGACACCCACTCACCCCACTCTCCTTCGAGCTCGTCGCTCTCACCTCCGCCAATTTAAGCTGCTTTGATCCGCACACGCCGCTAGCCTTTGTGTTCACTCTAAAAACCCCAGTAAGTTCACTTGGTCCCAGTAAGTTCACCTGGTCACTAAGTTCACCTAGTCCCAATCTCAAAACCCAGTAAGTTCACCTGGTCCCAGTAAGTTCACTTACAGTGCGCGTGTAGACGCCGGGAGGGGGCTTATCGGTATTGCGCAGCACGTGTGGGGTAGGGTGGAGTCGTCGACTCAGAAGAGCATATCCTCGGGGTTGCCGATCGACAGAGAGCCACGTAGAGCTGGACGTGGCAGAAGACGGGCTTGGGCAAGAGGACGCCGACCTTGCGGGGCGTCTGCCTCTGGCTCTTGTTGATCGTTTGGCGTCGGTGGGGCTTGAGGGATACAGGTTGGAGGAGCCTCGGTGACAACGACGCGATCGATGATGTATCGGGTGCCGTTGCAGTGGCCGTACGACGGGTCGAGGTTGCGAAGACTTTAAGCTCGAGATCAAAGTCAGCATGCCGTTGGTTGTCAGGGAGTTGAAAACTCGACTGTAAAGAGCGAGGCGTCGTCTTCCGACCCAACCTAGTCGGCCGAAAAGAACTGCGACGCCTCGTCTCCGGGAAAAAAAGGCCGCGGTCATTCATGCGCGCGTTGTCAGCATCGACAACATCGTTTCGACGGGGCGTGATAATGGCGCGCTGAAAGAGCCGCCGCGGGTCGTGGAAACAGTCTGCGAGGTCGCCGTAGACGGCTTGGAGGATCACTGCCTGCCTGGCTCGCGCGCCTACCTGATCCTTATCCTAAATCGGGGGACATACGTCCGGCGGCAGCATGCGTACGACCAACGGGCGGGGCCCGTCCTCTCTTCGCCTGCCCCACGCCTCGGCGATGACCCCGACGAGGTCCCGCGTACTTATCTCCGCCCGTCAGTCAGGCACATCCCTCATACCCCACAAACCCACCCACATCCTTCGTGCTTCCCACACACACCCCCCTCTTAGCAGTCGACATTTAAAGACAAACAGACAACCCACCCACATCCTTCATGCTCCCCACACACACCCCCCTCTTAGCAGTCGACATTTAAAGACAAACAGACAAACAGACAAACAGACAAACATCTGTCGATTAGTAGTAAGGACAAGACAAGCGGGTGGCGGCGGCGACGGTAGAGGAGTCATAGCCAGAGGACGACGTTGGAAGGTCGGCCGGCGTAGTTTGAGTCAAAAAAGTTGAGGACGTCCTCTTTGGAGTATCTGGTGGAGAAGTGTACGAGGATGAAGGTGGTGTTCGGGTGGCGGCAGATGAAGGGATGGAGCTGGGCATAGTGGGTGTGTCCGGTCGCGGCGGCCCGTTGGTCGTCGTCGTCGGGGCGTATCCCCAAAAAGGTACACTCGTGTACGACGTACCTGAACTCGCCGAGGATTTCGAGTTCGTTGGTTTCGAGCATACCGATCGTCGTGTCTCCCGAGTAAAACAAAAGGCCGTCCTCGTAGTAGTGCGTGATTTGTTCGCGGTTGCGTTTTATGAATTCCGGATCAGCGCCGGCGTACGCCGGGTCGAGTCGCTTTCTTCGCTCGTAGAGGCCGTAGGCGACAGCCGGTACCTTGTGGGTTGCCCCAAAGACGCGGACGCTCAGTTTGTCGTCGAGCGAAAAGTGGTCGCCGGGTCGAACGGGGCGCAAGTCGACGTCGCCGAGAGCGTCGATCGTTTCTTGGGGCGTTTGTTCCCTGCCAAAGTTGAGGACGGCTTCCGCCCAGCAGAATCGGCGCGCGAGAGGTTCGATTTGGTACGGCAGGTAGACCCGCGCGGGGGGGCGTTTGTCCTCCCCGAATCTCGCGCGGCGCGCGAGGCCGGGGAGGGCCTGGACGTGGTCGCGGTGGGCGTGCGAGAGGAGAACGGCGCGCGGCTCGAGGGATTTTACCGCTAGACCCGCGTCCAGGACGATTCCGAGTTCGGGGAGGTAGTAGGCCGAGGCGTCGGCGCTGCGGCCGATGCCGACGATCGAGAGGCGGCTTTTTTTGAAATCTGGGGCGACCCATCGCTTGAGGACGTGCGCGTCGCCCGGGACCCGCGCGTGCCATTCCTCGCCTTGGGCGAACGCGGATCCCTTGAGGTGCTCGGGAAGGAGCTGGAGCGACCCGACGACGTCGTCCAAGGGGGCGACCCGCATAACATCGAAGAACCGCTGGAGCTCGCGGGACGACACCTGCCCGTCGGCGTCGGAATCGGCGACCGCGAGAAGCTTGCGCGCGAGGTCGCGCGCCGCGCGCTCGGCCGCGCCCTCGTCGCGGACGAGGCGCCGCGCGTAAGCGGTGGCTGCGTTTGTTTCGGGGGCCGAGGCCAGGGCCCGCACTACCTCGAGGGCCAGCTCCGAGAAGAGGGATTCGGCTTCCGCCTCGTCGAGGCGTTCTGAACCCTCAAAGATTCGGCCGACGACATCGCGCCGCGAGGCGCCGTCGAGGGCGGCGACGGCGTCGCCCCCCTGCAGCAAGGCGACCGTCGCCGAGGCGAGGGTCTGGACGTCCTGGGGGGTCGCGCGCAAAGGCGGCCTCTTATTATTATTATTATTATTGCTACATGCCCACAACACGAAGGGAAGCAGCGCCACCATCTGATGATGTGAAAAAAGCGTGATGTGAATAACGAGGCTTTGCTTTGCCCGGTCGGTTTACTACTTACTCCCCTCGCATAATAATAAATAACCCCTCGAGTCGAGTGCCGCAGCGATGGCGGCGCCCGAATCAAAGGAAGAAGAGCAGGGGAGACGAGGGTCGCTGGAGCTGCTGAGCCGGTGGGTCTCGGGAGGGTCAGCACCGTCGATCCCCGGGAGCGAAAGCGAGCCTCTGACGAGCACGCGACGGCAAAAGTGGCGGAAGCGACTGTTGTACCTCGCAGCCTACACGCGGCTCATCAAGGGCGCCGAGGCTGCGCCCAAGGGGTGGCGCGCCGGCACGAAGGCATTGTTTCTTGGGTCGAAGTTAAACCTCCTCCTTTTCGTGTCGGTTGTAGTTCCGTTCTGCCGGGAGTCAGCCGCGGCGTCGTTCGTTCTCTCGTGCCTCGTCCTCCTCCCCCTCGCCGCGATGTTGGGGGACCTGACCGAAAAGGTCGCCTACCACACCTCCGAGACGATCGGGGGCCTCCTAAACGCGACCTTTGGAAACGCGACCGAAGCCCTCGTCTCGATCTTCGCGCTCGAGAAAGGTCTAGTGCGCGTGGTCCAGGTTTCGCTCTTGGGTTCTGTTCTCTCGAACATGCTGCTCGTGCTCGGGTCGGCCTTCGTCGCCGCCGGAATGAAGACCAAGCTCGCCCACTTCAACCGGACGGCCGCCACCGCCAACACTGGTCTCCTCCTCGTCGCGACCCTCGCCCTCCTCGTACCGGCGATGCTCCAGGCCGCGCGCGAGATCACCGTCCCGGGCGAAAAAGCCCTCAGTCGCTGCACGTCTGTGTTGATGCTCGGGGTCTACGTCGCCTACCTCAACTTCCAGCTCTCGAGCCATTCGAAACTCTTCGACGAGGAGGCAGAGATCGAACGCCACGCGGCCGCCAGGGCGACGTCCTTCGGCGACGTCGCCATGACGGCCATGGCGCGGCAAAACCACTCCGGGGAATTGGCCCTCCTCCACGACGACGACGACGACTACGTTTTGCGCCTCGACGTGGCCCTCGGCTGGCTCGCCGCCGTCACCGTGCTCGTCGCCCTCTTCTCCGAACTCCTTACCTCTACTTTGGAAGGATTTTCCGAGGCCTTCGCCCTTCCGGACGCCTTTGTCGGCTTTGTCTTGCTTCCCCTCGTCGGAAACGCGGCCGAGCACGCGACGGCCATCACGATGGCCTACAGAAACAAGATCGACCTCTCCGTTGCCGTCGCCCTCGGTTCTTCTACCCAGATCGCCCTCTTCGTCCTCCCCGTCATGGTCATCCTCGGCTGGATCATCGACCAGCCCCTCGATCTCGCCTTTGGCAGCTTCGAGACGGCCATCACCGCCCTCTCCGTCCTCATCGTCGCCTTCCAGGCTCAAATGGGCGAAGTCCATTACCTCAACGGCCTCGTCCTCGTGGTTGCCTACCTCATCATCGCCCTGGCATTCTACTTCGTCGACCAGCCCTTTGACTAGCCCACGTTTTTCTTTCCCAAGGGGCGCGAGAGCGCCGCCGCCGCCGCCGCCGCCGCCGCCATGTCTTCATGCCTCCCGAAAGTCATCATCACTTGCCTTGAAGTTGCCGCGGGTTTCGTTTCTAGTAATAACTTTTATTACAACTTCAATGTACAATGTTGTTGTTGTTGTTGTTGTTGTTGTTGTTGTTTTTGGGAACTACAAAGAAGAATGGTGATAAGCTGCGTCGAGCGCTGGTACCGGCGGCTGTGCTGCCGGCCGCTCTCCTTGTGCGGGAGAGAAACAGTCCCAACGGATCCCTGGTTTTCGCCAACGCGGAAGTCGTTCGCGGTGGACGCTTCCGAGGAGCTGAGCGTGGTCAAGGCCGCGATTATATCCTGCGTGGGACGCATCAAGCCGCGTCCCTTCTTCCTTTCGGGCACCTCGGACGCCGGTGCCGACTTCGACGTGGTCCGCGACGTCGAGGTGGACGATGCAGGGACCGTGCGGCTCTGCTTCTGGGGCGCACACGTCGACAGAGTCACGCTGGCGCTGCGCGACCTGCGCGGCGCCGACGGCCGCAGGATTCCGGTCACGCCCGCAATTGACGACCTGACGGATGATCTCGAGTTCGAGATCGACGACGCTAACCCCGACGACGACGCTAATACACCCCGTACAGCTCTGCGATCGCCAGGACGCTGGTAGACACGGACGGCTCCGCCCCCGCCCTGCGTCCCCGCCGGCTTGCTAACCCTCCTTTGATTTTCCTCTTTGAAGCGGCACAACCCTAACCACCGGATGAAGCTTGTTGGCTTGACGGGCGGCATCGCCACGGGCAAGTCGACCGTGACGCGGTGGTTTCGCGACCAGGGCGTGGTCGTGGTCGACGCCGACGCCCTAGTCCACGAGCTCCAACGCCCACACTCGAGGCTCGTCGCGGAGATCGGGAAGGCCTTTCCCGGAACCGTCCGCGACGGCGTCCTCGACCGCGAAGCCCTCGGCGCGCGGATCTTTGAAAAGCGGGACGAGCGCCGCAGGCTCGACAAGCTGATGCGCGGGCCCATCGCCCGCGTGCTCGCAGCGCGCCTTGGATCGCACTGGGTGAAAGCAACCCCCCTCGTCGTGCTGGACGCGCCGCTCCTGTGCGAAGCTGGCCTCGACCGCCTCTGCGCGATGGTCGTGGTCGTTTCCGCGCCGAGGCACCTCCAGCTCCAGCGACTCAAGGACCGCGACGGCGTGGCCGACGCCGAGCGCCGAGTCGACGCCCAGATGCCTCTAGCCGCCAAGTGCGCCCGCGCCGACCTCGTCCTCGACAACAGCGGGGACCTTGCCAACCTCAAGCGCCAGTGCGACGCCGCCCTTCCGCGCCTTGGACGCGGGGCGATGGGGGTCTGGTGGTTCAACAGCCTCCCGGGGTTTATGGTCCTGGTGGGGTTAGCATCGTTATTGTTATTGTTGTATTCTTCTTCTTCTTATTTTTAGGAAAGTTCTGTTGTTCCAAAAGATTCGATTTCGAAAGTGCAACGACCGAGCAACAAGGCTCGCATCCCCGATCTGAAGACTGCAAGGAACGAACAACATGACATCCGGAGAGAGTGTTGGCATCGATTTGGGCACGACCTACTCGTGCGTCGGCGTGTGGCAGAACGACCGCGTCGAGATCATCGCGAATGATCAGGGCAACCGGACGACGCCCTCGTACGTGGCCTTCAACGAGACCGAGCGCCTCATTGGCGACGCCGCCAAGAATCAGGTGGCGATGAACGCGACGAACACGGTGTTCGACGCGAAACGGCTGATCGGACGAAAGTTCAGCGACTCGGCCGTCCAGTCGGACATCAAGCACTGGCCCTTCAAGGTGACGTCGGGCGCGGGCGGCAAGCCGCTGATTCACGTCACGTACCGCGGCGAGGAGAAGACCTTTGCCGCCGAGGAAATCTCCTCGATGGTCCTCATCAAGATGAAGGAGATCGCCGAGGCCTACCTCGGCAAGGACGTGAAGAACGCCGTCATCACGGTGCCGGCCTACTTCAACGACTCGCAGCGCCAGGCGACGAAGGATGCGGGCTCGATCTCGGGTCTCAACGTGCTCCGCATCATCAACGAGCCGACGGCGGCGGCCATCGCCTACGGCCTCGACAAAAAAGGCAACGAGCGCAACGTCCTCATCTTCGACCTCGGCGGCGGCACCTTCGACGTGTCGCTCCTGACCATCGAGGAGGGTATCTTCGAGGTCAAGGCGACCGCCGGCGACACCCACCTCGGCGGCGAGGATTTTGATAATCGCATGGTCGACTACTTCCTCCAGGAATTTAAGCGCAAGTTCAAGAGGGACCTCAAGTCGAACCAGCGCGCCCTGCGGCGACTCCGGACGGCGTGCGAGCGTGCCAAGCGCACGCTGTCTTCGTCGACGCAGGCGCACATCGAGATCGACTCGCTGTTCGAGGGCATCGACTTCAACTCGACCATCACGCGCGCGCGGTTCGAGGACCTCAACATGGACTACTTCCGCAAGTGCATGGACCCCGTCGAGAAGGTGATGCGCGACGCGAGGCTCTCAAAGTCGCAGGTCAACGAGGTCGTGCTCGTCGGCGGCTCGACGCGCATCCCCAAGATCCAGCAGCTCTTGTCCGACTTTTTTAACGGCAAGGAGCCGTGCAAGTCGATCAATCCCGACGAGGCCGTCGCCTTCGGAGCGACCGTCCAGGCGGCGATCCTCACGGGAGCCGACAAGTCGGACAAGCTGAGCGACCTGCTGCTGCTCGACGTGACACCCCTCTCGCTCGGGCTCGAGACCGCCGGCGGCGTCATGACGGCCCTCATCAAGCGGAACACGACCGTGCCGGCGAAAAAGTCCCAGACCTTCTCGACGTACGCTGATAATCAGACGAGCGTGCTCATCCAGGTCTTCGAGGGCGAGCGGTCGATGACAAAGGACAACAATCTCCTCGGCAAGTTCATGCTCGACGGCATCCCGCCCATGCCCCGCGGCCAACCGCAAATCGACGTCACCTTCGACATCGACGCCAACGGCATCCTCAACGTCTCGGCCGTCGAGAAGTCGACCGGCAAGGAGCAGAAGATCACCATCAAAAACGACAAGGGCCGACTCTCGCAGCAGGAGATCGACAGAATGGTCGACGAGGCCGAGAGATATAAGGCCGAGGACGAGGCAAACAGGGTGCGCGTCGAAGCCAAGAATTCCCTCGAAAACTACTGCTACTCCATCAAGACTACCGTCGCCGACGAGAAGCTCGCCTCCAAGCTCGCCGACGCCGACAAGGACAAGATCAACGCCAAGGTCCAGGAAACGACCTCCTGGCTCGACGCGAACCCGTCTGCCGAGAAGGAAGAGTTCGAGGCCAAGCAGAAGGACCTCGAGGCCGTCGTCAATCCCATCCTCACCAACCTCGGGGGCGCTGGTGGTGGCATGCCCGGCGGCATGCCCGGGTCCGGCTTCCCGGGTGCCGGCGGGATGCCCGGCGACTTTCCGGGGGGCGCAGCGCCGAACGCGCCGCCCGCGGGCGGCGGAGACGAAGGCCCCAAGATCGAGGAAATCGACTAATTTCGCCTCGGCGTTGTGGTGGTATAATTGAACCCCCGGAGGACATATCCGCTGCCTCCACTCGAGATCGCTGGCTGTCCCCACGTTTCTCTCTCCTCTTTCAACGCGAGCCAGCGCAGCGCGGCGCACCACGCGTCGTTTAGCGAGCGAGCGACCCACCTCGTGTTTGTTCGTTTTGTTGTTTTTTTGTTTGCTGCCACACGTGCCTCTTTTTTACTCCTACTACTACTGCTTAAGGGGAGTTGCCTCAGCCAGATTCCCCCGAGAATATTAGCGTGCGCGTGTGGGCACGAACACGCCTCGCGCCACTCTTAACTTTACGGCACGCGTCATATCATCATCATCATCATCTCCCGAACAGCAGGGGCTCACTCGCTCGCGTCACGTCATTCACTTTTTGGGTCCTCTCGTCATCTGAAAAAGGACGAGGTCGTCGTCCTAGAGCATGAGGAGTTTAGGGTTGGCCATGTAGTGGGCATAAGCCTGGAGGAAGAGGGCGGCGAGGGGTTCGTCGACGACACGGCGGTCGTAGGAGAGTCGGGAGGTCATGGTGGTCGCCTTGCGGGGGTTTCCGCTGTCGTCGAGCTTGAGGGTAGGGACGCCCGCGCCGACGGCGAGGATGCACGCTTGGGGCGGGTTAATGACGGCCGAGAACTCCTTGATGCCGAACATGCCCAAGTTGCTGACGCTGCAGGTGCCGCCCTGATACTCCTCGGGCTTGAGCTTGCCGATTCGGGCTCGGCCGGCGAGGTCCCTAACCTCGGCGGAGATCTGGGCGAGACCCTTGGCGGGGGCGTCGAAGACGATAGGCGTAATGAGACCGTTGGGGGTCGCGACCGCCACCGAGATGTCGACGGAGGCGTTCGGATGAGCGTTGCCGTCGATCCAGGCCGAGTTGGCCTTGGGGACGTCGCGGAGCGCGAGAGCGCACGCGCGGATGACCACGTCGTTGACGGAGACCTTGACGTCCATCGCGGCGAGCTCCTTGCGGAATTTCGCAACGTCGTCGAGCTCGACCGTCACGGAGGCAAAGCTGTGCGGCACCGTCGCGCGAGACTCGGTGAGTCGCTTGCTGATCACTTTGCGCATCGAGCTCGCCGGCGTATCGACGAAGGGCGCGCCGGTCGTGGGGATCGACGCTACGTCGAAGCCGGTCGTCGCCGCGGCTGCTGCCGGGAGCGTGGCGGTCGCCGGGGGGGGCGCCGGAGCTGGTGCCGCCGTCACCTCTTGTTGTATTTGCTGCTGCGCAAGCGCGGGGAACTTTACACCTTTTTTTAGAGCGTTCAGGACGTCGCCCTTGGTGATCCGGCCGCCCTTGCCGCTGCCGGCGAGGCCCGTCGCGTCGATTTTCTTCGAATGAGACAAAAACCGCGCCGCCGGTGTCAGCAGGAACGGGTCACCACTCTTGGGGGCCGGAGCAGCAGGGGCCGGAGCAGCGGCAGCAGCGGGGGCGACGGCTTCGACCGCAAAGTTCTCGAACGCTGCCACGTCCGCCGCATCTTCAACCACGACCATGATCGGCGTACCGACCTTCACCTCGCTCCCCTTATCCACTAGAAGCTTGGCCACAATCCCGTCGTCCTGGGCCTCAAAGTCCACCGTTGCCTTGTCGGTCTCGATCTCGGCGATCACGTCGCCGGCCCCGTAACTTCCGCCCACCTCGACCTTCCATGTCGAGATCGTCCCCGCCTCCATCGTCGGCGATAGCGACGGCAGCCCCACCACCTGGTGCGACGGGTAGCTCAGCCACCGTACCATACATGGTCTTCGGAGAGAGAGGGTGCGGACGAGGAGCCGCATGATGATTTCGGAAAGTGTACCGTTGAAGAAAGCCGTTGAGCCCTCTTTCGCACCTCTGCTGGCTGGGTGGTGGGGTTGCCCGAGGCGTGGCTTATAGAGCCGTCGGGACGCCGCGCCCGGCCCAAGGCGTTGGCGACCCCCTACTCGCGGTGCGGTAGATGCGGCCAACTTGGACCGCCTTGGCCTCGGCGAAGTTGGCACAGCCTTTTTCTACCCACGTCCGCGCTGCAATTCGCGTGGTGCAGGTGTCGTAGAGTTCGTGGCACGCTGTCCTCGTCGAAGGCGCCAACGACGGTGCCGCAGCTGCGTAGCCGCTACTCGACGGGGCCCGGGAGACCGGATGGGTGCACGGCGCCAGGCTCCGGGGGGATGGTGATGTCGATGGCGATTCTGCGCGTGGACTCGCGCTGCGCGTCGATCGACGTGTAAAAAAGGTTGAGAGGGGTGAAGAGCGCTGGAAGTATAGAACGAGCCCCAGACGAGCATCAAGATTGGCGTCGTGGAGTCGCTCTCTGTCGAGCGTGGTGAGGATGTTAGGCACGACGTGGTGTTGGGCGAGGTTGCCTCGATGTCGGCCGCAGAGGCGCAAGCCGACAGCAGGGGCGGCGATGTCAGCAAAGACGCCGAGAATGTCGGAAAGGATGCCGAGATCCAACGAGGAGGTCGCTTCGCTCAGCGGCTCTACTATGCGTGATTGGACGGTCAACTCGCGTCCTGGGAGTTTGGCTCCCTATCCGTTCGGCTCATGAAGTTGGATACTCGCGTGCACAAGCTAGCGAACTAGAGGCTAGCCCCATGCGTGGGGCGTAGGCCACTCCCAGCGCCATGGCGCGTGGGAGTAGGGTCACTGGGCGGGGTAGGAAGGGGAATTGAATTGATTTGTTGTTGCCAGTTGTCGCGGTTTTGAGCAACGGAGTACCAGGTGGCTGCGGGTATATGGAACTGGCGGAGTGCCTTGTTGAGACAACGGCCGTGCGTGAACTGTGGGGACCCGCGGGGACGTTTGGAGGCGCACCACGAGGTGAGCATTTTCTCCCGAAGGAGGCGATGCCAGAGCATCCGGGCAACGTGGCCTGCCCAGCGAAGAAGTTGTCGGCGTGAGATGTGGATGTCGATAGTCTCCAGGCCGAGGCGCCGGAGAAGGTGTACACTACAGTAGTAGTCGGCCCGTAAAAAAACGGGAATAAAGGCACTTTGCGATTGCTCCCGAGTTTTCTGTAGGGCGGTGGTGAACGAACTAAAAAAACCACCCCGCCTCAACGTCGTGCGAGTCCAGCAGGTGGTTATTAGAGTTCAGGGAACAGGACAGTTCCCCTAGCCTACACGACAGACGTAGATCTACACTTCGGTGTGGTTTACACGTAAGACTACGTACCCACGGGACGTGCTACTATCATGAGATGAGCTTAGAGCACATTCCTGGGACTATCGGATGTGCGAAAAGGCGAAGGGTGAGGAAGAGATGTCGTTCTCCACGGACGGACGGACGGACGGCGCAGGAGATGGAGACCGCAGATGCAGTTTTTACTCGGCAGGAATCTCGATGTCGCCGCCGTTGATTTTTTTGGTAATTTCTGATGGAGTCTCGCCGTTGACAGTACAGCCGACGGAAAACGCCGTCCCGAGGATCTCCTTGACGGTCCCGGACAGATCTTTGGCCATAGACTTATGGCGCATCGTGCGCGCAATTTCGATAATTTGATCGAGAGTTAGGTTGCCGTCGTGCTTTATGTTCTTTTCCTTTTTCCGGTCCCGCGGCGGCTCGTTCAAAGCCTTCACCACGAGTGCCGAAGCGGTAGGAACGACCTCTACGGTCGCTTGCCGGTTGATGATCGTCAGCTTCACGGTCACATTAAGACCCTTCCAGTCTAGTGTTGCTTTCTGGATGTCCTCGCCGACTTTTTTCGGGGACAGACCAAGCGGACCGATCTTGGGGGCGAGCGAGGAGGCGGCGCCGATTTCGCCGCCGACGGCGCGCATCACAACGTACTTCGGTTGGTCATTTGCTGGTGGGGGACCCATCGCCGATCGCTCGTGTGAGTTGCGCGATTACCTCTAGCTAGGGCCTAGTTTTAAGCTCTCTGGAGTGCGAGTGTTGAGCACAAAACCGATTTCAGTTCGCCCTAAACACGCCAACCCTGGCGGGGTGTCTTGGGCGGTCCGTGAAGATCCGAATTCGGTTTGGCGGTCCCGGGAATGAGGTGATATCTTATTCACCGTCAGGGGCGGCGATTTTGCGACGACTTCGGTAGGTTTTTCGCATACACACCTCCTCCTCCGTACCATCCGATTTCGAAGCGGATTCGCGTGCGCGGGACAGCCAACGTGGTGCCCTCCTCGCGAAGAAAGTGGCGGTCTGTGACATCATAAAATAAAACGCGGCAGATGTGTATCAAAGTCGTCGTCGTGATATGCTCATGTTTCCGCCTCGTCGAGGCGAGTAAGCTCACTTTGCGGGATAGATCGATGCGTCTGGTGTTCCCGGCGGCGAAGTTTCTGGGTCTGCTTGGCGGCGGCCTCGATGGCGGTGTTGTCCATTTCGACGCCACCTTGGTTCTCGCTGGCGTACGCGAGCTTGTACTCGCGCGCCTTCCGCGAGTAGCGCATGAGGCGAGCGACAGGCAGAATGGCATAGCATCGGTGGACTCGAAGATGAGGGCGAGTTGGTTGGTAGTCATCTGCGCCTCAGTGCCGACGTTGCGGCGACGGTAGTGCTGCTCGGACTTGCCCCACCCGTACTCGACACCGTCGCCGGCGAGCTCGGGATGGCACTTCGTTGATGAGAGAAGGAGGTGGCCGCGGTCCTCGACGAGCTGTTGAAGGAGCTTCTTTTCGTCCTTGAAGCCGGCGCAGTTCCCCAAGATCTGTCGTGAGTCTGTTTGGACTGGTGCGGTCAAGCGAGCGCTGCGAGCTACCAGAGCACAGATCTGGTGTACTCCGTCTCTTCACCTCCTGCTGCAGCCATGATGACGAGAGCCATCAGGCTGCGTGGATGCATCGACACTGTCCGGACGCGCTCGGACGGCGCGTCAGGCGTCAGACGCGACGCTACGCCGCCTAAGATGAAGGGTAAAGTCAAGCGCGCCTCAGAGCGGGGGTTAGTTTGGCAATATGTTGTTGCGGCTCGCGTCACAGAGTGTGCGTCGCGGCGCTCCCGTGCGGGTCCCGGCGCGGCGGCTCGGGGCCGGGCCGCAGCCGAAGCATGGGACATTGTTTGGTGAGACGGCCGAGACGAAGTGGGAGGGCTGGGAGCCTATCGTCTACACCGCGTACGCCGCGTCCGCGATCGTCCTCATAGTCGGCCTCGCCAACAAACCCCAGACATCAATTCTCCAGTGGGCGCGCGAGGAGGCTCTCGCTAGGATGAAGATCCTGGAAGCCGGAGGCGACGTCCAGTATGGCGTGCACTACTCCAACTCGAAGATCACCTTTTCCAAAGAAGACGTCGGAGAACTCCCTGTCCAGGAGGAAGAAGAAGACTGAGCGCCACGGTGCACGCGCATATTAAACCAACGCGCTTTCTTTCTCTCTCCTCCCTCTAGGGCTCGGGCTTTGTTTAACGACCGTAAATACTGCGTCGTTCCAGCGCGCACTGCGTCGGAGATGCGCGAAGTTTGTTGACTAGGGGGAATGCAGAGGATTGTGCAATATGCGCAGCAGCTACGCTAACCGTTGGTTGCGATGGAGGACGGCGCCTAACACGCTTGCTCCCTGCGGCGGCCCCGGCCGTCCCGGAGTGAGACGGTGCCTGCTCGCCTCCCGGGATGGCCGGTTAGCACCCGGAAAGTCCGCGCTGGGATGGGGTTCGCTCGGTTGGGCAGAACGCGACGGACAGGTCGATTGTTCGTGGACCAACACGTCCGCGGCCTGCGACGCTTTTGCACGACCTCGCATAAGACCGCGCGCAGTGGCGGTACACCATCAACAAGTCCGTCCTCGTCCCTCGCCTCTGCCCCAACTGCGTGATTTTCCTCTGTGATTCCGTACCGGCTCCTGCCGGTCCGGCCTGGCTCCCATGCTCGGGAGAGGTTTGAAGTTAGTTAATTAGTTAGCGCAGCAGCCACGACAGTTGTTAGAAGACAGTCGTAGTGGTTGCGCCGTCGTTTTGAGGATTTAGGCGTAAACTCAAGGGTTAAAGGGCGGAAAGTGCGCTGATTGAAGCAGCAGCAGCAGCAGCAGCAGCTTATTCGATTGTTGGCGGGGGTGGACAGTCCAGCAGCTGGATACGCCGTCCTTACCCTTTGATGCTGCGGTTGAAGTAGTGATTTCGCGACAGATGTTCAGGAAGGCGGTGTTTGTGGTGCTGAGCGCTCCTTGGGGGTGCTCGTTCGTGCTACAGCAGCCGCAGACGCGACGAGTCACCCCGCAGGCCGTGGAAGAGTCGGCGGCGCCGGCGTCGGTGGCGGATGTGCCGCTAACGGACTCGAATTATGTAGCCATGGGTCTTGCGAAGGTATTCTTCATGAGCGAAGGCAAGGCGCAGGGCCAGTATATCATCGAGCCGCTGACTGCGGGGACGCTCGAGACGTTGCAGCTCGGCGTTCCGACGTCTTATTGCCGTATCTTCGGCACGACGTGCGGCGACCTCTTCGACGATCCCGCCAACCCGAGCGTCGTGCAAGTCAAAAACCTTGCCAAGCTCACCGAGGGCTACGAAAATGTCCAGCTCTGCGAGTCGATGATCGAGAGGTCGATGGCCGCTGCGCGCACCTTTCGCAGGCGCCCCGAAGCTGCCGAGTACGTCGCCGTTGACGACACCTCCGAGGAAGTCAACTTCAACACCGACCGCAAGCGCATCATGGACCTTCAGTATGAGCCTTCCTTCGACGACAACGTCAAGCAAGATCGCTCCATCGACGTCTACAATCGCGGCGGCGGGGACGACGACACGCTCGCCGACGAGATAAACCGCCTCGCCGAGTCCTAAGACCCTTTGCCTATCTCGCCCATCAAGAGCGAAATCCTCATCGATGCTTCTTATGCGGGGCCTGACGAAGTTAAGGCATGCTGTTTGTGATTACGTTATTTTATTTCGCACGACGCCGAGTAAAATAATTGAGGGTCGAGCACCTGGTCTGATGGTAGGGACCAAGGTGCATCCATTATTAAACATCTGACGATGTCGCCCGTCTCCTCCTGGCCAGCAACGGTCACGGGATACGCTGGGCGCATCTTATCCGGCCGGTTGCACCACCACCACAATTCGAATCGACTACCCTCTCGTTGTCAGTATGGCCTGTCTTTCGGTCTTCCCCCCTTTCTTTTTTGCTTGCTTCTTCTTGGGAACATCTTTCGGCCTTAGACGGTGGCACTCACCACGATGGTTCTGTCTGTCTGTCTGTCTGTCTGTCTGTCTGTCTGTCTGTCTGTCTGTCTGTCTGTCTGTCTGTCTGTCTGTCTGTCTGTCTGTCTGTCTGTCTGTCTGTCTGTCTGTCTGTCTGTCTGTCTGTCTGTCTGTCTGTCTGTCTGTCTGTCTGTCTGTCTGTCTGTCTGTCTGTCTGTCTGTCTGTCTGTCTTTTTGTCTGTCTGTCTGTCTGTCTGTCTGTCTGTCTGTCTGTCTGTCTGTCTGTCTGTCTGTCTGTCTGTCTGTCTGTCTGTCTGTCTGTCTGTCTGTCTGTCTGTCTGTCTGTCTGTCTGTCTGTCTGTCTGTCTGTCTGTCTGTCTGTGTCTGTCTGTCCCGTCTGTCTCTGTCCAGGCTGTCTGTCTGTCGGTCTGTCCTGTCTTTTTGTCTGTCTGCACCGTCGAACTAGTCTCGTTTTCATCTCTGTCTGTCTGTCTTTTCGGCCTGTCTGTCTTTTGTCTGTCTGTCTGTCTTTTCGTCGTGTCTGTCTGTCTTCGTCTGTCTGTCTTTTTGTCTGTCTTCTTCCGTCTGTCTGTCCATGTCTGTCTGTCAACAGATCACTGTCGTCTGGCCCGTCTTTTTCCGTCTCTGTCTTTGTCTGTCTGTCAACAGATCACCCAACTGTCTGTCCCGTCGTCTGTCTGTCTGTAATTCACCTGTCCGTCACACCGTCTGTCTGTCTTGAAGATCACTGTCTGTCATGTTGTCTGTCTGCGCAACTCGTTGTCTGTCTGTCTTATTGTCTGTCTGTCTGTCTGTCGTCTGTCTGTCTGTCTGTCTGCCTATGTCTGTCTGTCTGTCTGTTGTCATAGTCTGTCTGTCTGTCTGTCTGTCTGTCGTCGTCGTCTGAGTTTGCCGCGACAGAGGTCTGCCTGTCAATGTCTGTTCGTGTCTGTCTGGGTTGTCTGTCGTACTGTCGGTCGTCTGTCTGACTACGAAGACCAAGCTGTGTGCGCGGTCGTTGTTCTCGAAGTTCGAGACCTCGCCGCGGCCGAATGCGCGAATCTCGCGGTGACAATAACGAGGAAGGTCGTTGCAGTGCCATTGGGTTGAAACCAGATCGCGTCGTGTTCACCAAGCCAAAAAGCATTCGCAAGACAGACAACATCGGTACAAAACCGTGGCGACGCGGGATACGATGCTCGCGGGAGAACAGCAAGTCGCCTCTGATTCGAATCTCGGGCTCGGGGAGAGCCAGCAACAACTCATCGAGGCCACGAGAGCAGAACTTGCTCGTAACGAAGCCGCAACAATGGCGTGTTAAAGTGGATGGGCCGCTTCATCTTTTGCTTAGCTCTGATGCTGCGTCAACAGATCACCCAACGCCAGGCCCGTCTTATTCCGCTCTGCCCATGCTGGGTCAACAGATCACCCAACGCCAGGCCCGTCGTCGCGATGTAATTCACCAACCCGCCACACCGCGGCATCTTGAAGATCACGACTACCATGTTGCGTCGCGCAACTCGTTTCCCTTCTCGACGGAATGAAAGTGGATGGGCCGCTTCATCGGATGCTAAGTTGATACGGAAAGTACGCGGTGGTTGATGCTACAAGAGCGCGCATGTATCGTTAAGCCCGAGCGATGAGAGTGATAGTCTTGGCGTCGCATGCCCCAAAACCATTCGGTCGCTTGTAGTATCGAGAGCGAAATTTCCTTTACGGGACGCATACCTGGCGACACCACAAGTAATACAACGAATGCGAGGAGCGTTTCGATAACGACGAGGTAGCATCTCTGGTCAGCCGCGCTCTCAAGGAGGAGCACGTCGACACTTCTGTTGTCTCGAGCGCGCTCGCTATGGCACCAATGAGGACAACGGATTCGTCGGAAGATACGATACGCCGCGCACCACAATTGGCGTAATTTCTCTCACATCTCCTAGGCACACTGGAACCCACATGTCCCAGGTCGATCCACAGACGACCTCCGTTGCATGCCTCGGGGTTGACCAGCCAAGAAGCCATGCGCGTGCAGTACCGTCTTTCTAAAGAACTGGCTGTCGAGTTGCATCTTAGCGTGCTCGTGGACACAGACCTCTCAAAAAATGCTTCTTTATGTGAGAAAATTCTGAGGCTAGAGCGAGGGGAAGATGAGTCGCCGCTGGCATCGATGGTGCCGCTACTTCTTGGTGCTGATCTGAGTTCCACGAACCTGCCACGGTGGGCAGTCGATGTGGTCCAAGCGCTATCGCTAATCGTCGTCGTCGTCACCACCTCGGTGTCGGTCGCGCTCATTCATTCCGGCATATCATTTTGGGCATTGGGTGCAGTGGCGTTTCACGTCGATAGGGACGAAGCGCATCGACGTTCGGCGCGGCAACGCATCGTGGTCGCACGTCAAGGTCGCAGAGACAGACCACGTCTACACACACGGCCTTCTGCTTCCACTTCTCATTATTCCACATTTCATGGTCTCGCTATCGACTATGATCATCCTTGCTAAGTGGCTTATCATCGGTCGTTATCGCGTCGGGACCACGCGTCGTGGCACGCCGTTCTTTCTGCGCTTGTGGCTCGTTGATCGGTTGATCGATCAAATCGGCCTCTGGGTTGGAATGTTTACCTACGACACGCGCTCTTTATAACCTGCTTCTTTATCTTGATGGGCGCTCAGACATCGCCTCATGCAAGGACCAAGGTTCTGCTGCGAGAATTCGATGTTATCTCCGTTGGCTTGCATGCGACAGTCAGCGGTACCACATGTTCGAACCCGACGGTTTGTCTGCGGTTTGCTCGCGTAACCTGGAGCCGCACTCGAAAACCAAATCGCAGTCTGTCGTCATGCCAGGTTAAAAAATCGAGCATGGTGCCAAACTTGAATATAGCTCGGCGACGATGGCCGGGATGCAGCTGGCTAGCGGCAACGTGTATCGGTCGAATCCGGCACAGCTCGCGGGTGTCGCGGCAAACGTGGCAGCGCCCAGACACAGCCTCGTGGCTTTGGTTCGAGTTCGCAAAGCTCGCGACATTACCTTGCTTCTTTTGCGGATCTTTCTTCATTCACATCGAATATTCTTCTGGAGCTCACCTCGCGGCAGGTGCCGATTTTCCTGACAACCAACGTGGTTGTTTCCTCCGTTGCTTACTTTGTCGCAGGTTGACTGGTACGCCTGGCGTTTCCGTTATTGCGAGCTCGCCTATTTTGTCTTGGGCTACTTCACTGCGATGTTTGTTATGGGCGGTGTTATTCTCGTATTAAACAAACGTTCGTGTTCGAGTGCCATGCATCGCAAGTCTCTGGTGTCATCGTTGTTCTCCTCTAAATGGACCCTCGTTGGATGCCTGCGTCACGGTTCGCACGAGCGCGATGACTTGGCGTGGCGCTTGCGGACGTGGTTCGTAGAGTGGGTTTGGTATCGTCGCATCGTGTTTGGATTTGGCTCGCTACTTTGGGAGGAGAATGGTCTCGTCAGCACGGCCTTGATGAAGGCCCTGGGATTGCGCGTCTGGTTTGGGTGCGGTGTCGAAATCAAATGGCTGCGTATGAGAATCGACCCAGGTCGACGGCTAGCATGGCAGACTCGTACTTTTTCTCGCCCATTGGAGCCAAGCTTGTCGAGATTCGCGACGGCGTGCGGCTAACAACGTGCTCCACGTCCTCCTACGTTGGAGCGAATGGCACATACAAAGTGGTCAAAAAAGGGGGGGGCGCGCGCTCAGGTCGGGCTTCGCTCGCGGCTCAACGCCGGCGTGGTCGTCGAACCGGGCGCTGTTGTAGGTCACTAAAGTACTGTTCCAGAGGACCATTTTGTTCGTACGGGCACGACGTTCTTCGCATCGAACACTATCTTGTCGGCCTCCTAAAACAGGAGAAAAAGACACGCCGGGCAACCGCGCACTGGGCAGGTTTTTTTGAGTCAGTCAGTCAGTCAGTCAGTCAGTCCTGCGTGCCATCGTGATGTTCTTCCTTGACTCTGTCTCTCTTGTCCCTGCGTACGTGAGTTTGCCGTGCTGTTTTTTTACGGCATGCATGCCCCACTATTTCAAATCGGACGATTACGAAGACGGGTTTCGCGTCCGGATCCAAGTCTGGCGCCCACCAGTCGACCGGACACCCGCGCTTCTTGTCGCGGGTCCAATCGCACTGGTGACGTACGCATCGCTTGCAGTCGTGTTATTGCGCTTGGCAGTGGGTCGTGCCAAAGGCGCGATATTGCATCCGAGTTGCATCATGTGGGCTGGCGACATCGTCGCCGACGGCGTCATCCTTCTTGGACCCATGGCCCAGCTACCGAGCTTAGACAGCCCCGTTGTCTTGGGGGAATAAATTCGTTCGTGGTACGATCGAAATCGCCAGCTATAGGTAGGTAGGTAGGTAGGTAGGTGGCTCTCACGAGACGGGTGCTCTACTTTGAGAATCGTTCGTTAACACGCTTGAACGAACGATAATTGGACGGACGGAAGCGTGGCTAGGACGGAAGGCTAAGAGTGTTCGGAAGAAGAAGAAGAAGAAGAAGAAGAAGAAGAAGAAGAAGAAGATGGGGCGTAGGCGTTGACGTAGCGCGCGAGCGCCCAGAGAGGGAAGACGTTCCGGTATGCGGTGTAGGTGATCCCGCAGGCGCGGTTGAAGACGCCGGAAATGCCCTCCTGGGGCCAGTCGCCGGATTTGAGCTGCCTGGCTTTCAAGTAGTCGATGCCGCGTTGGACGGCAGCCGCGTCGGCGCAGCGTCCGCACATAAGGCCGAGCAAGGCCCAGCTGGTGTTGACGACGGCGGCGCCGCATTGGTCGCCGTAGGCTCGCATGCCGTCGGCGGCGTAGGCCTTGTCGAAGCACGAGGTGAAGTCTTCGCCCCAGCCGCCGTTGGGTCGCTGCTCGGAGAGCAAAAAGTCGCAGGCTCTCTTGATGCTCGGGGAGGTGTAGGGGTCTTCGCCCGTATCGACGAGGCCCTCGATCCCAAACCAGCACGCGTAGGTGAAGCAGCACCCCCAGGACCCGTACCACGAGCCGTCCGCGCGCTGGATGGACTTGATGAAGGCGTTTGCCCGGCGGAGGGCCTTGGCGATTTCGTTCGCGCGGTGGGTCGGGTAGGCGAGGTGGAAGCGTTTGAGGGCGCCGGCCGAGGCCATGGAGCACTCGACGTAGCCGTAGTCGATCATGATGTCCCCGAAGACTTCCGAGGGGTTGAGGGCTTCGTACCAGCCGTATCCTCGGTTGTTTTCGTAGGTCGCCCAGCCGCCGTCATAATTTTGGAGCGCGAGAATGACGTCGACGGCGTCGGCGAGGCGATCGAGGGAAAGCGCCGCGTCTTTGACGCAGTCCAGGCGCGAGAGCGCGAGGACAGACTTCAAGCCCTCGGCCGTGCAGTCCGAGATGGGCCAGCCGTGGGCGCTCGTCGAGAAGGGCCACCCTCCCTTGGACGCGTGACGGAACCAGCGTTCCCTGTTCTCGGGGGCCTCGTAGTCCCACGCGGGCGTGGCGCGCGACGTTTCGGTCGAGAGAATTTGAGTTTTCTCGAGGAATTCGAAAGTCCGGACGGCGCACTCGCGGAGCTCGGGGTCGTCGCCCAATCGGGACTCGACGAGGGCTTGGGCGGCAAAGCTCGCGTCCCAGCACTGGCTGCCGTTGTACCCTTGCATCTTCATACCGTCCTCGGCAACCCAGAGATAGTCGGGAACGCGAAGGGCGTGTCTCGCGAACGCGTCGGCCGCGTCGGGTCTCTCCTCGTCGTCGAACGCGATCAGCATGTTCCACGCTTTATTCACGGGGCCGATGTCGACGTAGTTTGTTTGGAGGTCCTCGGCGTGGACGTACTGTGCGGCGAACGCGATGCCGCGCCGCCGCGCGATCCGTCGCAGCGGCCCCAGGACCGCGCTCCGCTCGTACCACGACAAGAAGCGCTGCGCGAACCGCATCAGGGGGTGAACCGGCGAATAGTCGTCCGTCGGCGCGACGAGGCTCCGCGTCTTCGTCCAGGGAATCGCCGCGTAGTCCACGTGCGAATCAGCATCATACAGTTCGCGTCGCAGCGCAAGAATGAGCTCGTCGGTTTCGGCAAACGGATACACCCACCGCTTGCCCCACAAGTAGCTCATGGGCAGGTAGACCATGCGCGCGTGGCACCACATGCGGCACGGGTGAAAGGGACACCACGCGGGCAGCAACCACATCTCGGGCGGGACGCTCTCGTGGCCGTCCCAGTCCATGACGCCCAGCACGCACAACCCGAACTTGGCCCACGACGACGTGTAGGTAGCGCCGCCGTGCTTCAAAATAAACTCCAAGCCTCGCTTGGCCGTCTCGTCCGTCGGCGACGCTCCGAGCAGCCGCAGCGCGACGTAGGTGAGCGTCGACCCGAACATCGTCGACGGACTCTCGATGTGCGTGCCCCAGCCCCCGTCGCTCTGCTGGTGGTTCCTGTAGTACAACATCATCGCCTCTCGCTGCCTCGCGTCGAGCACGCGATCCTGCTTGCCGGTGACGTACCACGAAATCACCAGCCCCGGACTCAAGAAGTGGGGACCCCCGTAGTCCCCGGCCCAGTGCCCGTCCTCGCTCTGGAGCATGCGGTAAAACATAAACCCCCGCCGCAAAGCGTCGCGAGGACTCTTCGCGCCGGCGGCGGCACTTTCTTCTTCTTCTTCTTCTTCTTCTTCTTCCGGATGCCCGTAGGCCGCGACTCGTTGCGCGCGCAGGATCCGGTCGCTCGCGTTCGGATTCACCGAGGGATCAAAGCTCGCCGTAACCTCCCCCTCATCCTCCTCCACAAAGTACCAGATCTGGCGCCCGGCGGGCTCACCGCTTAACTTTACTCCCTCCTCCGCCCGCGCGTTCGTCACCGCGTGACTCTCCGTACCAGAAGCGAACCGCCACCCCGCTCTCGGACCGCGCCGCGGCCCTGGCTTCCAATCCGGCTGCCGCTCGATGCGACGCTTCCGAGCCCCCCCCGGATGCGACACGCCCCTCGACAAAGCGAGCGCGATGGCGCCGATCGAGACCACGCAGCAAGCCGCTCGACTTTTCGAGAAAATCGCGAGCGCTACTCTCGACCACACACCCCCGATCGACCAAACGAGCGCCACGGCCCACGCCTCGGACACGCCCCGCGTCGCGCCAGCGCCGTGGGCCTCCCATCGCGGCGAAATCTCGGCACGCGCGTTGTCCCAGCGCCCCGCAGACAACAGCGCGACCGCCGTCCCCGAGGACACGGCAACAAAACTCAGGGGTGTTGTCACCAGCAGTTGACCACACCCCAACCCGACGACCGTCACGGTGCTCTTCGCGTACGCCCACCCGGGCACGCTCCGCGACTTTGACGTGTACGTACTCAACGATATCCCACACAACCCCGCAGCCACACACTCCATCATCTTTCTCTTGTACTGGGGGGTTAAGGGCTTTGAATGATGACGTCATCCCACGTTGAAAAAAAAAAAATCCTTAGGATTTATTTAAAAATTTATTTAAAAATTTATTTAAAACTTTATTTATTTATTTCGTGGGGCAATTATTCAGCGCGGCAGTACATCAGAGCGTTGAGAGAGCACAGACCGGAGAACATACGGCTGACGCCCGCAGCCCAACAGCACTCGCGGGCGCAGGCGGCGATGAGCAGCAGCCGCTGGAGAGGGTTGGGATTTGGAAAACTAACTTTCTAGCGGGAGCTGTGCCGCCGAAATCTGTAGCGCGGATGCTCAATCAATCTCGAGGTGATTGGCATTTTTGCGAATCCCCCCGGCTTCGAGGCGGCGCGTGTGCGCAGCACTGCACAGAGTAAGATGTGGCACGCCACGAAGAAGAAAGCGTGTTGTGGAAATAAAGAGAAGGGGCAACCAAGAAATCCAATTTCCCGCATAATATCCCTCGTCAATCAAAACCCTAGAAACCGAAACATCAAAATAATGAGTTACAAGTGCAGGCCAGTAAGTTCACCTAGTCCCAATCTCTAACCCCAGTAAGTTCACCTGGTCCCAGTAAGTTCACCTGGTCAGTAAGTTCACCTAGTCCAAATCTCCAACCCCAGGAAGTTCGACGTAAACCCACTCGTGCTCACACCACTCCTTCGAGCTCGTCGCTGTCGCCTCAGCCAATCTAAGCTGCTTCGATCCGCACACGCCGCTAACCTTTCATTTTACTCTAAAACTCCCAGTAAGCTCACCTGGTCTCAGTAAGTTCACCTGGTCACTATATTCACCACACAGAAGACGGGCTTGTGGGCAAGAGGACGCGGACCTCGCGGGGCGTCTGGTCCTGGCTCTTGTTGATCGTTTGGCGTAGGCGGGCCTTGAGGGATACAGGTTGGAGGAGCCTCGGTGACACGACACGATCAATCACGTATCTGGTACCGTTGCAGTGGCCGTGCGACGGGTCGAGGTTGCGAAGACTTTAAGCTCGCGATTAAAGTCAGCATGCCGTTGGCTGTCAGGGAGTTGAAAACTCGACTGTAAAGAGCGAGGCGTCGTCTTCCGACCCAACCTAGTCGGCCGAAAAGAACTCCGACGCCTCGTCTCCGGGAAAGAAAAAAAAAGGCCGCGGTCACGCGCGCGTTGTCAGCATCGACAACATCGTTTCGACGGGGCGTGAGAATGGCGCGCTGAAAGAGCCGCCGCGGGTCGTGGAAATAGTCTGCGAGGTCGCCGTAGACGGCTTGGAGGATCACTGTGTGGCTCTCGCGCCTACCTGATCCTTACTCTCGCGCCTACCTGATCCTTACCCTAAATCGAGGGACAAACAGACAAACGTACTTATCTCCGCCCGTCAGGCACATCCCTCATACCCCACAAACCCACCCACATCCTTCATGCTCCCCACACACACCCCCCCCTCTTAGCAGTCGACATTTAAAGACAAACAGACAAACAAACAAACAAACAAACAAACAAACAGACAAACATCTGTCGATTAGTAGTTAGGACAAGTGCAGGCCAGTAAGTTCACCTACTCCCAATCTCTAACCCCAGTAAGTTCACCTGGTCCCAATCTCTAACCCCAGTAAGTTCGGTGTAAGCCCACTCGTGCTCACATCCACTCACCCCACTCTCCTTCGAGCTCGTCGCTCTCACCTCCGCCAATCTAAGCTGCTTTGATCCGTACACGCCGCTCGCCTTTGCGTTCACTCTAAAAACCCCAGTATGTTCACACCTGGTCCCAGTAAGTTCACCTGGTCACTCAGTTCACCTAGTCCCAATCTCAAACCCCAGTAAGTTCACGTGGTCCCAGTAAGTTCACCTACCGTGCGCGTGTAGACGCCGGGAGGGGGCTTATCGGTCGATATTGCGCAGCACGTGTGGGGTAGGGTGGAGTCGTCGACTCAGAAGAGCATATCTCCTCGGGGTTGCCGATCGACAGAGAGCCACGTAGAGCTGGACGTGGCAGAAGACGGGCTTGGGCAAGAGGACGCCGACCTTGCGGGGCGTCTGGCCCTGGCTCTTGTTGATCGTTTGGCGTCGGTGGGGCTTGAGGGATACAGGTTGGAGGAGCCTCGGTGACACGACACTATCGATCATGTATCTGGTACCGTTGCAGTGGCCGTGCGACGGGTCGAGGTTGCGAAGACTTTAAGCTCGCGATCAAAGTCAGCATGCCGTTGGTTGTCAGGGAGTTGAAAACTCGACTGTAAAGAGCGAGGCGTCGGCTTCCGACCCAACCCGCGGTCATGCGCGCGTTGTCAGCATCGACAACATCGTTTCGACGGGGCATGAGAATGGCGCGCTGAAAGAGCCGCCGCGGGTCGTGGAAATAGTCTGCGAGGTCGCCGTAGACGGCTTGGAGGATCACTGTCTGGCTCTCGCGCCTACCTGATCCTTACTCTCGCGCCTACCTGATCCTTACCCTAAATCGAGGGACAAACAAACAGACAGACAGACAGACAGACAAACATCTGTCGATTAGTAGTTAGGACAAGTGCAGGCCAGTAAGTTCACCTATCTCTAACCCCAGTAAGTTCACCTGGTCCCAGTAAGTTCACATAGTCCCAATCTCTAACCCCAGTAAATTCGGCGTAAGCCCACTCGTGCTCACATCCACTCACCCCACTCTCCTTCGAGCTCGTCGCTCTCACCTCCGCCAATCTAAGCTGCTTTGATCCGTACACGCCGCTCGCCTTTGCGTTCACTCTAAAAACCCCAGTATGTTCACACCTGGTCCCAGTAAGTTCACCTGGTCACTCAGTTCACCTAGTCCCAATCTCAAACCCCAGTAAGTTCACGTGGTCCCAGTAAGTTCACCTACCGTGCGCGTGTAGACGCCGGGAGGGGGCTTATCGGTCGATATTGCGCAGCACGTGTGGGGTAGGGTGGAGTCGTCGACTCAGAAGAGCATATCTCCTCGGGGTTGCCGATCGACAGAGAGCCACGTAGAGCTGGACGTGGCAGAAGACGGGCTTGGGCAAGAGGACGCCGACCTTGCGGGGCGTCTGGCCCTGGCTCTTGTTCATCGTTTGGCGTCGGTGGGGCTTGAGGGATACAGGTTGGAGGAGCCTCGGTGACACGACACTATCGATGATGTATCTGGTACCGTTGCAGTCGCCGTGCGACGGGTCGAGGTTGCGAAGACTTTAAGCTCGCGATAAAAGTCAGCATGCCGTTGGTTGTCAGGGAGTTGAAAACTCGACTGTAAAGAGCGAGGCGTCGGCTTCCGACCCAACCCGCGGTCATGCGCGCGTTGTCAGCATCGACAACATCGTTTCGACGGGGCATGAGAATGGCGCGCTGAAAGAGCCGCCGCGGGTCGTGGAAATAGTCTGCGAGGTCGCCGTAGACGGCTTGGAGGATCACTGTCTGGCTCTCGCGCCTACCTGATCCTTACTCTCGCGCCTACCTGATCCTTACCCTAAATCGAGGGACAAACAAACAGACAGACAGACAGACAGACAGACAGACAGACAAACATCTGTCGATTAGTAGTTAGTTAGGACAAGTGCAGGCCAGTAAGTTCACCTATCTCTAACCCCAGTAAGTTCACCTAATCCCAGTAAGTTTCATATAAGGTCACCTGGTCAGTAAGTTCACCTAGCTCTAACCAACTCCTTTGAGCTCGTCGCTCTCGCCTCCGCCAATCTAAGCTGCTTTGGTCCGCACGCGCCGCCAACCTTTGAGTTTACTCTAAAAACCCTTTACTCTAAAACCCCAGTATGTTCACCTGGTCCCAGTTTCACCTGGTCACTCAGCTCACCTAGTCCCAATCTCAAACACCAGTAAGTTCACCTGGTCCCAGTAAGTTCACCTACAGTGCGCGTGTAGACGCCGGGAGGGGCATATCGGTATTGCGGAGCACGTGTGAGGTAGGGTGGAGTCGTCGACCCAGAAGAGGATATCCTCGGGGTTGCCGATCGACAGAGAGCCACGTAGAGCTGGACGTGGCAGAAGACGGGCTTGGGCAAGAGGACGCCGACCTCGCGGGGCGTCTGGCCCTGGCTCTTGTTGATCGTTTGGCGTAGGCGGGCCAGGTTAAGGGTGATACAGGTTGGAGGAGCCTCGGTGACAACGACACGATCGATCATGTATCTGGTACCGTTGCAGTGGCCGTGCGACGGGTCGAGGTTGCGAAGACATTAAGCTCGCGATCAAAGTCAGCATGCCGTTGGTTGTCAGGGAGTTGAAAACTCTACTGTAAAGAGCGAGGCGTCGTCTTCCGACCCAGCCTAGTCAGCCGAAAAGAACTCCGACGCCTCGTCTCCGGGAAAAAAAGGCCGCGGTCATGCGCGCGTTGTCAGCATCGACAACATCGTTTCGACGGGGCGTGAGAATGGCGCGCTGAAAGAGCCGCCGCGGGTCGTGGAAATAGTCTGCGAGGTCGCCGTAGACGGCTTGGAGGATCACTGTCTGGCTCTCGCGCCTACCTGATCCTTACTCTCGCGCCTACCTGATCCTTACCCTAAATCGAGGGACAAACAGACAGACAGACAGACAAACATCTGTCGATTAGTAGTTAGGACAAGTGCAGGCCAGTAAGTTCACCTAGTCCCAATCTCTAACCCCAGTAAGTTCACCTGGTCCCAGTAAGTTCACCTAGTCCCAATCTCTAACCCCAGTAAATTCGGCGTAAACCCAATCTCTATAGTTCGGCGTAAACCCACACCCACTCACCCCACTCTCCTTTGAGCTCGTCGCTCTCACCCCCGCCAATCTAAGCTGCTTTGATCCGCACACGCCGCTAAGCTTTGAGTTTACTCTAAAACCCTCAGTAAGTTCACCTGGCCCCAGTAAGTTCACCTGGTCACTAAGTTCACCTAGTCCCAATCTCTAACCCCAGTAAGTTCACCTGGTCCCAGTAAGTTCACCTACCGTGCGCGTGTAGACGCCGGGAGGGGGCTTATCGGTATTGCGCAGCACGTGTGGGGTAGGGTGGAGTCGTCGACCCAGAAGAGGATATCCTCGGGGTTGCCGATCGACAGAGAGCCACGTAGAGCTGGACGTGGCAGAAGACGGGCTTGGGCAAGAGGACGCCGACCTCGCGGGGCGTCTGGCCCTGGCTCTTGTTGATCGTTTGGCGTCGGCGGGCCTTACGGGATACAGGTTGGAGGAGCCTCGGTGACAACGACACGATCGATCATGTATCTGGTACCGTTGCAGTGGCCGTGCGACGGGTCGAGGTTGCGAAGACATTAAGCTCGCGATCAAAGTCAGCATGCCGTTGGTTGTCAGGGAGTTGAAAACTCTACTGTAAAGAGCGAGGCGTCGTCTTCCGACCCAACCTAGTCAGCCGAAAAGAACTCCGACGCCTCGTCTCCGGGAAAAAAAGGCCGCGGTCATGCGCGCGTTGTCAGCATCGACAACATCGTTTCGACGGGGCGTGAGAATGGCGCGCTGAAAGAGCCGCCGCGGGTCGTGGAAATAGTCTGCGAGGTCGCCGTAGACGGCTTGGAGGATCACTGTCTGGCTCTCGCGCCTACCTGATCCTTACTCTCGCGCCTACATGATCCTTACCCTAAATCGAGGGACAAACAGACAGACAGACAGACAAACAGACAGACAGACAAACATCTGTCGATTAGTAGTTAGGACAGACAGACAAACATCTGTCGATTAGTAGTTAGGACAAGTGCAGGCCAGTAAGTTCGCCAGTAAGTTCACCTGGTCCCAATCTCTAACCCCAGTAAGTTCACCTGGTCCCAGTAAGTTCACCTAGTCCCAATCTCTAACCCCAGTAAGTTCGGCGTAAGCCCACTCGTGCTCACATCCACTCACCCCACTCTCCTTCGAGCTCGTCGCTCTCACCTCCGCCAATCTAAGCTGCTTTGATCCGTACACGCCGCTAGCCCTTGCGTTCACTCTAAAAACCCCAGTAAGTTCACTTGGTCCCAGTAAGTTCACCTGGTCACTTAGTTCACCTAGTCCCAATCTCAAACCTCAGTAAGTTCACGTGGTCCCAGTAAGTTCACCTACCGTGCGCGTGTAGACGCCGGGAGGGGGCTTATCGGTATTGCGCAGCACGTGTGGGGTAGGGTGGAGTCGTCGAAAGAACTCCGACGCCTCGTCTCCGGGAAAAAAAGGCCGCGGTCATGCGCGCGGCGTTGTCAGCATCGACAACATCGTTTCGACGGGGCGTGAGAATGGCGCGCTGAAAGAGCCGCCGCGGCTCGTGGAAATAGTCTGCGAGGTCGCCGTAGACGGCTTGGAGGATCACTGTCTGGCTCTCGCACCTACCTGATCCTTACTCTCGCGCCTACCTGATCCTTACCCTAAATCGAGGGACAAACAGACAGACAAACAAACAAACAGACAGACAAACATCTGTCGATTAGTAGTTAGGACAGACAAACAAACAAACAGACAGACAAACATCTGTCGATTAGTAGTTAAGATTACCAGCGTTGGGAATTCACTGGGCTCACTTCACTAGGTTCACTGAATTTGGTTCACTTCACTTCACTTCACTTCACTGAAAATTTTCGTCCGAAGTCCAATGTTCACTTCACGTTCATTCACTTTGGCTGACGGCCAAGTCTGATGAGCGAAGTCGAGCCGCGCTACCTGGAGGTGGAGGATAATGTTGATGATGAGGAGGAATTAAAACGCGGTGTTAACAGAAGGAGGAAGTTCACAAGAACGAGCCGATTGCGACGTCGATGTTGTGACGTGGAACACACCCGGCAAAAGTGGACGAACATCCAGGTTTTTCCAAGGTGTGGGACTGCGTGCGTCGACTGAAGGAAAATCATCCTGGCCGCGTCAGTGGGAAGGCGACGCATGTGTGTATCCGGTGCTGGGAGCGCCTGAAGGTGACGAGAGACTTCAAGAAAGGCACATGGCAGACGACCAAGCCTCTTGCCCACTTCAAGGCTGCGCATCCGGAGGACGAGCTGGGACGTCAACAGCTCACCAAGAAACATAAGACAGACCAAGAAAAAGAGGGCGTGATGACGGCCGCGGGCGTTGTGGCAGGCTCGAAGGGTAAATCGGATGTTACGAGATACTTCATGGCCATGCCCAGCCAGGCAAAGCACTCTTCCCAGATGGCGCTCTCAGCTCGGCACTACGTGTACACGTCGCAGCGGATTTCCAAGCGCACCTTCGACTGACGACGAAGATCATCGCAACCTAATTGAGGCGTAGTATTACCGCGGCGGTGGCGGGAAAGGCAATGCCCGTTCATGACTCGAAAGGCGCTGTTTGAATGGGTGGACGCTGAATATCGTTGCTTTGTTCGAATCTTGAAGCACGTCGCTACGGAGTGTTATGAAGCGGCGGCTTTCGGCAATCCATTCGCCCAGGTGCTGCATGACGGCGGGACACTCAAGGATAAGTTCAAGCGACAGGCCATTGGCCTATCCTTCATCTGGCGCGATTGGAGTGGCGTTGAGACGGTGTGCGTGGGCCTCGTTCCAGCTGACGACGGAACCGATTCCGGCACGGCTTCTCTGCTCCGTCCTGTGGTCGCAGAGCGTGAGAGAATCGACATCAATTTGGCGGCCGCAACCATTGTTCAAGACCGGGCTGCAATTGGCGTCGCCGAAGAATTTTTTGTTGAGGTCGAAGCATGTGACATGCATGATATCTCAAAAATCTCTTCAGCGGCATGTGGCGACTTGAAACGATCCAGAGGCAAGCAGGTGATCAATCCATTCCCAGCTGGCCAGGAGCTGCTGAACAGTGCCCACGATGGAGCCAAGTACTTCTCTTACGGCACACGTTTGAAGGATCTGCATGCGCTTTTGCCATTACAGCCGGAGAAATCTCCGAAGCTCAAGCTCGACCTCATAAATAAGACGAGGTTCCGGGCGCGATACCAACTTATTCGTTCCTTGCTGCGTATGCACCACGTGCTCAAACTGTACACGGCTAGCAACATTAGACTCCCCTGGACAATCAGTGATGAGCAATGGGTGGCGTTGGCTGATTTCGAGGCGATTTTTGCTATAACAGACGAGGCCGTTGTTTTCGTGCAACATGAACGCGTATACATGGGGGCGTGCGCCGTATTGAGCAAGCACAACATGATCGAGTCTCTGCGAGCTGGGACGCTAGGAGTCATTGATCTCCCGAACATAACTGCGAAATCCATGCCACGTAGGACTGTCGATGTTGACGACCTCAGCGAGACCGGCAAAATCTGTCTTGAGCGGGCTATTATTCTCGAATGTGAGCGTCGGTTTCGCGGGAATAATGAAAACTACGTACGTCACTTCAACTACGAATTCAACGATCGCGAGCTGATTACCTTCCTTCTTGACTTTCGGACTATCAACTGCCGGCACCTGTTTTCCAATCAGAGAGCTCAGGCCAGGAAGTTGCTCAAGCACAAGAATATGTGATTTACGCACGGACTGCATTCCACAACGAAAAGGCAAAGACTTCCTCCGAGTCTGCGCCGCCCTCCGAGCCTGCGCCTGCCCGCAATCTCTTGGCGGCACTCGACGCACCCGGCGCTTGGGACGACATTAGTGGCGACGTACCTTCTTTTGCTATGCCTGAGAACCAGATGCCCGATTTCAATGTGGAGTTTGAACAGGCCTTCACTCAATGGATCAGGCTCTCGAGATCGCCCAACTGGAAAGTGCATTATCCTGAACTTGAGAAGAAGGATGAAGCCGGCTTCTCAACAGACCTGGCTGTGCTCGACGTTGGAAAGCTGTATCGACCGCTCACCAAGGTGCAGTATGGGTTCCTTCCGGACATGGCGAGAGCCTCTAAGGGTTTTTTCAATTGGTACACATGGCGCGCAGAGCTACTGTGAGCGCTGCCTGAGCATTGGAAATCTTGTCCTGACCGAGGGAAAGAAACACGTTGCTCGGCGCGGACGAGACGGACAAAGTTGCCTTACTGCGCATGAACAAGAATTTCATTGCGGCGGCCCGGATTAAGTACAGGGACCTCGGACACGAGACCGAGTTTTTCAAAAACGCCGAGAGCACCATGATTCCCCGAAGACTCTTCGGAGATGGAGGTTGATGAGGAATAACCAGACGAAGATACCGAGGTCGGTCGTTCACATCGCCTAAAGTAAGAAACACTGAACCCCATCCACGGCAACTCCTCCTTCGCCCCAAAACGCGAATGAATCTAAGAGCACCAGACCTAGGAGGCAATAGCGCACGGGGGGCACCGAACTGACGGGGCGCGGCAGTGATCGGCGCTGGCGTTAAAAAAAAAAAAAAAAAGTGGCGTTCACTTAACAAAGGTTCACTATGGCCACGTAGGGTGACGTGTTCACTTCAAATCACTTCAACAAAAATATTGCGTGGCTGGTGAAGTGGTTCACGTTCACTTGCTGAAGTGAATTCCCCAACGCTAATAACGCATCGCTCGTGAGCTTTTATTTCAGCAGGCAAAAGAACTTGCAACGGGGGCTCAATTGTCGCCCACGAAGCCGAAGCAGCAACCTAGGTCAATCAAGCGCGTCGTCGTCGGGATAGTGGTCGCTCAATATCCCAAGCTGCGTTATGGATTCGAGCTTCCCTCCAGATCGAGGCCAAATGCCCAACCGCACTGTGTCCAGTTCAGAAGTTGGTCGTAGACGTATGGGAGGTGGGGCGAGAATGCTTTGGTCATGTTGTAATACTCGAGGTTGGTGAGGAAGGGCTTTGGCTGGTCTTCGAGGATGTTCGCGAACGGAATTATGTCGTTTTCTCGATGGCCGGAGCAGGTGGCCGACTTGTTCTTGTACGGGATATCTTCGGATCTAGTCGCGTTTGACCAGTCGTAGTAGAAGTTGTTTCCTGTCACTACTTGCCATGTCTGATCAAAATACCACAGCCCCGTATCGTTGAGGAACCGCAGTTGTTGCAGAAAGCGTTCCTGCATGCCGTGGATCAACCAAAAAGTTGGGTCCGTCGGCGAGCCGTCGGTAGTGGCCGTCCCGACGTGACCACCGTTAGCGACTTGCCGTAGCACGATGTCCCAGATACTCGAGTTGTGGTTCGAGTCGTCGAACGTAGCACCAGCCATCGCGGAATATAAGCTGAGGGCACCGGTCGTATTGAGAATGTCCCAAGCCGACAGTCCAGAGTAGTGCTTTTCGAGGCGCGGGCGCGAAAGGTTGCAGGTGCAATCGACTGCAGGCGTGTCGGGCGCGCAGAACTTGGGACACTCGACGATGCCCATGCGCCACAGCATCTTCGTGATGGCGTTGCTTGCCGACGAGACGTTATACATGTGCTCGTTGAACGAGCCCTGCTCCGCCTCGATCTCGGGTACGTAGTTCCAGTAGCCGCCGATCATACCATGCACGGGCGAGTGCAAGGTCGAGGCGATCGAATTCATGGCTAAACCGTACGCGCGGGAACTCGACATCACGCCGCTGAATTCTGCGCATCCGAAGTGAGGAACGTTCACGACGTTGGCCAAGCCGTAGACTTGCTGCGAGCGTGTCAAAAAAGGACTGGGGTTGGTGTTCCACGGGACTGTGAGCAAGCCGTACGCATTTCTGTCCTGCATCTCAACCCTCGTGCTCTTTCGGATCGGGAGGAAGGCGAAGCGACCCGAGTCGAGGATGTTGAGACTGTTGTTCGGCTCGACCGTCGAAAACCAATCGGACGACCACAGGACCGACTCAGCAAAGCAGCAGTCGCGCGTCGCGTCTTCTATGGTGAAGTCCCAATACGCAACCACGACCCGCTCGTCGATCGCCTGGAGTGTCTGTTCGTACCGCCTCGTGAACGACGCGTGCATGTTCAAAAATCCCGAACCAGCGTGCCAGTGGTCGCAGCTCCGACTGGCGGACCAAAACTGATGTTGTGTTGTGAACCAATCCGTCGACCTGTACCTGGCGCCGTACTTCTGCCTGCCAACCGCATCGGGCACCGCGTGGGTCACCGCTATAGCGTCGATGAACCGTGCCCGGTCGTCCGAGGCGAGGTCTCGAATCTCGCGACGCACGTATTTACCAACCAGCTCAAACTCTACGATCATTCCCGTCGCCGTCGTCGCGCTCAACCAATAACTCCCAACCCTCGTGGCCATCACGTCTAGCTCACACCCGCCCCTGTCGACAACGACCAATTCCTCGGACACTTCGCACGACTCGGCGTCGTTCGCCTCGAGACGCGTCTCCTGAAAAAGCTCGAGGATGATGCCCTCGTACAATCCGTTGGCGATCGGTCGCCCCAGATCTCGCTCGTAGCGGTTCGAGGCGATCACGCACACCCCGTCCTCGCAGTAGCGCTGGACCCCCTCTCGAAGCGCCGCCCGGTCCGAGTACAGCTCGATCGCGCCCTTACGGCGCGCGTAAGCGACAGCATATCCCAGCAAGCCGAGGCACGCGTACGTGGTGAGGCGAAATAGAGCCGCGCCCACGGCCGGTCGCGCCTCTTTGGCGACGCGTGCAACGCGCGTGCCCACGCCTGCTGGCCGCGCAACAAGCTCGTCCGCTTTGTCGACCGCACCGTACGTCGACCGATGCGAACCCTCATCGACGACCGCCCCGTACACGCTGTGCGCGGCCTTGGCGAGCTCCGTCATCCTGGTCCAAGCGATTTTTATTATGAGGTCTTTCTCCTTGAGTCCTTTGCGGGCCTTGCGTTAACGAACGCCGCCTTTTTTTTTCCGCAGCAGCCGTAGAACAAGATTCGACATAATATGACGTATCGACGTTGAACGTGCGTTCTTGAGAAAACCTACCTACCTACTCGTTTTTTTACACATACCGAGTGCAGGCCAGTAAGTTCACCACCTAGTCCCAATCTCTAACCCCAGCAAGTTCACCTGTTTCTGTTAAGTTCACCTAGTCCCAATCTCTAACCCCAGCAAATTCGGCGTAAACCCAATCTCTAACCCCAGTAAGTTCGGCGTAAACTCACACCCACTCTCCTTTGAGCTCGTCGCTCTCACCCCCGCCAATCTAAGCTGCTTTGATCCGCACACTCCGCTAACCTTTTAGTTCTCTCTAAAAGCCCCAGTAAGTTCACACTTGGTCTCAGTAAGTTCACCTGGTCACTCAGCTCACCTAGTCCCAATCTCCAACCCCAGTAAGTTCACCTGGTTCCAGTAAGTTCACCTACAGTGCGCGTGTAGACGCCGCGAGGGGGCTTATCAGTATTGCACAGCACGTGTGGGGTAGCGTGGAGTCGTCGACCCAGATGAGTATATCCTCGGGGATGCCGATCGACAGAGAGCCACGTAGAGCTGGACGTGGCAGAAGACGGGCTTGGGAAAGAGGACGCCGACCTCGCGGGGCGTCTGGCCCTGGCTCTTGTTGATCGTTTGGCGTAGGCGGGCCTCAAGCGATACAGGTTGGAGGAGCCTCGGTGACAACGACACGATCGATCATGTATCTGGTACCGTTGCAGTGGCCGTGCGACGGGTCGAGGTTGCGAAGACATTAAGCTCGCGATCAAAGTCAGCATGCCGTTGGTTGTCAGGGAGTCGAAAACTCTACTGTAAAGAGCGAGGCGTCGTCTTCCGACCCAGCCTAGTCAGCCGAAAAGAACTCCGACGCCTCGTCTCCGGGAAAAAAAGGCCGCGGTCATGCGCGCGTTGTCAGCATCGACAACATCGTTTCGACGGGGCGTGAGAATGGCGCGCTGAAAGAGCCGCCGCGGGTCGTGGAAATAGTCTGCGAGGTCGCCGTAGACGGCTTGGAGGATCACTGTCTGGCTCTCGCGCCTACCTGATCCTTACTCTCGCGCCTACCTGATCCTTACCCTAAATCGAGGGACAAACAGACAGACAAACAAACAGACAGACAGACAAACATCTGTCGATTAGTAGTTAGGACACCCACGTCCTCTCTTCGCCTGCCCCACGCCTCGGCGATGACCCCGACTAGGTCCCGCGTACTTATCTCCGCCCGTCAGGCACATCCCTCATACCCCACAAACCCACCCACATCCTTCATGCCCCACACACACCCCCCTCTTAGCAGTCGACATTTAAAGACAGACACCCACCTGTCCTCTCTTCGCCTGCCCCACGCCTCGGCGATGACCCCGACTAGGTCCCGCGTACTTATCTCCGCCCGTCAGGCACATCCCTCATACCCCACAAACCCACCCACATCCTTCATGCTCCCCACACACACCCCCCTCTTAGCAGTCGACATTTAAAGACAAAATGCCCCCCACACACACCCCCCTCTTAGCAGTCGACATTTAAAGACAAAAACCACCCACATCCTTCACGCACCACACACACACCCCCCTCTTAGCAGTCGACCTTTACAGACAAACAACCACCCACATCCTTCATGCACCACACACACACCCCCCTCTTAGCAGCCCACCTTTAAAGACAAACGAACATCTGCCGATTAGTAGTAAGGATACCTTGGGAGGAATTTAGTAGGTGTGATGATGACAAGTAGCGAAACCCCAATTAATAATTGCCAGTGGCCTATGAATCCCTGAAAGAGGCTCTCTCTCACCTGCGCGATGATGGCTCACCGGCGGCGTTGGAGTCGGCGCACCCGGGCCACGGTCAACGGGGTGTCTCGGTCGATGTCCAGGCCTTCCTGGACAACTGAGGTGCTCTATGGGGAGCCGATTCTCGCCGGCGAAGTAGAGAGCGAGGCGGCAGTGGCTGCATGTCAGTGTCGGTGCGGGCGTTGAATTGCACAGGCTGCCTATGACATGGAATTGTGAACCATAGGTAATCAATCAGCCGCACCGTTATGGTTGGGACAGAAGAAAGGGGTTGGGCATTGTGGTTGGTCGGGGGGTACACACCGCGTTGGCCTGATGATTTCTCAATCCGCGACGCCGCTGGTTGTCGTCGTCGGCGGCTTTGGAGCTGTTTGTGTACTCAAGTACGTCGGCGGGGGATGCAACCAACACTTTGCCGTGGTTATCGAGCGCATCGGCGCTGCCGCCGCCGCGCGTCTCGCGCTAAGTCTGGTCGAAGCTCGCCTGCCTGAAAAATCACTTGGCATCGCCGTAAACTTTCAGCGAGTTGTCAGCCGCGTCGCTGTCTCTTGAGGACTAGGATCACCGATCGGCACCGTCTCGATGCAGCCTAGCAGAGTCATCCGACCGCACCCTTTCTCGCCAATCAGTGTCGAAAAAACGGTGTCGCTCGAACGCGCTCGTCGTTGACCCATTCGCCGCGGGCACGATTCGCGCTTCCGGTCCGCTAGTTGATCTTATTATAGTTTATTCTTCGCCCTTGTTCGTCTGCCTCTTCATCTTATTAAATAGCTTTATTGCAGTTTTTTCTATCATCTGCATTGGTGGAGAAAGTCTTGCGTTTCGGGTCCGTATAGAAGGTACGAGGTGAAGGGCGCGGGGTCGTTGGTTGCTTGACGCAACGCCTCCGAGAAGTTCGCGGCGACACAGCCGGCCATCACAGACACAAGGATCCGTCGTGTTATGCTGCGAGCCTGTTTACGTTGCTTTTTGGCGAATTTATTTTTAAAATGATCTACGTTTGCGAACGGATCGTAATATGTTCCTGTGACTTCAAGGACTTTTGACTTGATGCTTCATTTGGACTGGACTACTCCGCACTTTGTTGTGGAAATATACGATTTACCATTCATGCGTCAATTTTCAGCCGCGAACTTTCTGAGATGCAAAAGTGACATCAACACCAAGGAGCGGCGCGAAATGAGATTCTTATTGAAACGCAAACTATCTCTGTTCGATTCCGCGCTGCCTCAACGCGCTCGCTCGCTCGCTCGCTCGCTCGCCGCGGTTGATTGTCTGTCAGAGAGTCGAAGGTGGCGAACACGAGGAGGAACGGCATGGTAGTTAGTATACGCACATTTCGTTCGACCGTGCATCCGACAAGCTCAGGCCGTCTCCAAGTCCGAGAGAGACGCTATAGCTGAAGAAGTCGAATGGGCCCTTTTCGATGTACGTCCGTCTCCGAGTCCAACACCCGTGCACGAACGCGCATGCACATAGAAAAAGCTGCGGTGATGATAGAGATGACTTGAGGCACTTGAATGAATAAATAAATACGGCACTGCTGACTCGCCCACGCACTCAGGCACAAAAAAAAACAGGCCAGATATGCTCTCGAAAACAAAGCCAACGAGGTCACAGACAATTAACACCCCCATCCAGAAACGTCGGAGCATCAGCACGTAGCTGACCACGAGGGGAGTCGTTTATGCTTTCTGTCGGGCGGCTGTTCTACACGAGACCAGACGCCCGCAGACATGGAACTCGGAGCAGAGTGGGGTTCTTGGTCGACACAATAGTTTAGACCGACTACTTCGCCACAGACCGGGCCTACGTGACGGTGTCGCAAATTGTAGGTCTGAGCTGAGATCCGAGCGTCGTGGAGCCGTCATCCACAGATAGAGCCAAAATGAGATCTCGGGAGGCGTTAGGGGAAAGGGAGTAGTTGAGTCGCTCCATCGATTCGGAGTCGAGGTGCGGGTGGAGGGACGAGCCAGGTGTGCCGACCATGCTGACCTCCATGAGATCGGAACCAGGCTTGTCGTCGTGCGTTTCGTCATCTCCCAGGTTCACCATCGACGACGCCAAAAAGATACAGTGGTCGAACGAGGCGCGCGCGAAGTCGCAGCAGCACGGGCTCGTAGCGTGATTTTTATTAACGGCAAAAAAGAGAACTGCGCTCCAAATGCATACGATCCAACTGATCACCCACCAGATGCTTCTGGCATAGTCCGCGACGGTGCATGTCGGCTGTAGGCACGTGTAGAGCCCTTCGGCGAAAATTTCCGGTACGAGAATAAGAATAACGTATAAAAGAAAAGTGACCACGACAACGAAGAGGCCCACGAGCCTCAAGAGGATGCTACGACGCACCTGCTCGTTTGTGGTGGTGAGGTCGTGCGGACTATGCCTCAGTTCGGCGCGGACGCGGAGAGCGTGACGAAAGCACACGCCGATAGTCGCGGCCTCGACCGCGCCGGCGCCAAAATGCCACACGAGCTCAAAGATCCTGTTCATGCAGCCGGGTCGGCCTCGCTTCGGAACGGCGTACCACGTCATGAGTGCGTAGAACGTCGCGTGGTGCGCTGCGAGGAAGACGGCGACTGCGAACGTTCCGCGGAATTCGAACCGACGGTCCCGAGCGTCGTCCGCGGTCGATATTCTAAAGTTCGAATAGGCCGCGAGGACCTTGTGGTACGCGCTCATAATCTGGATCAGGGCGAGGTCCATAAAGAAACGGATCCCCGGCAAGGCAACCCCTAGCACCGCCACCGGCAGCCGCCGCGCGACTCCGTTCGGGTCGACGCACGCGACTAACAAAATGAGCGCCGCGCACGAGCAGTAAAACACCGAACGCTCGAAGTCGTTCCACGACCCTCCGCGCCGCCGGCTCGCGCGCAGAATGCGCAACAGACACACGAGTGCACACGCCGTGATCGCCTCGGTCACTCCCAACACCACGAATTCCCAGGGAGTCACCAGCTCGACCCAATGCCGCCCACACCGCATCCCGTACGCGAACCACGGGCACGGTCTGGAGCATATTGTCCACGTCTCCGAACACGGCCGAACGGCCCACTCGGCCTCATCCATCGCCGGCGACGGCGCTGCGCCCTCTCCTATTACCCAACATTCTTTAATGACGGTTCAAACATTTTGCCACCACGACAAATTGTTGTAAAATTTTCACGTAACTTTCTTTCACTGGGCTCACTTCATTCACTGAATTTTTTGTTCACTTCACGTCACTTCGCTTCACCGAAAATTATCGTCCGAAGTCCAATGTTCACTTCACGTTCGTTCATTCACTTTGGCTCACGGCCTGACCGGGACCCCGTCTGATGAGCCAAGTCGAGCCGCGCTACCTGGAGGTGGAGGATAATGTTGATGATGAGGAGGAATTAAAACGCGGTGTTAACAGAAGGAGGAAGTTCACAAGAACGAGCCGATTGCGACGTCGATGTTGTGACGTGGAACACACCCGGCAACAAAAGTGGACGAGCAACCAGGTTTTTCCAAGGTGTGGTGGGACTGCGTGCGTCGACTGAGGGAAAATCATCCTGACCACCGCGTTGACTGACCAGTGGGAAGGCGACGACGCGTGTGTGCGTCCGGTGCTGGGAGCGCCTCGAGGTGACGAGAGACTTCAAGAAAGGCACGTGGCAGACGACCAAGCCCTCTTGGGGCCGGCCCACTTCAAGGCTGCGCATCCGGAGGAGGATTCGATTCGACGAGCTGGGACGTCAACAGCTCTCACCAAGAAACATAAGACAGACCAAGAAAAAGAGGGCGTGATGACGGCCGTTGGCGTTGTGGCAGGCTCGAAGGGTAAATCGGATGTTACGAGATACTTCATGGCCATGCCCAGCAGCCAGGCAAAGCACTCTTCCCAGATGGCGCTCTCGGCTCGGCACTACGGGTACACGTCGCAGCGGATTTCCAAGCGCACCTTCGACTGACGACGAAGATCATCGCAACCTAATTGAGGCGTAGTATTACCGCGGCGGTGGCGGGAAAGGCAATGCCCGTTCATGACTCGAAAGGCGCTGTTTGAATGGGTGGACGCTGAATATCGTTGCTTTGTTCGAATCTTGAAACACGTCGTTACGGAGTGTTATGAAGCGGCGGCTTTCGGCAATCCATTCGCCCAGGTGCTTCATGACGGCGGGACACTCAAGGATAAGTTCAAGCGACAGGCCATTCGCCTATCCTTCATCTGGCACGATTGGAGTGGCGTTGAGACGGTGTGCGTGGGCCTCGTTCCAGCTGACGACGGAACCGATTCCGGCACGGCTTCTCTGCTCCGTCCTGTGGTCGCAGAGCGTGAGAGAATCGACATCAATTTGGCGGCCGCAAGCATTGTTCAAGACCGGGCTCCCAAATTGGCGTCGCCGAAGAATCTTTTGTTGAGGTCGAAGCATGTGACATGCATGATATCTCAAAAATCTCTTCAGCGGCATGTGGCGACTTGAAACGATCCAGAGGCAAGCAGGTGATCAATCCATTCCCAGCTGGCCAGGAGCTGCTGAACAGTGCCCACGATGGAGCCAAGTACTTCTCTTACGGCACACGTTTGAAGGATCTGCATGCGCTTTTGCCATTACAGCCGGAGAAATCTCCGAAGCTCAAGCTCGACCTCATAAATAAGACGAGGTTCCGGGCGCGATACCAACTTATTCGTTCCTTGCTGCGTATGCACCGCGTACACGGCTACCGACATTGGACTACCCTGGACAATCAGTGATGAGCAATGGGTGGCGTTGGCTGAATTCGAGGCGATTTTTGCTATAACGGACGAGGCCGTTGTTTTCGTGCAACATGAACACTTATACCCTGGGGGCGTGCGCCGCATTGATCAAGCACAACATGATCGAGTCTCTGCGAGCTGGGACGCTAGAAGTCATTGATCTCCCGAACATAACTGCGAAATCCATGCCACGTAGGACTGTCGATGTTGACGACCTCAGCGAGACCGGCAAAATCTGTCTTGAACGGGCTATTATTCTCGAATGTGAGCGTCGGTTTTGCGGGAATAATAAAAACTACGTGCGTCACTTCGACTACGAATTCAACGATCGCGAGCTGATTGCCTCCCTTCTTGAATTTCGGACTGTCAACTGCCGGCACCCGTCGTCCAATCAGAGAGCTCAGGCCAGGAAGTTGCTCAAGCAAGAATATGTGATTTACGCACGGACTGCATTCCACCACGAAAAGGCAAAGACTTCCTCCGAGTCTGCGCCGCCCTCCGAGCCTGCGCCTGCCCGCAGTCTCTTGGCGGCACTCGACGCACCCGGCGCTTGGGACGACGACATTAGTGGCGACGTGCCTTCTTTTGCTATGCCTGAGAACCAGATGCCCGATTTCAATGTGGAGTTTGAACAGGTCTTCACTCAATGGACCTGAGGCTCTCGAGATCGCCCAACTGGAAAGTGCATTATCCTGAACTTGAGAAGAAGGATGAAGCCGGCTTCACAACAGACCTGGCTGTGCTCGACGTTGGAAAGCTGTATCGACCGCTCACCAAGGTGCAGTATGGGTTCCTTCCGGACATGGCGAGAGCCTCTACGGGTTTTTTCAATTGGTACACATGGCGCGCAGAGCTACTGTGAGCGCTGCCTGAGCATTGGAAATCTTGTCCTGACCGAGGGAAAGAAACACGTTGCTCGGCGCGGACGAGACGGACAAAGTTGCCTTACTGCGCATGAACAAGAATTTCATTGCGGCGGCCCGGATTAAGTACAGGGACCTCGGACACGAGACCGAGTTTTTCAAAAACGCCGAGAGCACCATGATTCCCCGAAGACTCTTCGGAGATGGAGGTTGATGAGGAATAATAACCAGACGAAGATACCGAGGTCGGTCGTTCACATCGCCTAGAGTAAGAAACACTGAACCCCATCCACGGCAAATCCTCCTTCGCCCCAAAACGCGAATGAATCTAAGAGCACCAGACCTAGGAGGCAATAAATAGCGCGCGGGGGGCACGGAACTGACGGGGCGCGGCAGGGACCGACGCTGGCGTTAAAAAAAAAAAAAGTGGCGTTCACTTCACAAAGGTTCACGATGGCCACGTGAGGTGACGTGTTCACTTCAAATCACTTCAACAAAAATATTGTGTTGCTGGTGAAGTGGTTCACGTTCACTTGCTGAAGTGAATTCCCAACGCTGTAACTTTTTCTTCTTATTGCAACTGCGTTATTAATATGATTCTAGAAATGAGACGAATGTCCACAGGACGGTGCCTTCTGAGCCCACGCCTTGCGACGGCATCGGTCCTCCCGGCGTAGGTTGGCACCTGTTCGAATTTACGGGCCGCCGATTGGCCGGCGAGAAAAAAAGTTGACGACGACGAAATTGATTGTGAGTCAGAATGTCCGCGGTATAAAAAACAAGGCGAAGATGGAAGAGTCATGGGTGGCGAATATGCGGATGCGCCGTATTTATGCGGGCATGCACCAGGATACAAACTTGGCTCTCGACGAAGGGATTTGAATCGTTGGACGAAGAGGATGGACTCGCGTTGTGGTTTGCTCCCCGGGGTCTTCCTGCTGAAGAACAAAGCCACCGAGGCCGCCAACAAGGAGTGGCCATGGCTCTCAGCTCTTCGGCGGCGAGGGCATGGCGAGAATAATACGGCGAAGAACTGAGTTGGGTTTCGGCTCGCGTCCTGGCGTTACGACTTGTTTTCGAAAGTCGCGAAAGGTCGTGATGTCGGGCTCGTCCACGTTAGTGCCTACTATATGCAACGGTCGGCAATGCCTCTACTGCGGTGTGGGCCTGATTTAGTAGACACCGCGCTACTATTGCAACGGCGTCACGACACCCTTATGCTGGGGACGGATGGGAACGACAGCATTGGTGGCGTTCGGGCTGAATTAGATGGCAGAAATGTATGTGGTCCACAAGGGGTCCGGCACGTGAACGACGCGGGTCATAGGATGTACATCTTTTTCGCCAGCCACGAGGGAACTTGCAGCAGCAGCTGCTGGCACCTTCTTCGCCAAACCCAAAAACGGGACGTGGGTGGTGGATCCTCGTAAGTGATTACCCCATCAACTCGAAACATGATGTCGTCGTGGACTATGGTCACAAGTTTTTGGGTCGTTATTGGATGTAGGTGTTGTCACTGAAAGCATTACCGATTCTGATCACCGAGCGCTCGAGTGCATCGTAAGAATCCAGATGCGACTCGCGCCGCCTAGCAATGGACTAAAAAAACATCCCCACTTAAGATTACTCTCCACTGCAAACTCCCGCTGGTGCGGCCAGATTTTGTCGTGCCGTGCATGCTAACTACCACCACACGTTAGCAACGACACCGTCGGACGCGGTCTCTGTGTACCGCAAGTAGGAGACAGCGGCGCGAGCACCGGCTTCTGCCTGCCACGCTGAACCGCACCCGACGCAACGAACCGGGTTGGTTCACAGCTGCAGCAGCTAAAGATTGAATTAAGCGCGCAACTCGGCTTTCCCCGCGTTCACGGCAGCATCCTCGGCCCCCGCGCGTCGCTTGCTCCTCACTCGTCTGCGAGTGTTGCTTGCTCGTCGTGAAGTTCCTAACGCCGCAATGCAGGCAAAGGAACGCAGGATCTGCTCAGCGCGAGGCGGGCTTGATGCCGACTGCGAGTCGCTTGGTGGCACGAAGCGATATTGGGAGATTGTCGGCCGTCTCAAGAGCGGCTTGTCTAAGGACAGGTCGTCACGTCAGACACTCGGTGTGCCCACATTCAACACTTCAGGAAAATGCCGAAGTTTTCCATTCACACTTTGCAAGCAAGAAGTTTTTATCACCGCCCGACCAGCGAGCGTCCGCCATATCTCCGCACGAACGCCCGATGCTCCAGCGGCTGAAAGATTGAGCTGCAGCACAGCACGACTAATCTCGTCATCTGACGGTACAACACCATGTGCACCGTGCCATATCCTGAATGACTCCTGCGTCAAAACAAAGCTGAACCAGCATGCGTTTTCAAGACGAAGGAAGATGATGTACTCGCTGGACGTCGCTACGACGCAAAACGCGGCACTGAGGAAATTGTAGTCGAAGAGTCAGCGTACGCAGATGATGTGGCGTTCCAGTTTCCCGATCGTCGTGCTGTGAATGAGGAGTCGCCCCGTCTCAGCCGGTATTTTGCCAGATGGGGATTGGAAGTCCACACACTTGATCACCATGCAGGGAAAGAGTCGAAATTCGAGACACTGTTTGTCGCCAAGCCAGACATTTTCTACCCGACAACCTACGATGGTGCTGGCCTCTCCGACTTAGACGTAGGTGACGGCCGTCAAATACCCACGGGTGGCGAAATTAAAATACGTGGGCTCGGTACTCTCTCGCAACTGCAGTGACTCTGAGGACGTTGACTCTCGTGTGAAGAAGGCGGCAGTGGTTTTCTGTGTGCTCCGTCTCTACGTTTTTGCCTCGAGCTCCGTCTCTGCCCGAGCTAAACGAACGTCGTCGCTCGTCCTCGCCATCCTTCTTAATCACGGTGCGGAATCATGGTGCCTAACCGATGTTGTCTACAATCGCCTACGACACTTTCACACACTGTGCCCGCGCGCGACGTGCCGTGTTACACGTCGCCAGACATGGCAACGAAACATATCGAAACTTCAACCCGACGCCAGCGCCTCTGGCTTGTGACTATGATCGACATCTACATCTCTCGCCGTCAACTTCGCTGGGCAGGCAACGCATGCATATGCCTTGGAATCGCCTCCTTCGGAAGATGCTCGCCTCCTGGTGCGCCTCCGAACGTCTCCCCCAGAGTTCACGGACGGCCGTGGACTCTATAAAAGGACGCCGCAAATTCGATTTGTGGCAACGAACTGGTAGTTACTTCAAACAGAAACGAATGGGTGCAACGGAGGAGAGAAGGACCTAGGCCGTCTTCCTTTTCTCGTCACATGCTTTGAATCCGCGTAACTTTTGGCCTCTCTACACAACCAGGCCCACAACGCAATTAATACGCGACGAGACCCACGACGACGCAGAAAGTATTTTGTTGTGGCCAATAGAAGAAAAGAAAAAGTGATAATGGGTCATAATTTCACATTTTTCTTGACCTGCGTGATAACAACAGAGAATTGTTGGAGAATTTACATCACCGGAAACTTATCATAACAATTGAGTAAGGAGATCGGCGGCTGTCGAAAAGCTCGAGCCTTACCTAAGAATAGTAGCTCGCCCTCCCGCACTGTAAAAAGTGCCAAGCAGAAGCGAAATATAATCAGAATTCAGCGCGCACCAACATTCCTCAGTCCACCGTCCACAGGGTGGCTTTATATACGAAAATGCGGTAGGTTATTACTTGCGAAGAATAATCTGGATTCCAATCCAAGAAGAAATCGTCGCAAATGTGACCGCAGGCTTGGTGGCTAAAACACGTCCCTGCAACCAACTGGCACGCACGCCACCTCAAAGTCTAAAGAGTCGTACGGACCTCCTATATACAAGATGTATACGCGCCCCACCCTCCGAACTTCTCTTTCTTCCTGCGGCTTGATCGTCGAAGGAGCCAGATGGAGGCCGCGCCGACGCGATGAGATTGTTGCGATGCACCACGAGCGGCGCAGATTTTCGTTCTTCCCCGCAGAAACCATAAAGACTGCAACCCACGTGCATACCATCCAACCAAAAACCCACCAGATGCGTAGTGTATGGTGGTGCATGTCGGCTGTCTGCAGCGTAGGGACCGTCGGCAAAGATGCGCAGCACGAGGGTGAGAACGACGTAGAGGATGACGACGAAATCGGCGACCAAGAGCCCGCCAAGCCGTGAGAGAATGCTGCGGCGCACTCGCTCGTTCGTAGCGGCGAGGCTCTCAGGGTTGTTGTTGTTGTTGAGCTGTAAGTTAAATCGCGCACAGACGCGAAGCGCGCGACGAAAGCACAGGCCGATCGCAATATCGTCGATGTCGTCGATGACGATAGCGCCGCTGTGCCACACTCTTGGCTCATGATATATCGTATGTGCAGCCGGGTCGACCTCGTTGCGGCATATCATGAGGGCATAAAAGGCTGCGTGGTACGCTGCTGTCCCGAGTCCCGTTGCGACCGCGAAGCGCTTTCCCGTCAAATTCGTAGGTCGAGCTCCCAAGGTTCCGAGTGCATTCCGAGAGCCTTGTGATACGCACTCGTCAGCTGAAAGGTCGCGAGCTCGAACGAGAAGCGAACCGCCGCTTCATGCGCACGCCCATCGGCAGCCGCCTCGAGCCTCCCTCGAGGTCGACGACTACAACTAACTAACTAACTAACTGCGCGACCGTCTCACACGAGCAGAAAATACAATGACCGCCCTCTCAAAGTCGTTCCAGGACCTGCCTCGGCGCCGACACGCGCGCAGCACGTGCAAGAAACACGCCAGCGCGCGCACGAGGGCCGCCTCGGTGAGCCCCAACAATACGAACTCCAAGGGTGTCTGTCAGGAGATCAATCCAAGGCCGCCCAAACAGTATCCCTCCCGTAGGTGAACCAAGGGCCTCGAACCTATCGTCTACGTCGCCGGCACGTTCGAGCCCTCCACTTGGCGTCATCCATCGGCAGCCAGGAAGACCTAGCCTATCACCGACGACGGCCAATGGGGGGCACATGATGGAGAGGGGCCATCATCGCGGAGAACGCTGGCGTCGATTCCACGTTGGGTCAAATGATGATTCATGAGGCTGACCGTCGTCGTCGAAGGCCTCGATTGGTCACGAGGGTCAGCGCATCCCAGAAAAATCGAAGCGGACTGTCGCACGACATCGGTGTTGGCACTCTGGCACCAAAGTTGGTGCAACCGGAAGGGGCTTTCGAGTGAGTGCAGCAAAACCGGCCAGAGGAGCTTTGGCTCCCAACGAAGAGACACGAATGCACGACGTTCTGACATCTCGAGAGAAGCTCGTCGCGCGTACGCGCGGTTAAAACCAGAACAAAAGTTTATAAGGCTTGTTGTTTCTGGTGTCTCGCTCTCGCAGGACGACGACACCAGAGGCCGAGGTGGGCAGCCGTAACTACCGAGAGGTATTCGGAGCACAACTCGCGGAGTCTCGTTCGTCAGTCGTGCGAGGATGTCACGGCGCGACGACGCCGATGCCGTGCGAAGCAAGGGAGCAGTGACGATGGAGGTGCCGCGATGATGGTCTCTGGCACCGTCCTGGGAGCCGGGTCGCGGGCAGCTGTGTTGCAAGTGTGCAGGAGCTGCGGGAAGTTCGGGCGGCGAGCTCGATTATGGCGGCGTTAGCGGGCCCTTCGGCTAAGGTAGAGGTGCGGGTCGCGAGGTGCGCGCGGAGCGCGCGCGGCGACCAGAGGTCCCTGCTTTGAATAGCGCGGCACTGGCGTTGCGCGGCGGCGAGCTTCATCTTGAGCCGGGGGTTGCGCGAGCGGAGGTATGCCGCGACGAGAAGGAACGCGTTGTCGCTCGGTTGTTCGTTTGATTTCGTAGAACGCGGTCCAAAGGTGATGGTGTCGAGGGCGGTTGCGACAAAATATCGAGGTCGAGCAGGCGAATCGCGCGGTTGCCGATATCTTTCAAAACGATCTCCCCGGACGGACCATTCATTTGGCGTGGTCGAGCAAAAGGCAAATGCGCGGCCGTCGATCCATCCCGCGGACTTAAATCAAGCGGGCACTTCGCACGAAGCTGGAGACGTCTCGAACAGCGACCCCGAAGACGGTCGTGCCTCCGTTGGTATGGTCCCGCCGCTATCGTAGTGGCCGACGAGACGTAGCGCTTCAAGTACAAGCACGATGGATCTTGTTTCGGTTCTAAACCACCACGACTCTAGTTTGACGACGCGGCGGAGCGGGACTCGAGTCGAGAGGCGTCGTGCATCGGCGGTCGAACAGAACGAAAGTGATGTGGGTCGTGACCGCCGGCTGTCGCGTTGCCACGTCCGCGCTCTCGTGCGCTCGACAAAAAAACGAAGCGCCTCATCGCGGTCCTGCGTCGATATTAGCCGTGGCGATCGATCGTCCTAGTTTCATTCCTCGAGGAGCGGAGGCTATTGGGCGTAGCTCGAACCGAGAAGCTGCTTTGTGCACGGGATTCTCTTCAAGGTCATTCAGTCTCAAGAACGTGTTGGTCGCCAGACGACGACGACGACGACGACGACAAAAAAAAAAAAATGTGCAGCGTCTTTGAATAGACATTATTCCCGCCCGTCACCAGAGTCGAGATGCGGCGGACCACACAAACAGCAATCTGAGAGTCGAGTCGGCGATGTTTTGTGAGACGAAACTGAAGAGACGGGCCCGTTGTTCAGGCCCGTTGTTCATGCCTGTTGCCTCGACGACGACGACGACGCACCCAATACTACTTACTTGTTTATTTGTTTCCTAACTACTAATCGACAGATGTTTGTCTGTCTGTCTGTTTGTCTGTCTGTTTGTCCCTCGATTTAGGGTAAGGATCAGGTAGGCGCGAGAGTAAGGATCAGGTAGGCGCGAGAGAGCCAGACAGTGATCCTCCAAGCCGTCTACGGCGACCTCGCAGACTATTTCCACGAGCCGCGGCGGCTCTTTCAGCGCGCCATTCTCACGCCCCGTCGAAACGATGTTGTCGATGCTGACAACGCGCGCATGACCGCGGCCTTTTTTTCCCGGAGACGAGGCGTCGGAGTTCTTTTCGGCTGACTAGGCTGGGTCGGAAGACGACGCCTCGCTCTTTATAGTCGAGTTTTCAACTCCCTGACAACCAACGGCATGCTGACTTTGATCGCGAGCTTAAAGTCTTCGCAACCTCGACCCGTCGCACGGCCACTGCAACGGTACCAGATACATGATCGATCGTGTCGTTGTCACCGAGGCTCCTCCAACCTGTATCCCGTAAGGCCCGCCGACGCCAAACGATCACCAAGAGCCAGGGCCAGACGCCCCGCGAGGTCGGCGTCCTCTTGGCGAAGCCCGTCTTCTGCCACGTCCAGCTCTACGTGGCTCTTTGTCGATCGGCAACCCCGAGGATATCCTCTTCTGAGTCGACGACTCCACCCTACCCCACACGTGCTGCGCAATACCGATAAGCCCCCTCCCGGCGTCTACACGCGCACGGTAGGTGAACTTACTGGGACCACGTGAACTTACTGGGGTTTGAGATTGGGACTAGGTGAACTGAGTGACCAGGTGAAACTGGGACCAGGTGTGAACATACTGGGGTTTTTAGAGTAAAGGGTTTTTAGAGTAAACTCAAAGGTTGGCGGCGCGTGCGGATCAAAGCAGCTTAGATTGGCGGAGGCGAGAGCGACGAGCTCAAAGGAGTTGGTGTGAGCTGGGTGAACTTACTGGCCAGGTGAACTTATATGAAACTTACTGGGACCAGGTGAACTTACTGGGGTTAGAGATTGGGACTAGGTGAACTTACTGGCCTGCACTTGTGTTTGTCTGTTTGTCTGTCTGTCTGTCTGTCTGTCTGTTTGTCCCTCGATTTAGGGTAAGGATCATGTGGGCCCGCGAGCCACGCATTGATCCTCCAAGCCGTCTACGGCGACCTCGCAGACTATTTCCACGAGCCGCGGCGGCTCTTTCAGCGCGCCATTCTCACGCCCCGTCGAAACGATGTTGTCGATGCTGACAACGCGCGCATGACCGCGGCCTTTTTTTCCCGGAGACGAGGCGTCGGAGTTCTTTTCGGCTGACTAGGCTGGGTCGGAAGACGACGCCTCGCTCTTTATAGTCGAGTTTTCAACTCCCTGACAACCAACGGCATGCTGACTTTGATCGCGAGCTTAAAGTCTTCGCAACCTCGACCCGTCGCACGGCCACTGCAACGGTACCAGATACATTATCGATCGTGTCGTTGTCACCGAGGCTCCTCCAACCTGTATCCCGTAAGGCCCGCCGACGCCAAACGATCACCAAGAGCCAGGGCCAGACGCCCCGCGAGGTCGGCGTCCTCTTGGCGAAGCCCGTCTTCTGCCACGTCCAGCTCTACGTGGCTCTTTGTCGATCGGCAACCCCGAGGATATCCTCTTCTGAGTCGACGACTCCACCCTACCCCAAACGTGCTGCGCAATACCGATAAGCCCCCTTCCGGTGTCTACACGCGCACTGTAGGTGAGCTTACTGGGACAAGATGAACTTACTGGGGTTTGAGATTGGGACTAGGTGAACTGAGTGACCAGGTGAAACTGGGACCAGGTGTGAACATACTGGGGTTTTTAGAGTAAAGGGTTTTTAGAGTAAACTCAAAGGTTGGCGGCGCGTGCGGATCAAAGCAGCTTAGATTGGCGGAGGCGAGAGCGACGAGCTCAAAGGAGTTGGTGTGAGCTGGGTGAACTTACTGGCCAGGTGAACTTATATGAAACTTACTGGGACCAGGTGAACTTACTGGGGTTAGAGATTGGGACTAGGTGAACTTACTGGCCTGCACTTGTATTTATTTATGTATAAATGCGTCGTTTTCGGCGCGTTTGTTTGGGTGGCCTGAGAGTGACGTCAATTGAGTTGAGTGGCGGAATCTATAGTACATATGAGGAAATTATGGTGCATTCTCTAAATAGAAATGATATGAGTGGTGGTGACGAGAGCGGCGAGAACTGGGCGGTAGAGCCGTGCTCGCGCAAATGGACGCTCGGAATGCGGCCGTGCGCGTGGTTTACGTACGGGAAGGAGTGCGAACGGAGCTGGAGCGAGCTGTGCGGATGGTGCGAGATGGTAATGTTGGGTGCCATGGAGGCCAACGTGGTGGCAGCATTTTTGTGGCTGTGCTTCATGCTCCGCGCGAGCCGGTCGGCTCGGGGCGGTCGTTGGAACGACTTTGAGCTCATGGCCTTGTACTGTACGGGGGGGACCGTGGCACAGATGGTGGCTTACGTCGACCCGGAGGGCAGCTCGCGACGGCTTCCGCCGTGGGTGAAATTCGCGTCGAAGATCGCGATCCGGCTGTGCTTCGACATGGCCCTCTTCCAGCTATCGAGCGCGTACCACGACGTCCTCGACGACAGTCGGATGATGGTCGACGGTCGGCGATCGGATCGCGTGTTGTTGGGCGGGGCGTTCATGGCGGCGTATCACGGGACGTTCTACGCGGTAGCAAACGTTGCCGTGCCGCAGCGCGCGTATCCGGCGTGCACGCACCGGGTTTTCGGGGCCGTGTGGCATTTTGGGTCGGGAATTTTTGAGGCGACGTCGGTGGCCGTGACGATGATGCACGCGTTCGAGGTGAGAAGCCGACTGATGCCAGTCGGACCCTGCTTTGGCCACAACGAGCGCGTGCGGCGCGGCATCCTGCGCCAGCTCGTGGCCCTCTTCTGCATCATCGTCTTGTTCTTTCTCTATTCCCTGTTGTTCCTTCTCCGCGACACCTTGCGCGAAGGGGCTTACGAATGTCGCCAGCCCGAGTGCTCGTGCTCGGGTTATCTCGGGCAGGTCCTCTGGGGGTGGGCGTGGATAGTGGTGACGTGGTGCGCGGTCATCGCGCTCGTCGTCACGGCGCGCAACGGACCCCATTCGTGTTGTTGTTGTTTTCCGACTTTTTTCGACCAATTTGCGCTCTTGCTCCGGAGCTCGTCGTTGCGCGCGGTCGTCGACGCCGTACGGAAACGCCTCAGCGAGGACAACGCAGGAGGTTCTACCCGTGACTCCGGCAAGGATCCTTCTCGGGATACGCTCTCGCGCGCGAGTGTCGACGACCTCGAGGACGTCTTTGCGTGCGACTTGAACTCGCCCTCGGACCTCTACGAAGCGATTCGGACCACGCTGACGATCTCGAGGACCGCGAGTAGCATCGGCGAGCGGGTCGCGCCGAGCGACGCAAACATCCTCGAGGAAGAGGAGGAGGAGGAGGAGGAGGAGGAGGGCCCGCCCTCGAAATAATACACACAAAAAGGCGTCGTCGTCGTCGTCGTCGTTTTCATCGTCGTCGTCTTCGTTTTCATCGTTGTCATCGTCGTCTTCGAGAGAGAGGTGTCCTCCACGCCATCCCCCCTTGGAAGGAAGGAAGGAAGGAAGGAAGATGAAGGAGGCCCCTACAGGATGGACGCATGCATGCTACTCCCACTAATAATAATAATAATAATACTAAACGAAAGGACGACGAGCGAAAATAGAAGATAGTTAGCGTCGTCGGCGGCTCGACGCGTCCTTAGGTATCCAGCGGCCGTCGTCGAGGTCGGCGAGCTGGCGGAGGATGGAGCGGAAGAGGAGGGGATCCTGGACGTCGGAAAACTCGGCGAGGAGGGAAGGGGTGGCGGGGGGCGTTCTCGAAGCGTCGAAAAAGGCAGTCAGGCGTCTCACGATGTCGAGGGAGTAGTCCTTGGCGTCGGCGCCATCGTCCTCGACCTCGTTGGCCGCCGCGTCGGCCGCGGCTCGGTTTCGGCGGGATATCGCGCTCAGAATGTCGGCCGACGCGACGGGGCCCCGTCGCGAGCGCGAGGCGGCGGCTTCGTTTCTGATAGCCCTGACGGCGCGACGAGCCTCGGCCTCGGCCTCGTCACTGAGCGCGGGTTGGTCTGTTCGATCGCGGCCACCGAAGACGGCCGAGAGGTCAGCGTGGCCGTCCCAGAGCGCCGTCAGCACCTCGTCGTCCTCCTCGTCGTCGTCGTCGACGCGGTTGGCGACGACGCGCGCGGCGGCGGCGCTTCCGTCGTTTCCATCGTCGTCCGGAGGATAGGCGTCGGTGCCGAGGCTGAAGAGATCAGCAAGCTCTGACTTTGTGAAGAGTCGTCGCTGCTTTGGGTCCGAGCTCAGGACTTTGTTGGTGAGGGCTTGCTTGAATATCTGGCGGTGGTAGATCTTCTCCTCGATCGTCCCGGCGGCGATGAAGCGGTAGACGGTGACGGGTTTAGTCTGGCCGAGGCGCCAGGCGCGCTCGCGGGCCTGGGCGTCCGTCTGGGGGTTCCAGTCGGGGTCGTAGAGGACGACCCGGTCGGCGCCGACGAGGGACATGCCGACGCCGCCGGTCCTGGTCGTGAGGAGCATGACGAAGGTCTTCGAGGTCGGAGCGTTAAAGTCGTCGGCGGTCGCCTGGCGCGCGGCGGGCGAGGTCGTGCCGTCGATGCGCGCGTAGCGCCAGCGGCGCGCCTTTACCAACGCCTCGACGAGGTCGAGCATCTTGACGGACTGGGAAAAGACGAGCGCGCGGTGACGCTGGTCGCGCCAGGAACGCAGGACCGCGTCCAGGGCCTGAAGCTTGCCGGACCTCCGCACGCCGCCGGCGTCGTCGTCTTCGGGAACGCCCGCGTAGAGGTCGGGGTGGTTGCATATTTTCCTGAGGTTGGCGATGGCTCGGAAGGCCGACGTCTGGCGTCGCGAATCCGAGGCCGCCAGAGCCGAGAGAACGTCCTCCGACTCGAGAACTTCCTGGTAGAGGGCGATCTGGTCTCTTGAGAGGCGGCAGAACACGACGTGCTCGGTCTTGGGCGGAAGCGCGGCCGTCGCGTTGGTCGCGCAGACGACAGCCTTCGTCCTTCGCAGGAGGAAAGGTCGGATGAGTTCGCGGAGGGCGAGCGCGCACCGGTAGGCGAGCTCGACCTGGGCCCGGGAGGCACCCTTGTATCCCCCCGCGCGGATGGGGGCGGCGAGCTCGGCGTCGAAGGTCTCGAGCGTGCCGAGTTCGCCAGGGCAAGCAAAGTCGAAGAGGGACCAGAGTTCGGTAAGCGAGTTCTGGACGGGGGTGCCCGAGAGCAAGAGGCGACGCGGCGTCCGAAACCGCTTGCAGAGGTGGGTGACGCGAGCCTCCGGGTTCCGGATCTTCTGGCCCTCGTCGAGCACGACGTAGCCCCATCTCTTCGCGAGGAGCGCGTCGCCGAGCCTGTGGAGCGCGTCGTAGGACGCGACGCACGCGACGAACGACGGAGATCCGCGGCCGACCGCGACCGGCGCCTCGAGCGCCGACGCGAGAAATTCCGCGAGAGACGTCGCGGTCGCCGTCGCGTCGTCAAAGGCTTTCGCCGACCGGTGCAACACGACGACCTTGGCGCGCGGCGCCCAAGCACCGAGCTCGCGGCGCCAATGGGCGAGCATCGTCGTCGGCGCTATCACGATCGCCGACCGGTTGTGAGACGCGGCGCTCGCGTCGAAGACCGACCCCAAGAATGCCGAGACCAACGCCGTCTTCCCGAGGCCCATTTCGTCGCCGACGATGCCGCCCGAGCCCCTCGCGTGCAGCCCCCGGAGCCACTCGATTCCCTCCATCTGGTGCGGGAACAGCCGGCTCGCGATCCGCGGCCGCAGGCCCGAGTCGTTCCCTTCGTCCTCCGACTCTCCCAGCTCTCCGTCCTCCAGGGCTCTTTCGAGCCGTTCGCGCAGCAGCCTTTCGTCGGCGTCGTCGATGATGGCCTCGCGCCGCTGGGACCTCTCATCTTCGGAATCCTCTTCTTCTTCTTCTTCTTCTTCTTCTCGTCGTCGCTTTTTCTTCTTCTTTTTCTTTGAGAAATGACCCTCGCCCTCTCCGAGGGGCTCCCAGGCCGCCCGACCCTCCGACCTCGGCAGGGCCTCGAAAACCCTCTTCTTCGGGACCTCCGGCGCCCGCGCCATCCCGTCGTCGACTCGGCGCATCCGCCGCTTGTGCTCCATCTTCGAGAGTCGCGGTTCCTCGGGGTCGGGGTCGGGGTCCTCCCCCCCGAGCTGCGCGAGAAGCACCTTGACGAGCGCGACCCCGAGGTCGTCGCCCTCGGCCTGGCGACCGCGCAGACACGTCTTCAAGGCCCGCCGCGCGTTGGCGCCGTTGGCTGCGAGCTCGCCGAGCCGCGACAGGCCCACCGCCGGAAACAAGGAACCCCCCTCGACCACCTCCGGGACCTCGCCGAGCTCGGGGGCGCCCGCCGACTCGGCAAGCCGCGCCGCGAGCACGCGGTGCTCCTCGGCCTGCTCCGTCGACACTGCCGCGCCAAGGGACCGGAGGAGAAGCTCGTCATCGTTCCAAGGCATTATTATTTCGGAGGGAGGGAGGGAGGGTAAGCGTGATTGATGCTTCGAACAAGATACCGAAGTATCCATGAAGGAAAAAAAGACGGTGGTGTTGGTCGCGGCCTCGCGGAGCGAAGGCCGTCTTCTTCTTCCTCCCGGCAGGACGAAAGAGAAAGGTGTTATTACTCAAATGGGGAAGAAGAAGCGCGCGATGCTCGCGGAACGGCCCGAGTTCGTGCGACCGTGCAAGGCCGACGTCCTCGGGAAGACGCGGAATATCCGGACGACGCGGCCGCGGCAGCGGTCGCAGCAGCAGCAGCAGCTGCCGCTGCAGAGACCGTTGTTGTTGCGCGACGAGAAATCAGCTGTCACCGAAAAGCTCCTCCGGGAGGCCGACGAGCGGTTCCGGCTCGAGCGGCTCCGGGCGGCGACGCGTCGGCGCGCGTCGACGGACGAACGCGTCATCGCCCTCAAGCGCGCGATCGTCCAGTTCCTGAGGATGCACGGCGGCCGGTCCGAGAGGGGCTTGCGGCGCGCGTTCGCGGCCGCCGACCTCGACAATTCGGGGGACCTCGACTACGGAGAGTTCGAGGACGCCGCGAGGAATTTTGGCCTGAATCACCTCTCGATCGGGGCGCTCCGGACGCTCTTCGACGCCTTCGACTCGGACAACAGCGGCTCGATATCGCACGTCGAGTTCGCCGCGTCTCTCCGGGCAACCCCTCTCCGCGACGCGGCAGTTTCGTCCAGGCGGGGTCCGCTCGAGCGTCCCGCCATCGTCGAGCCCCGGAGGGTCGGCTTCGAGGCCTTTCCGGCGACCCTCGATCTCGGGGATCTCCTCGTCAGCGTCATCTACGAGGCGTGCGTCTCGGTCCTCAACACGGGGGACACCAACCTCCGCCTCGGCGTCAAGCTCGAGGGCTCGGACGGAGCCAGGGACGACGAGAACCCCGTGCGCGTCGTCGAGAGACCAAGCGGCCCCCTCCCGCCGGGCCTCGAGGCAAAAATATATCTCGAAATCTTCGTCCGCGCCCCGGGAAACTTGAAAATGGACCTCGTCGTCACCTCTGGGGGATCCGCCCAGGAGGTTGTCGTGCCACTCTCGGCGACTCTCGCGCGCCGTGCGTCCAACGCAATACCCTCGGCGCGGCGTCTTTTCCTCCTCTCTACCAACAGCGACGACGACAAAGACGACGACGAACGCGTCGACGGCTCGCGCCGGAAGCTCCCCAAGTTTTTGCGCCGCGTGACGCGTCCCGGGACGCGCCGCGTCCCGAAGATGATGATTGGGGGCGCCGCCGGACGCGACGACGCCGTCTGGCCCTCGCTGAGCGAGCAGTGGGAGCAACTCCAAAGGCAGACGGCCGAAGCCGTGCGGCTCTTGGCGGGGCTCCCGTCGATCAAAGCGGCGGACGCCCGTCCGCTACCGCCGGAAGACGACCTCTACGCGCTCGCCGTCCGGCTCAAGCGCGTCGCCTTCGCCTCCGGCAAGACGCTTTCCCCGCCGCCCAAAGACTTGCGGCGAATTCTCTTCGTCGCCTCGGGCTCGGCGAGCGTCGCGTACGCCGTCGCGCGCGCCTCGACGACCTCCCAAATCAGCGAGTCGAGCCGCCAGCGCGCGTCCCTCCTCCTGGGCGTCGACATCGACGACGACCCCGAAGAACAAGAAGAAGAAGAGGAGGAGGAGGAGGTTACCGAACTGCGAGCACCGTTCTGCGTAGGAGAGTCGTCGGTGCTCCTGAGACCAAACGAATCTCCCGAGCGACGGTCGCGAACTGTGGTCGCGACAACGACGTGCCAAGGGTTTTCGCTTTCGGGAGAGGAAGCCGACCAACTCGTCGAAAAGCAGAACCTCGTCCTCGCCATACTCCGGCGCGACCTCTTGATGCGCCGCTTCGAGCGCGAGTGCGAAAAGGACGGCGGCCTCGTCCGCAACAACTACCGCGACCAGAGCTTCGTCGACGCGCTCCTCGACTACGCCAGGACCGAGACGCGACACGAGGCCAAGGCGAGCTTTTTGTGCCGCCAGCTCCTCCTGACGGACCAGTGCCGCGCGGAAGTCGACCTCCTCGACGACATTCTCTCGGGCGTCGACAAGACCGACGAACAAATCCGAACCGAACGCGCGCTCGCCTTTGATAGATGCCTCGTCGTCTCCGACCAAATCTGGGCGGACTTCGTCGGCGACGATCGCAGCGCCAAGGCACGCCGCACCAACCCGACCGTTCTCCCTCCGAGCCTCCTCGCCGAGACCACCTTCCAACAAATGCTCGCCGCGCGCCGCCGGGCCCGCTCGGACGCCAACTTCGATCTTCTCTACAAACTTTTCAGCCCCCTTGAAAAACACGTCGCGGCCCTCCTCGACCGCGCGCTTCTCCCCGGCTTTTCGAAGAGCCGCCAGTACCGCGCCTGGCTCGCAGACCGCTTTCCGCTGCGTCGCGCGCTCGCCCCCTATCATCATCCCGCCGCCGCGCCAAGGGACGACGCGCGCCGACCCTCCCTCGCCTACGACCTCCCTGCCCTGAGGCCCAAGACCTCGCCCGATCTAACAGTAAATGCGCACCACGATCAAGACAGGCGCGCTCCACCACCCTTCTCCAGGCGCGATCCTACGCACCACCACGAGGAGCCGCACGCGCTGTCGGCTCGCGGGACGCCAACAAGCGCAAAGCCACAATCGGCCCCCGCGTTCCGGCCTCGCACGGCCACCACCTAGCGTCGTTCTCTCATTCTAACTATTTTTGTAATCAACAACCGCCCGTTCTTCGTCTCGCGCCGCTCCGAACGGCATCGCAGCCCAAGGGTTAACGGTTTGGATTCTTCTGTTTTTTTATTGTACACACCCCCGAAAAAAAAAGAGAGAAACTCGTGGACCGAGACATGGAGAAAAGGAAGAAAGAGAAGAGCGCGCAGGACGCGAATTAAAAAGGGCGCGCATCGCGAGAAGCGGCTCCGGAAGGCCGTCCATTCTTGAGGAGGTGGCTACCGCCGAGGAAAAGGTCCTGTATTTGGTCGAACGGGTTGGCCTTGAGGACGAAGTCGATGACCTCGGATGAGAAGCCGTTGGCCGCAACGAGTGCCATCGCACGCATGGTGCGTTCGATGGTGTGTCGGAGGTTGTTTGGGAGCGTGACGTTGAGGAGGTCTATGGCGTCGAGGAGATTGTCGAGCTGGGCGAAGGAGGCCGCGAGTACGTCGTGCTCGTGGTCGTCGACGAGCTTAGATATCGTGTCGAGGTTGGAGCGCTTGTCGGCCGCCTCGCGCGCCGTGAAGAGCATCGTATCGCGCGCGGCGGCGAGATAGGGGTCGAACCCGAGCGCGGCGGTCGTCTCGGCCTCGACGACATCGAGGTAGGCTGCATCATCGCTCCTGAGCGCGAGGACGACGTCCAATTGAAGCCGTTGGAGCACCGCGACCTTGTGCTCCAGAGCGACGCGGTACATCTTCTGCGCCGTCAAGGCGCGTCGTTCGGAATTTTGTATCTCCACCAACGCATGCCGTATGGCCTCTGCCATCGCTTCGGATACCTGACTCTCTCGCCACAGAATTCTTATTAATCCTTAACCCTCCACCCCTTCGAGTTTACTAACTTCAGACCTCTCCCGGGCATGGGAGCCAGGCTGTCTTGTATGTAAGTACAAGTGCAGGCCAGTAAGTTCACCTATCTCTAACCCCAGTAAGTTCACCTGGTCCCAGTAAGTTCACCTAGTCCCAATCTCTAACCCCAGTAAATTCGGCGTAAGCCCACTCGTGCTCACACCCACTCACCCCACTCTCCTTCGAGCTCGTCGCTCTCACCCCCGCCAATCTAAGCTGCTTTGATCCGCAGACGCCGCCAACCTTTGAGTTTACTCTAAAAGCCCCAGTAAGTTCACACTTGGTCTCAGTAAGTTCACCTGGTCACTAAGTTCACCTAGTCCCAATCTCTAACCCCAGTAAGTTCACCTGGTCCCAGTAAGTTAACCTATAGTGCGCGTGTAGACGCTGGGAGGGGGCTTATCAGTATTGCGCAGCACGTGTGGAGTAGGGTGGAGTCGTCGACCAAGAAGAGGATATCCTCGGGGTTGCCGATCGACAGAGAGCCACGTAGAGCTGGACGTGGCAGAAGACGGGCTTCGCCAAGAGGATGCCGACCTCGCGGGGCGTCTGGCCCTGGCTCTTGGTGATCGTTTGGCGTCGGCGGGCCTTAAGGGATACAGGCTGGAGGAGCCTCGGTGACAACGACACGATCGATCATGTATCTGGTACCGTTGCAGTGGCCGTGCGACGGGTCGAGGTTGCGAAGACTTTGAGGGTCGAGGTTGCGAAGACTTTGAGCTCGCGATCAAAGTCAGCATGCCGTTGGTTGTCAGGGAGTTCAAAACTCGACTCTTGAGAGCGAGGCGTCGTCTTCCGACCCAACCTAGTCGGCCGAAAAGAACTCCGACGCCTCGTCTCCGGGAAAAAAAGGCCGAGGTCATGCGCACGTTGTCAGCATCGACAACATCGTTTCGACGGGGCGAGAGAATGGCGCGCTGAAAGAGCCGCCGCGGGTCGTGGAAATAGTCTGCGAGGTCGCCGTAGACGGCTTGGAGGCTCACTGTCTGGCTCTCGATCCTTACCCTAAATCGAGGGACAGACAGACAGACAAACAGACAGACAAACATCTGTCGATTAGTAGTTAGGAAACCCCAGCTAGTTCCCGCACTCTCTCTCTCTCTCTCTCTCTCTCACACACAGTCGTCGCAGATTTCCACAATAAAAAATTAATTAATTAATTAATTAATTAATTAATTAATTAATTAATTAATTAATTAATTAATTAATTAATTAATTAATTAATTAATTAAATGAATAAAATGAACAAATAAAAAAAAAAAATAAATAAATGAATGAATGCGGTCGAGGGCCGGCGCAAATTCGTAGCGCAGGATGTGTGTCGCCATTTTTTTTTGTCCTGGCGTTGGGTGGGTTTGTTGTTGTCGAGAGCGCGTCTCAGCTCGACGTACTCGCGTCCGTGTTCAGAAGGCTATTTTGAGTATAAATTGCAGCCCTTTGGCCAGCGTTCCTTCGACAGCGTTTCTTCGTCCCGCACTTGTTCGTTCGTTCGTTCGTCATCATCTTCGTGCTGGCGTTCTGGTGGCTTGGCCATTTTTCTGCGCCGGTTTTGTGTTCCTCGTTTCGCCTTTTTTTTGGGGGGATTTCCCACCGCCTCCTTGCGTGTTCTCGGCCTTGCTCAACACCGCCACCACCCCGCCGTTTGAGGTTTTGTGCGGACTCGACCTCCCCTCGTTGCTTTTTGTTGTGCTGTTCGCTCGTAGCCCTCGAGATTGCGACTCAGGGTCTGCCGTGCGTGGCGTCTCGTCGCACTTGCCAGCGTGCATTCCGCCGTCATCATTCATCGCCGGTTTGCCTCTTCTTCTTCTTCCGTGGTCCCCATCTTGTGGAGCTCCCTCGCCTGCTTTTCGCTTCCTTCCGCTTTCTCTGCGATTGATTCATCTATCAATCCATCGGGGCGTTGGTTGTCTCGCCGCGCGAACCAAAGAGCAGAAGAAGAAGAAGGAGAAACCAAAATGTGGTTGGTTGTATTGTTCGTCGAACAATTCGTCGTCGTTCTCCAAGACAAGACTTATTAGTATACAAGGTATTATTATTGTATTACGGAATCTGGCTGGCAGTTTTGCCGCGTGACGTGGCCAAAATCGTGGTGGGCCTTGGTTTTTTAAAAGGGGCAGGACGCGATGGGGAGGAGGAGGCCAGCGGCAGCAGCAGCAGCAGGAATGCGATGACGATATAATAATGGAGGCTCCGGGATCACCGCTGCGTTCGCGCGAGTGTTACGAGGCGCGGCGGGTGCGGGCATTGGAGGAGTCGCGGAAGCGGTCGCAGCGCATGGCGCGCGAATACCGGCAGCGTCGGAAGGGGTCGCCCAAGACAGAATCGTCGTCGTCGTCGGGGGGGGGGTTCGCCTTTGGGTCGTACACGAAGAAGAAGCGATGTAATAACAACAACAATAATAATAATAATGTGCGGCGAGGTACTACGAAGAGCGGCACGAGCTGCCCGCCGAAGAGCTACGTGGAGCTGCTGCGCGGCGAATGGCGTCCTTCCGAGGTCGAGGAGGAGAAGCGCGCGTCGTTGAAGTTGGGGTGCCGGGTGGACGTCGTGGACCGGCGCGGCGCGCCTCGGCGGCTCGACTGCGGGTCGCTGCGGTTTCTGGGTCCAACGGCTTTTTCGACCGGGCGGCAGGCGTGGTGCGGAGTCGAGCTGGATCTGCCTCTGGGGAAGCACGACGGCGCGGTGGACGGAGTGCGGTACTTCACGTGCGGTCGAGATCGCGGGCTCATGGTACCTGCCGAGTTGTGCCGGAACTGCGAAGAGGAGCCGGCGATCGAGAGCGCCAAGACCGAAGAGGTGACGTCGCGGGGCGACGAGTCGCCGCGGCGAGATCCAAAGTTGGAGCCGTACTTTCGAATGGTCGAGGTCGGCGTCCCGCGGTCCGCGGTTGCTCTCAAGATGCTCGCGGACGGGATCGACGGCGCTGCTCTGTTTGCCGACGAGAAAGAGGACGAGCGGAAGGGTCCGTTTCAGCACGCGGGTTTCCGGGCTTTGCACTGGGACGCGGCCGAGGGCGTCGAGACGACGACGAACGAGCCGCCTCCAAAGATGTTGGACGGGCACGAGTGGCCGCTGGTGGTGACGGCCTTTGGGAAGCGGTGTCGACCGTTGCCGAGACCAATCGCCCCCGGGGGAAAGGTGGAGACTACCGGTGGCCCCCCGACGACGACGACGACGACGACGACGGTGCTGGATCCGCGGCGCGCGATGAACGTGGACATCATGCTCGGCAAGCTCTCCGGCCTCGGCGCGGATCCCCGCAGCTTAGCCGAGGATCTGTGGTCGCGGCGGCGAAAATTCACCGCCGAGGAGCTCGAGCTGCTGGCAGCGGTCGCGCCGAACGAGGACGAACGTCGGCGGCTCGGAGGAGGAGACCTCAAGGACGACGACCTTCGGCGGCGGAGTCCCGCAGAAGCGGCGCTCGCGGCCCTCGCGGGCGTGCCGAGGTGCGCCGAGTTGATCCAGGCCGAGCTGCTGCTGGCGACGTATGCTCCTCGGCTCGCCGCGGCGGTCGCCGAAGCCAACCTGCGGTCGGCGACCTGCCGGCACGTGTGCGGGTCGCGGTCTTTGCGCCGGTTCCTCGATACGTCGTACGCGGTCGCTTCCGGCGCTCGGTTCGGGTGCACGCGGCGGCGGGCCAAGGTGGCCTTTGGGTCGCTGCCCGGGCTGCTGCGGGCCAAGGGAAACGCGGGGACGTTCGTCGACGTCGTGACGCGGATCCTGAGGGACCGCGGAGACCTCGAGGCCCTCGACTTCTGCGCCCACGTCCTCAAGGGGACGGTGATGCAAGGGGCGCCAACCGGCGTCTCGTGTCGAGGCGAGCCTCGCGAGCTGGCGCTCGCGGTGACGGGGGTCGCCAACGCCCTCGCCGACGCTCGCGGGCTCGTTTTGGGGGCCGCCGACGGCGCTGCCGAGGACCGGGGGGCCGCCGCCGCGCAAAAGAACGCGGTCTCGTCGTCGTCGTCGTCGACGCGATCTCCTAAAAAACGTCTCTCGGACGCCGAGGTCCGGCTCGCGCGCGCGCGCGACGAGGTCCGCGCGGCGACGGCAGCCGCGTTCGCAGCCCTCGAAGCCGGCAATAATAATAACAACAAGACTGCGACTCCGATCACCCCCTACGACCCGAACTCGTGGGCGCGCAGGCGCAGGGATCAGATCGAACGAGCGGCCGCGATCAGAGCCTACCGCAGGGGCGTCGTAGCGCCTCCCGAGGATTCGACCCCGACGCCGGTCCACGCTTCCAGGCCGCCGGCCAAGAAGTGGCGGCTCCCCGAGCGCGTCGCTGCTGCGATCGAGGCGGGGAACCGCGGTATTCCCGTGCTGCGCGCGGCCCGCGCGTGGGCGACGAGCTCCGCGGTTCCCGCCCCCCGCCTCGAAGTCTTCGTCTCGAGCTCGCGCCACGCGCTTCGAATGGCCGCGACCTTGCGCGACCTCGAAGGCGGCAAGGTTCTTCCGACCGAGATAGCCCGGGCAGCGCGCAACAAAAAACCGCCGGAGACAAAAAAAATAGATCCCTCGATGCTTCTGGCCGCGATTTGCCGGCGCGAGAAGCGAAAGCCCGCACGATTCGAGGCCCTCGCCGCGCGGTCGGCCGCGATTGCCGCCGAACTCGGGGGTGTCGACGATGCCTTGGACGCGGCGGAGGCCGCTCTCGCGGCAGCCAACGCGGCGGGCGACGATCTTAGGCGATTTCTCGCGAGCTCGGATTCTGCCGACGCCTGTCTCTCGAGCGTCGTCGACGTCGCCCGCCTCGTCGCCTTAACCCTCGACCGCGCCGGGATCGTCCCGGGCGAGCGCCACGACCCCCGCGTCGACGATATCGTCCTAACGCCCTTTGGCGTCGCGACCGTCGACGCGACCAGGGAGAGTCCCTGGTACCCGCCCCGTCGAGTCGCGACCGTTAGGCTTCTTCCCCCGGCCGCCTACGTCCTCGCCTACGTCGACCCCAAACATCTCCTGCGACCCCCCTGCCGCGCATTCACCCCCTACGGCCCCGCCATTGTCGAGACCCTCCGCCGCCCGCACGCCCGCGTCCGCTTCTCCTGGGGCGCGGCCTTCCTTCGCCTCGCCGACCTCCGCTACTGCGCCCACGAGGGTCGACACCACTACTCCTCGCTACCGGGGAAGGGTGCTGCTGGTGCTGCTGGAACCGACAAGCCGCCCCGCACCTCCGAGGCGAGCGTGCCGGACGACAACACCTCCTGCGGGTGCCCGACAACGATCTCCGACGCGGCGACCGCGACCATCGACGACGACTTGGACGCCGCCGACTTGGACGCCGCCGACTTGGACGCCGCCGACTTGGACGCCGTCTCCGACCTCCTCGACTCGGACCTCGACGACGACCTCGCCAACCTCGGCTCCTTCCTTGAAGTCTGAGGCGGCGTCTGGGCCTCTCCCCCCTTTTTTAGGTGTCTTTATTATTAATATTATTACGAGTCCAGGCCGGCCACGAAGTTCACTTATTGGTCCCAATCTCTAACCCCAGCACAAGTTCACCTGCTCCCGTTAAGTTCACCTAGTCCCAATCTCTAACCCCAGTAAATTCGACGTAAACCCAATCTCTACCCTGGCAGTTAAAGTTCGGCGTAAACCCACTCACCCCACTCTCCTTCGAGCTCGTCGCTCTCACCCCCGCCAATCCAAGCTGCTTTGATCCGCACACGCCGCTAAGCTTTGAGTTTACTCCGAAAGCCCCAGTAAGTTCGCACTTGGTCTCATCAGTAAGTTCACCTGGTCACTAAGTTCGCCTAGTCCCAATCTCTAACCCCAGGAACTTCACCTGGTTCCAGTAAGTTAACCTATAGTGCGCGTGTAGACGCCGGGAGGGGGCTTATCGATATTGCGCAGCACGTGTGGGGTAGGGTGGAGTCGTCGACTCAGAAGAGCATATCCTCGGGGTGGCCAATCGACAGAGAGCCACTTAGAGCTGGACGTGACAGAAGACGGGCTTGGGCAAGAGGACGCCGACCTCGCGGGGCGTCTGGCCCTGGCTCTTGTTGATCGTTTGGCGTCGGTGGGGCTTGAGGGATACAGGTTGGAGGAGCCTCGGTGACACGACACGATCGATCACGTATCTGGTACCGTTGCAGTGGCCGTGCGACGGGTCGAGGTTGCGAAGACTTTAAGCTCGCGATCAAAGTCAGCATGCCGTTGGTTGTCAGGGAGTCGAAAACTCGACTGTAAAGAGCGAGGCGTCGTCTTCCGACCCAACCTAGTCGGCCGAAAAAAAGAACTCCGACGCCTCGTCTCCTGGAAAAGAAGGCCGCGGTCATTCATGCGCGCGTTGTCAGCATCGACAACATCGTTTCGACGGGGCGTGAGAATGGCGCGCCGAAAGAGCCGCCGCGGGTTGTGGAAATAGTCTGCGAGGTCGCCGTAGACGGCTTGGAGGATCACTGTCTGCCTCGCGGGCCTACATGATCCTTACCCTAAATCGAGGGACGGCCCAAACTCGCCGCATCTACCGTGAGTGGGGGATCGCCAACGCATTAGGCCGGGCTCGCTGCGCCTCTCCGCCCACACCCATGTCGCCGCCGCGGGGAACCCCACCCAGGCCGCCCGATCCCAGCGCGACGTCACCCTTCGTCGCACACGTCCGGCGGCCGCACACCTGGGCGGGGCCCGTCCTCTCGCCGCCTGCCTCGGCGATGACCCCACTAGGTCCCGCGCGCCACTATTCCGCTCGTCAGGCACATCCCTCATACCCCACAAACCCACCCACATCCCATGCTCCTGACCCCCTCTACCGGCCCACGCCACGCCACCTACAGACACCCACTCCATCCTCATGCTCCCCACACACCTCAGCAGTCGCATTTAAAGACAGCAAGTGCAGGCCAGTAAGTTCACCCACTCCCAATCCTAACCCGCTGTCACCTGGTCCCATAGTTTCGCATGTTCACCTGGTCCAGTCCACCTAGCTCACACAAACCCTTGAGCTCGTCGCTCTGCCTCCGCCAATCTAAGCTGCTTTGATCCGCACGCGCCGCCAACCTTTGAGTTTACTCTAACCCTTTACTCTAAAACCCGTATGTTCACCTGGTCCCAGTTTCACCTGGTCACCAGTCACCTAGTCCCAATCTCAAACCCCAGTAAGTTCACCTGGTCCCAGTGTCACCATAGTGCGTGTAGACGCCGGAAGGGGCTTATCGGTATTGCGCAGCACGTGTGGGTAGCGGAGTCGTCGACTCAGAAGGATATCCTCGGGGTTGCCGATCGACAGAGAGCCACGTAGAGCTGGACGTGGCAGAAGACGGGCTTCGCCAAGAGGACGCCGACCTCGCGGGGCGTCTGGCCCTGGCTCTTGGTGATCGTTTGGCGTCGGCGGGCCTTACGGGATACAGGTTGGAGGAGCCTCGGTGACAACGACACGATCGATCATGTATCTGGTACCGTTGCAGTGGCCGTGCGACGGGTCGAGGTTGCGAAGACTTTAAGCTCGCGATCAAAGTCAGCATGCCGTTGGTTGTCAGGGAGTTCAAAACTCGACTGTAAAGAGCGAGGCGTCGTCTTCCGACCCAACCTAGTCGGCCGAAAAGAACTCCGACGCCTCGTCTCCGGGAAAAAAAGGCCGCGGTCATGCGCGCGTTGTCAGCATCGACAACATCGTTTCGACGGGGCGTGAGAATGGCGCGCTGAAAGAGCCGCCGCGGGTCGTGGAAATAGTCTGCGAGGTCGCCGTAGACGGCTTGGAGGATCACTGTCTGGCTCTCGCGCCTACCTGATCCTTACTCTCGCGCCTACCTGATCCTTACCCTAAATCGAGGGACAAACAGACAGACCCACACACACCCCCCCCTCTTAGCAGTCGACATTTAAAGACAAACAGACAGACAGACAGACAAACAAACAAACATCTGTCGATTAGTAGTTAGGACAAACAAGTGCAGGCCAGTAAGTTCACCTACTCCCAATCTCTAACCCCAGTAAGTTCACCTGGTCCCAGTAAGTTCACCTGGTTTGTAAGTTCACCTAGTCCAAATCTCTAACCCCAGTAAGTTCGGCGTAAACCCACTCGTGCTCACACCACTCCTTCGAGCTCGTCGCTGTCGCCTCCGCCAATCTAAGCTGCTTTGATCCGCTTACACCGCCAAACTTTCGTTTACTCTAAAACCCCAGTAAGTTTCACCTGGTCCCAGTACTCACCTGGTCACAATCACCATCCCAATCTCCAACCCCAGTAAGTTCACCTGGTCCCAGTAAGTTCACCTATAGTGCGCGTGTAGACGCCGGGAGGGGCTTATCGGTATTGCGCAGCACGGGGTAGGGTGGAGTCGTCGACTCAGAAGAGCATATCCTCGGGTTGCCGATCGACAGAGAGCCACGTAGAGCTGGACGTGGCAGAAGACGGGCTTGGGCAAGAGGACGCCGACCTGCGGGCGTCTGGCCCTGGCTCTTGTGGCCCTGGCTCTTGTTGATCGTTTGGCGTCGGCGGGCCTTAAGGGATACAGGTTGGAGGAGCCTCGGTGACACGACACGATCGATCATGTATCTGGTACCGTTGCAGTGGCCGTGCGACGGGTCGAGGTTTCGAAGACCTTAAGCTCGCGCTCAAAGTCAGCATGCCGTTGGTTGTCAGGGAGTCGAAAACTCGACTGTAAGGAGCGAGGCGTCGTCTTCCGACCCAGCCTAGTCAGCCGAAAAGAACTCCGACGCCTCGTCTCCGGGAAAAAAAGGCCGCGGTCATGCGCGCGTTGTCAGCATCGACAACATCGTTTCGACGGGGCGTGAGAATGGCGCGCTGAAAGAGCCGCCGCGGGTCGTGGAAACAGTCTGCGAGGTCGCCGCAGACGCCTTGGAGGATCAGTGTCTGGCTCGCGGGCCTATATGATCCTTACCCTAAATCGAGGGACAAACACACAAACAAACAAACAGACAGACAGACAAACCCCAGCCGGGTACAGCACCACCGCCTGGCTTCTTGGGCCCTGTCGAACAGCGGCTACGTAGCTACGGCACCGTCGCCGGCCTCGTCTTTGGTGCCTTCGGTGAGGCCAGCGCGGCGTGCCACGCTCTCGCCCAAACATGCGCAGAGCGCATCGCTGCGCGAACCTGGGTGACAAGCGGCTGCGCCAACTTCACAGAGGCAAAGGCGGCCCAAACTCGCCGCATCTACCGTGAGTGGGGATCGCCAACGCATTAGGCCGGGCTCGCTGTGCCCTCACCGCCCTCACCCATGTCGCCGCCTCGGGGAACCCCGCCCAGGCCGCCCGATCCCAGCAGGACGTCACCCTTCGTCGCACATACGTCCGGCGGCAGCATGCGTACGACCTACGGGCGGGGCCCGTCCTCTCTTCGCCTGCCCCACGCCTCGGCGATGACCCCGACTAGGTCCCGCGTACTTATCTCCGCCCGTCAGGCACATCCCTCCTACCCCACAAACCCACCCACATCCTTCATGCTCCCCACACACACCCTTAGCAGTCGACATTTAAAGACAGACAACATCTGTCGATTAGTTTGAGACAAGGCAGGCCAAAGTTCACCTACCCCAATCCTAAATCAGTTCACCTGTCCCAGTTTCAAAAGTTCACCTTTTCAGTAAGTTCACCTAGCTCACACCAACTCCTTTGAGCTCGTCGCTCTCGCCTCCGCCAATCTAAGCTGCTTTGATCCGCACGCGCCGCCAGCCTGTGAGTTTACTCTAAAAACCCTTTACTCTAAAACCCCCAGTAAGCTCACCTGGTCTCAGTAAGTTCACCTGGTCACTATAATCACCTAGTCCCAATCTCAGACCCCAGTAAGTTCACCTGGTCCCAGTAAGCTAACCTACAGTGCGCGTGTAGACGCCGGGAGGGGGCTTATTGGTATTGCGCAGCACGTGTGGGGTAGGGCGGAGTCGTCGACTCAGAAGAGCATATTCTCGGGGTTGCCGATCGACAGAGAGCCACGTAGAGCTGGACGTGACAGAAGACGGGCTTGTGGGCAAGAGGACGCCGACCTCGCGGGGCGTCTGGTCCTGGCTCTTGTTGATTGTGTGGCGTAGGCGGGTCTTAAGGGGTACAGGATGGAGGAGCCTCGGTGACACGACACGATCGATCATGTATCTGGTACCGTTGCAGTGGCCGTGCGACGGGTCGAGGTTGCGAAGACTTAGCTCGCGATCAAAGTCAGCATGCCGTTGGTTGTCAGGGAGTCGAAAACTCGACTGTAAAGAGCGAGGCGTCGGCTTCCGACCCAACCTAGTCGGCCGAAAAGAACTCCGACGCCTCGTCTCCGGGAAAAAAAGGGCGCGGTCATGCGCGCGTTGTCAGCATCGACAACATCGTTTCGACGGGGCGTGAGAATGGCGCGCTGAAAGAGCCGCCGCGGGTCGTGGAAACAGTCTGCGAGGTCGCCGTAGACGGCTTGGAGGATCAATGCCTGGCTCGCGGGCCTACCTGATCCTTACTCTCGCGCCTACCTGATCCTTACCCTAAATCGAGGGACAAACAGACAAACAGACAAACATCTGTCGATTAGTAGTTAGGACATCTGTCGATTAGTAGTTAGGATTATTTCTCTCTTTTTTCTTCGATTTTAGGAGGAGTGAAGTAAAGATACACACACACCACAAGATATGCAGTAAGAAATCATCTTCCGAAGGAGGAACCAACAACGAACGAAGGAACGCCTGCTGGGATGCGGTACGCCTACAGCAGCAGCAACAGCGAGAAGCCCGCGGTGGAGATGCCGATGGTCCCGGGGCTGACGTTCCAGACGGACCAGTGGCACCGGCGCGCCGTCACGACCGGAGGATTCAAGAAACCGCAATTGCTCGCGCAGGAGTGGACGCTGGCGATGCCTTCGGACTCCCCCCGGGCTCGGACGGCAAGGGGGTCACCACGGGTCGCAAAGCTCACGGGGGCCTCGGCACGCCACGACGAGGCCATCGCCCTGCGGCCGGCGACGACAGTCTCGATCAAGCGGCCCGCCTTTTCCCGCAAGGTTACCGAGAAGAAGGCGGCGTCGTCCGAGACGCAGAGCGCCTTCGCATCCAAGGACACGGTCGAACGAGCCGGCGTCCTGCGCTTCGCGGCGTACGTCACAAACTCGATGGACTGGTACGGCGAGCGCTCTCCGCGGCAGGTCCGCAAGTTCCGCGTGCAGTACCACCTCGAAGACGGGTCGGTCGAGGTCGTCGAAGACCGCGTTGTGAACTCGGGAGTTTCGGGGGGGGTCTTTTTCCGGCGCGCCCCCTCGCCCACCACCTGGGAATCCCTGAGGGTCGGCGGAACCTTTGAGTTTTTGGGGCAGCAGTTCCACTTGGTCGACGCGGACGGTTTCACGCGCCAGTACTACGAGGAGAACGGCGGCATCGAACAGCCTCCAGGGACGGGATACCCCAGAACGTGTCCCGAGGAGTACCGGGCCGAGCACGCGACGCACCTTGGAAAGACGACGGGCAAAGTGTCCTACGGAAAGTACGGAGGTATCGAAGTGTTTCGGACGTCGCCCGAGGCCGCGTCGCGAAACGCGCAAATGGCCAAGGAACGGCAGTTTTTCTCGTCGAACGACGAAGTCCTCAAGTTCGTCGTCGTGTGGCGCGACGACGCCCCGGGCGGCGGTCCCAACGAGTTCACGCTCCACTACCACGCGTCGACGCAGATCGCCGAGCTCCTCGCGTCGCCGCGCCCGGGCTTTGGCCGCTTCACCCACCTCGCCTCTAACCGCCGACTCTTGTTGAACTGGGAGGCCGTCGCGCGGACGGGGGCACCACCCAAGTACGCCCAACCCGAAGACTTCGTGGTGGGCCGCGACATCGACGTCTACAACCGCACCTTGACGCTCGTCGACTGTTCCGAATTCACGCGCGCGTGGTACAAGGCGACCCTCGGCATCGACCAGCCCCCGAGGATCCGACGCCCCGAAAACAACCAACAACAAGACGCTCACAACAACAACAACAAAGCTGTTGGTACCGGCGGCGCCGCGGCGGGGGCGCCGTCGAGGTCGCCGCGGCCGGCGATCGCGCCGAAAAAGCAATCCGAACTCGTAGCGATCGACGAGAAAGCGGTCGCCGAGGCGGCGCGTCTCGCGCTGAGCAACCCGTTCTGCGCCAACGAGGCGACGAAGAAGTCGCTCGTTACCAAGCAGCACGAGCTCTCGAAGAAAACGCGCCTGGGCGACAAGGTCGTCCGATGTCGTCTTCGCCAGGTCGTGACGGCCGAGGCGCGCGAGCGGTGCCCGGGCATCGCGCGCGCCCTCGACGCGCTCCCGCGGACCTTTGTGGCGACCTACTTCCTCGCGGACGACGAAGCGGTCGTATTCGAAGACCGCGTCACCAACTCGGGGATCCTCGGAGGCGCGTTTCTCAAGAAGGGCAAGTACGAGGTCTGCGTCGACGACGATCACCGCCCCAGGCGTCTCCAACCCCAGGACTTCAAGCTCGGCGCGGTCCTCAAGTTCTCCGCCAACAACTGCCTCAAAGTCGTCGAGATCGATGCCGCCTCCCTCAAGACGATGGCGGCCTTGCCCGACATCTTTCCCTCGGCTCACCCCCCAACTATCCTCGCCAAGCTCAAGGACCTCGACGACGCCCAACACGACACCGACCTCGACGACCACGAGCGCCTCGTGCTCAAGACTCACCAAGCCATGATCACCGGCGGCGGGTAAGTGTTTGCGTTCCACTGACTCGGCCACGCCCGTATGACGCGAGGGAATCAGCGTGAAATCGACAGGCAGCGTGAGTCGTTGATGGGGGTGGCGGTTTGTTAGTTCTTCTGGCGTAGGAGCGGCGAACCGCAGCGCCAAAGCGGCCGCGGGCAAGAAGGAGGATGGGTTGACACCCCAACAGCGAAACGAGAGAGATGCGAAACTCCTGGCTGAAAAGAAGGCGAAGAAGGAGGCGAAGAAGGAGGAGCCGCCCAAGGGGGGACGGGCGGGGGCGCCGCCCAAAAAAAAAAACGACAAAAAGGACGACGACGTCTCCGCGCTCTTGAGCGAGGGACTCAAAAACAAGTAGTAATTACCGCTGAATGAAACACACAGACAGACAGAGAGAAAGACAGGGGGGCACGCTTCGAAAACACAACAGCGCGCCTCGTGCTTGCTTGCTTGCTTGCTTGCTTGCTTGCTTGCTTGCTTGCTTGCTTGCTTGCTTGCTTGCTTGGGGTGACCGACCGACCGGTAATAAGACTCCGTCGGTCGGTCGAAGGCAAACGGCCGCGCTCGCGCGCGGTTGCTCGGGTACTCGGGGTGGTTGGTTGGTTGGAGGATGTCCATTGAAGAAGGTGGCGTCCGAAAAACAAGAACAAAAGCCGCGCTCGCGCGCGCGCTGTTGCGTTGGTGTCGTCGGTCATCAATTTGAATTGAATCGCTCGAGGGGCGTCTTGTCGAGGATGTCGGACATGGCGTCCTCCTCGTCCTTGAAGTCGGGTTCGGGTTGGACGCGGGAGGGCTCGGTGTCGCAGGCGAGGTTGGTCGAGTCGACGACGAGGACGGAAGTGTGGCCGAGGATGCCGAGGTGGGGTTTGGTGGTGTCGGATAGGCCGTAGTATCCCTTGTGTCCCCAGGCGGGGAGGGGGTAGGGGTCGTGCTCGAAGAGAGCGTCGATTTCCTCGAGGGACTTGTGGGCCGTCTCGGGGAGGTATCGCCAGAGCCAGAAGAAGCCGGCCGTCGCGACGAGAGCAAAGGTCCAGAAGCAGTACTGGGGTCCGAGAACGTCGGCCGCGACGGGAAAGATAAACGCGACGGCGGTATTAACGGCCCAGAACGCGAAGCTCCCGACGGCCGTCGCGCGGCCGCGTATGGAGAGCGGAAAGATCTCGCTGTTGACGACGTAGCCGGCCCCCGAGAGGCCCGAGCCGAAGGCGACGAGGTAGCAGAGGAGGGCGAGGACCGCGAGGGCCGTAGATCCAAGAGCGAAGGCGGCTCCGAGGGCCACGAGGCAGGGGATCACGCAGCCGAGGGATCGGAGGAGCGTGAAGCGGCGGCCGAGGGTGTCGATGGTGCGGAGGGAAACGCAGACCCCACCGAGCTGCGCCGCGGTCAAGACCGCAGACAACCAGACGGCGTCGCGCTCGCCAAAGCCCGCCTCCATGAGGATCGATCCGCCGTAGTACATGGCCGCGTTGATGCCCGCGAGCTGCGTGAGGGCCTGGAGTCCGACGCCGAGCCGGAGGGCCCGTCGCACGCGCTGCGACGTCCAGACGTCAACGTCGGGCGCGTCGGGGACGACGAGGTCGCGGCCTCGAACTTGGCGCAGGGCCACGCGGGCCTCGGCGAGGCGGCCGGCCTTGGCGAGCCATCGCGGGCTCTCGGGGCAGGCGACCAGAACCACGACGACGAGGAGAGCGGCGGGACAAGCGCCGAGAGCCATCGCGAGGCGCCAATCGCCGTCGGCAAAACCGTTGGCGAGGCACGCGACGAGCTGGCCGGAGACGACGCTGAGGTCTCCGAGATCGACGACCCGCCCGCGGATCTCGGGGGGGACGCACTCGGAGCAGTAGACGGGCACCACCGTGAAGCTCAGGCCAACTCCGAAGCCGACGAGCGCTCGCCCGAGCCCGAGGCCAAACGGCGACGACGCTGCGACGCACGCGACCGTCGCCACCACGCACAGCAGGCCCGACACAATGATAGTGGGCTTTCGGCCGAAGGCATCGCCGCAGGGCCCGCCAACCCCCGCGCCCACGGCGGCGAGCCCGATGCATGCCGTCACCACTAATGCTTCCTCGATGGCCGTCAAGCCCCACTCGTCCCGCATCGCGGGCACGCCCGCGCTCATCACGCCCGTCGCATACCCGAACTCCCCAAAGCTGAAGAGGGCTGCGAGGACGACCCCGACCAGCGCGGGCGCGGGAGTCGGGTCGTCGAGGACCAATCCCATTATCATCGCGCAACAAATGCCCAGAAAATAACCGACACTTAATAAATTACTACATTTAGTGCTCGTACTGTTTTGAAAATGTTTTTGAAAGTTAGTTTTGAAAGTACTATTCCTACGGTTATTTTCGTCCAGTAGAGGCAGCGCTTGCCACCCGACGACGACGATGCCAAGGACCACAACTTACTTGAGCTGCTGCCTGCCGCCTCTGGGACTTGCGCCGCGCCCTGAGGCGCAATCTCGGCAGCGACGACTGGGGGACAAGAAGACGCACCGGGCTCCGCCAAGTTGGCCTGCCCATCAGCAAGCTCGCCGACTTGGCGTCGTTGCCTTCTCCCGCACCTTCCATTTTCCCCGTCGCGGCGGCGAAGGTCGGTCGATCAGCCCGCAGCCGGCCCCGGCCCAGGCCGACGCAGCCACTCTTGTCTCCCGGGGCGGCGGCGCAGAGACTGTTGTGAGGGCGAAGGGAGGATGGCCCCGGCGCTAAAAGGGTTTGGTCCCGAGTTTGCTCGTTTGTTCGTTTGCTCGTTTGCTCGTTTGTTGCGTTAGTTGTTTATCTGGATGTACACACAAGTCTACTGGAGGGTGTCGAGGAGGGAGATGAACTTGAGGGCGTCGCGCTGGGTGAGGAGAGGGTCTTGGCGAAGGATGTCGAGGACGTCATCGGGCGTCATGAACTTGAGGTCGTCGATGCGCTTGGCCATGGCAGAGACGGGGGCGACCCAGGTGTCGAGGCCGTTGGCCTCGAGGAAGTCCGCGAGGTCGGCACCCGGTCGGCGCGCGGCGCGGTGGTGCGCGAGGCCAGGATGGGCGGGAACAGAGGCGGACCGCGCGGCTCCGCGGCTCTTGCGCGGGTAGCCGCGGAAAGTCGGGGTCTGGGGTCCGTCGGCATGTTGCGCGACCGTCGGCGGGGCGGCGCGAGGCGGCGGAGCGTCGTCGAAAGGGCCGCGGCCCGACGGATACGCGGGATTGCGCTCGTCCTTGGGCTCGAGGTGGCCTCTGGTTTCACCCTCCGAGAGCTCGCGGAGTCGGCGCTCGAGCGCGGCGAACCACCGGGCCTTGCGGGGCTCGGCAAAGGTTGCCTCGCGCGACGCGAGCCAGACCGCGCGGATCTCGACTACGTCTAGGCCGTGCGTCACGTACTTGCCCTCGAGGTCCGCCGGATGGAGCTTGGATATGTCGTCGGGGTGCGTCCGCACCAGCTTGAGGGCACGGTGGCGCGCGAGCCGCCGCGCTACGGGACTCGGCTCGACGCCCGGCGGCACGAAGCTCCGAGTCAGCGACAGCGCTTCCGCCGCGCGCGGGAGCTCTTCCTTGAGCCAGGCCGCTCGCAGCGTCGCGTCGCGCTTCAAGCGCTCGGGGTGCGTCTCCGCGGCGAGCGACCACCGCTCGACCTCGAACTCGCTCTCGCTCTCCAGCGCGAGCCGCAAGGCCGTCTCGGTGTCGGCGAGGCTCAGCCGCGGCTGCGGGGTCGGCCGCCGCCGGGCCTTGCGGCGCGCCATCCGGGCGTTCACGGCCGCGAGGGGGGGGCGCTCTTGCGCGGCCTCGTACCGCTCCAGCAGCGGATCCGCCGACCCACCGTAGATGAAGCCAAACATCCAAATCCAACCGCCGCCGAAAGCAACGACAGTTCAACGGAAGAAGTAGATGCACATTGTATATTCGATTCAATTCAATTCAATTCGGAGGAGGGCGCGGGGTCTATTTATTGTTTAGCGATTAAAAAAGGGAGACTGCCGCATTTTGCAGCGGCAACGGCGGCGGTATGACGTGATGAGTGTAGTTCAAGGGTTTTCGCACATCAGGGGGGAGATAGTTTGGAGGCCGCGGACAATATAAATTTTGTTCGGGGGTGCGAGACAACAGGCAAGGGGAAGGGGGTTGTCGGTAGTTCGTTCTACACATCCTCGACCTGGGTGCCGTCGTTGGCACCTTGGCCGCCCGCGGCACCGTCGGGCTGATCGGGGTTGTCGGAGGTCCAGAGGGTGAGGTTGTCGCGGAGGAGCTGCATGATGAGGGTGGAGTCCTTGTAACTCTCCTCCGAGAGCGTATCGAGCTCGGCGATCGCGTCGTCGAAGGCTTGCTTGGCAATGTGGCACGCGCGATCTGGCGAGGACAAAATTTCGTAATAGAAAACCTGCGGCGAAAAAAGTCACGCAAATAGAATTCGCAAGAAGACGCCGGAAAAAAAAAACGGAAAAGTTGAGCGCGAGGCCGAGGCGGATGGGATGCGTGGGCGGAAGGGCCTTGGTGGCGATGGTCGAAGCGACCTGGTAGCTCTCGAGGGCTTCCGAGGAGGAGGCCTTGCGCTTGTCGCCGACCTGGAACTCGGCGAGGTAGCGGTAGTAGTCGCCCTTCATCTTGTGGTAAAAGACCTTACCCTCGTCTCCGTTCGAAATGGGGATGAGCTTCTCGTTGATGATGGTGAGGATGTCCTCGCAGATTTCCTCGAGCTCGGTCTCGATCTTGGTCTTGTAGTTGGTGATGAGGGCCGTCTTGTCGCTGTCCGACTTTTGCTCGATGGAGGAAATAACTCGCCAGGAGGCGCGCCTCGAGCCGATCACGTTCTTGTAGGCGACGCTCAGGAGGTTCCGCTCCTCGACCGATAATTCCTGTTGGAACTGGGCCACGCTCTTGATGTGCTCGACCATCTCGTCGAACCTTTCGGCCTGCTCGGCGAGCTTGGCGAGGTAGACGAGGTCCCCGCGGGAGTGCGACATCTTTTGTTGTATGACGGCGGGACACGACAGCTGGCGCTCAGCGATTCAACCAATCAGGCCGTTACTTCCTATGAAACAAGTAATAAAACCCCTGTCTGTCTGTCTGTCTGTCTGTCTGTCTGTCTGTCTGTGGTAGGTTGTGAATTTTTTGAGTCATCATTATCAGCAAGCCGCGGCCGGGGAAACCCCGATCGGAAGAAGGCGCGAAGCGATTGCCGCTTCGAGGGAGGGGGGGAGGTCGTCGGGGGCAGCGACGAGGACGAGGCGGCCCGACCGCCGAGACAGGCGCTGGGCCAGGCCGGTGCCCTCCGCCCCGAGGATCGAGGTGGACGCAGGGGTCGCGTGTTCGAAGAGGGCAGGGGCGCTCAGGGCGAGGTGCCTCCCGAGGACCGCCGCGCGATGGTCGTCGTCATCCTGCTTCCCGACCCAAACGAACGCCGCTTTCGCGCCGTAGTACAACACAAACACAGCGTTTCCCTTCTCCGTCGACCACCTGTGCGGCACGAAGAAGTCGCCCTTCTCGTAGGCCGCGGGCGTGGCCTCGAGGGGAAAGGCGCCGGCGCGTACGTACCGGCGCTCGCCAAACGCCTTCGCGTACGACTCGTGCTCGAACCCTAGGCTCAGGAAGAGCTGGCGGCTCGGCTCGTTGGTCTCGTGGATCTTGGCATAGAAGCACGAGACCGCCAAGTCCGAGGCGTAGGCCAAGAGGAGGCGTACGGCGGCGGCACCCCTCCCTCCGCGCCGTCGACGCGACTCCGCAATCATCACGTCGCACTCGGCGCCGTCCTCGTTGAGGAAGAGGTTGACGTCGCCGATCATCGCCTCGACGGGAAACGGATCCTTTTCCTTAAAACACAGCTCGCGCGCGAGGATGATAAAGGTGAGCTTGCGGTCGTCGTCGCGCCACGATGCGCAGTTCTCTTCCTCCTCCTCGAGTGACAACGCCTCGCTCGCCGTCTGCCGGAGGAGCTCGGGGTCCTGCATCCAGGCGTGGTACTTGCCCACGTACCGCGGCCGGTACGGCACGAGGACAACGAGGCCCTCCCAACCAACCAAGACGGTGTTCCAGTTTTTGCGCATGTCTTAATTGGTTCGTTCGACGGTTGTGTTGTTTGATTGGTTGTTTATTTATTCCACAGTTATTATTAGTGCAACAACGCGCCGCCCTAGGGACGACATCGCGGCTTGCGGCGGCGGCGGAATGGTTGTGCGAGGCGGTTGAGGACGCGCGGGGCGTCGGCGAAGACGTCCCGGGCCCAGGTGGCGGAGAGGAGAAAGACGAGGATGTAGGCGATTGGGTAGACCGTGAGCTCGAAGTTTCCGAGTTGCGCGGACTGGGCGTCGGACATTTTGAGGACGTCATACAAAAAACCAACTAGGGAGACGGGAAAGAGGAGGAGACGCATGAAGACGTAGGAGAGGGCGAATACGGCGCGATTGATGTTGCGAAAAATCGAGTCGCTCGTCCGCCACACGAGGGCGATGAGCTCCTCGATCGTGAGGAAGACGTTAGTCACTTCGCACAAGGCCGCCAGTGCCCCCCAAAAGTGGGCGCGTTCGCGGCCAACTCCCGCCGCGTAGACGACTATGACCATCGCGTGGTGGACGACGAAAAGGGTTCGCTGCGAGGTTTCCGTGTTGCGCGCGAAGACGACGATCAGGTGGACCACCATCCGCGAGGCCAGCAGCTTTCCCAGGATCTCCGAGGAGACGGTCGCCCCGAGCCACCGCGTCACGATCGACCCCTTGAGCCGCGCGCAGGCGTCGCCCGCGAGAAAGACGAGCAGCGGGTAATAGATGAGCCCGAAGAGCGCGTCGGCCACGGCGATCCGGCACTTCGCCCCCTTGCACCACCCGCGCCCCGCGGCGTAGTAAAACGGGAGAAACGCTGCGACGATCGTAGACCCATAAGAAAGAACCCACATCGTCGTCGGTGGCGCAAGATTTTGTGCCGGATGGGGAACCTTCCGTTCCGTTCCGTGTCGGGGGTCTCCCCAACAAAAATTAATTAAAAACCGTCACGTCTGTCTTTCCTTTTGACGTCACGCGTGGTTCGAATTGCCAGAAAGAAGAATGGAGAAGCGCGTCGCCGTTGTCGTCTGCGTCGCCATGATGTTTTTCGGGGCGTACCTCGGCGTGCGCTCGAGGAGCAGTGGAAGTCGTTTCGAGAATCTGTGGACGGCGGCATCAACGGAGAACTCGGAGCTCGCGTCGATCGACGTGAAGAAGACGTACTACGTCAACCTCGAGAGTTCGCGGTCGCGGCGAATCGAGATGGAGGCACAACTCGAGCGCGCCCGGCGGTCGGGCGGCATTCCCTACGAGCGCATCCCGGCGTTGAGAGGGGCTTCGGTCGCCGATTTATCGGGGGAAATCGGTCGCGTGATGGTCGAGAGGCTCGGCTGCGGAGACCGCTGCCACGACGCCCTGAGCCCGGGGCTCTGTTGCCTCGCCGCCCTCGGTGACAGGGGCGCTAGCGCAGCGCGTGCGCTTCAAGACGATACCTTCCTTTGCGCCCACCAGACGGCGCACGACGTCGGCGTCTCGAGCTCCAGCCACGAGGCCTGCTTTCACATGATCGCCAATTGGGCGAGCCACGTCCGCGCGCTAGAACGGGCGCGGGACGAGTTTTTCGAGGGAGCCCACCCCGACGACCACGTCCTCGTCCTCGAAGACGACGCCATGATCACCGCCGACTGGTATCTTCGACTCAAAACTACCGCCCGCCTCGCGTCGAGCACCTCCGACAACGTCCTCGAAGCTCTCTTAGGGACGGTCGCCTCCAACCCCAAGCAGTGGGACTTTATCCGAGCGGATCTCGACGCCTTCGACGTCTCTACTTTTTTCTTCGACCTCGTCGCCGACCCCACCCCCCCCCCGACGCCCCAGGCCTACGAAGAAAATCCCCTCTTTTCCCCCGTCGACTGGGCTACGGTCCCCTCGTTCGGCACCTTCGCCTGGGGTGCCGGGGCCCTCCTCGTGCGCGTGGCGAGCATCGACAAGCTTCTCGCCGCGGCATCCACTTGCATCGACATCGACTGGGCCCTCAACATCGGCACCGCTAAGGGGATCGTCAACATGGCCACCTTCGCTGTCCCTCTTTTCATCCAAAACTACACTCTCGGCCTCATCTCCACCATCGAGTAAATAATATAATTCCGACTACTTGACGACGATGGCCTAGATACGCACGCCGCCAAAAGGGGGAAAAGGGATCGCAATCATTATCTTCACGACGATGTTTTTTCTTTTTTTGTTTGCTTGCTTGCTTGCGATACGAATTTAGTAGAGTACTGGACTTCCCTCCGCGCACAGGCTTTTGGCTTTTGGGACCCGCCCTCAAATATGCTGTGCCGCTTGAGACACGCGGGCGCTCTCTTCTCCCGATGGGGAGGATATCGACGTCAGCCGACGCCTTCCGCCGTCGCCGTAGTTTCGCGCTGCGCGGGGTAATTACAAAAACAAGCGACACGGGAGCACGCACACCACGGATTCCGTCCAGCACATCACACACACGTACACAACAACATGCCCGGCCAGTCGTAGACGAGACGAGCACTGGCTCTCTACGCCGCGCACCCATTCTTCAAATAAACCATCACGGACAAACCGGAGCCCAAATTCGTGGTTTATGAAAAGGGCCTAGACCTCGGACTCGAAGACGTCGGTCGTCTCCTTGGTGACGCGGCCGAAGAGCTTGCCCATGGTCGCGAGAGTCATGACGATGGTCAAAACGACGAGAGCAACAAAGAAAAAGGACTGGAAGAGGTGGCCTCTAAGCTCCTCCGACAATTCCTTTCTGAGCTTTGGGATCGACGCGAGGAAAACGAGCGCACCCAGGGTGGCCGCGACGACGAGCCACTCCGTGAAGGCGCCGAAGGCCCCCGCAGTGAACAACTTTCTCCATCGAAATCGTCGGGTGATGGCGATCTTGTAGGTCATGCCTGCTTGCTGGCGCCAGACGCGCGTACCCGGCGCAATCTCGCCACGCAGGGACCACGCCTCGTACTGGAATCGCGTCAGGGGACCGTGGAGCGTCCCCCGACCGTCGCGGAAGTAATAGCCATCGGTCGAGCCGACGTCGGCCATCTCATCGTCCAAACCCTAATTATGATGATGACTCGGGGGGGACCCACGAGACGATCTTCATGAACTCCTCTTCCGTAAAGGCGAGGAGACGGGCGGCCTCCATGTGTATTTTCTGGCGTTTGAGGATGTCGATCAGCTTGAGCTGTTTGCGAAAAGCAGCGTGCAACTCGGATTTTTGGCGCTCGAGCTTTTTGATGGAAGCCTCGAGCGCGGCCTTCTCCTTGCGGCGGTCGTCGGCAGCGTCGCGGGCGTCGGAGCGCGCCCTCGCGAGCGAAGCCTTGAGCTTGTCGGCCTCTTCGACGGCCCTCGCGAGTCGCACGTCCCCCGCGCGGTGCTCGTTCCCAATCTGTGCCGCTTCCCTCTGTTTCTCGCGCGCGACCCGCTCCGCCGCTGCCGCGTCGCGCTTCGCAGCGTTCAACTCCGCCTGTGCCTCGGTCCGTGCCTTGGACTCCTTGTCGACGGCGGCGCGGAGGTTTGCGACCTCTCGCCGCAGGCTCTTCGTCTCGGCGGCGGCCTTGGCGCTCGCGGCCTCGGCCGTCGAAATACGTTCTTCCAGATCGCGCTCCCGCGACAGCGACGCCTCGAGCTGTTCGCGCAGCGAGCTCTCCCTGGCCCTCGAGATCCGAGCGGCCGCCTCAGCCCCTACCTCGGGGGTGCTCCCGCGCGACGGCAATCGGGGCGAGACCACCACCTCGCTGCTGCTCTTCAACGTCTTGCACGTCTTCTTCTTCTCCGCGAGCCGCACCTCGTCGGCGCGCTGCCTGGCGAGCATCGAGTCCACGTCCGAGACAACCCCCGGGAGCTCGCTGTCGATGGCGGCGTTGATGCGCTCGAGCGCGGCTTCGCGCGCGAGGAGCGCGAGCTCTTCGTCGTCCATCGGCCGAACGAACAACCGTCGAGGACCTTTGTTTTTTTCGAAAACCCTACAAGCATATGATGATATCCCTTACCCTTCCTGCTAACGCCGCCGATGCCGTATGCCCGCGGCGTCGGGGACCGGCGGTGCAACCCGATCGTATTCCTCGACATTTCCCTCGAGGGAGAAAATCTAGAGCCCATCGGTAGGCTGACGGTGGAGCTCCGAGCCGACGTCGTCCCGCGCACAGCCGAAAACTTTCGCGTCCTCTGCACGGGCGAGCGCGGCTGCTACGACGGCGTCAGGCTCCATCTCAAAGACAGTCGATTACACCGCGTCGTCCGGAATTCCCATTGCCAGGGGGGCGACCTTAAAAACGGCGACGGAACCTGGAGCCGGCAGGCCTATGGCGACGCTATTTTTTTCGACGACGAAAACTATACGTTGCGGCACGTGGGGCCGGGCGTCCTCTCGATGTGCAACCAGGGCCCCGACACCAATGGCTCTGCTTTCTTCCTAACCTTCGCCGCGAATCCGCGCTTCGACAACAAGCATGTCGTCTTCGGCTGCCTCGCCGACGAGTCCAGCCTCCGCGTCCTCTACGCGATCGACCGCCTCGGGACCGACCACGGCCGCCCTCGCGCTGTCCCCTGCATCACCAACTGTGGCCAGTTGTACCCCGTCAGGTGAAGTAGAACGGGACGGACCCTGCGGTCGCCAACCCAACTGACGCGATGCTTTTTACTCCCAATATCTATCTATCTATCTATCTATCTATCTATCTATCTATCTATCTATCTATCTATCTATCTATCTGGATGGTCTTCCTTCCTGGCGGCAACGGCGCACTATAACAGCGATTATTGGGCAGTGTTCTTGGCATCTTTTGGTGAATCTCGCAACGTCCTCCTCCTCTCGTGCCGCATACCTGATCAGGCATCGTTGGCGACAGATCCCGATGCTGCTGATGCTCGTTTTGCAACTTCTGTGACGCGCCATTTCTTTCTTTCTTCCGTTCCCTCGACATCACTATCCACCCGCGAGCGCTGCGCAGAGAACGGGTTCGCGATGGGCCGCATCTTCGGTCCGTGGCGCTCCGGTGAGTGGCGGGCTTTCGCGAGTCATATGCCCCTATTCTCCCTCGCTTATTTTCCATTTATATCGCACACCCCTTTGTGCCCTTTCCTGTTCGTTAGCGCCTGGTGCCTCTCCCGTCGCAGCCTTGAGCCGCTCGTGAAACCCAACGCCGCTCGAGCCTTTCCACCCTCCCAGCTCACAGCGGACTCTCGATATTATGAGGTGGGGGCAGGAGCGGCACGAGTTTGATGTTGCCTGCTGTTCCCTCGAAATTCCGGACACTCTCGGAAACGCAGCGTGCGCAGATTGCCTTGGACAACACGGTCAGGCGCTTTACACAGCTAGACGCCAGGCATGGACGCCCCGCGAGTACGGTCAGACAGCGGATACGAGCTGCAGACACAGGTCCATAGCAGATGCGGACAGCCCCAACCGCAGACGAGGTTTTGCGCGGGCACGCGCGGATGCGGACACGTACGGACAAGCATAGATGCGGATGACAAGCGGATACGTATAGACGCAATATCCCTGAGCTTCCTTAACGACGTCGTGACTCCCCGCGCGAATGACGGGTCGAAGCTGTGCTTTTACCAGTCAGCGCACACCTCGCCGTAGTTGTCGCCGTTGTTGGCAGCGGCGCTTGGATCCAGCTCCGCTCGCTACCAAAACATCGTCGTCCTCCGCCGGGTCATCATGAGCGTCGTCGTGGGTCGGCGCGACGCCGTGACGCGGCGCTTTCGCCACTTGCAGCGTCTTGCTTGGCTTCACAGCACACTCATCAAAAGAGGACAGAAAGCGAGGAGTCGTGACGGGCTTCGACGACTACACTACCAAGCTATGGGATTTAAGATCGCGGAGACTCGGCAAAACGTTCGAGGGACATTCGGGTTGGGTAAAGTCGGTCGCATTCTCGCCCGCGGGCGAACTCCTCGCAACGGGCTCCTGGGACAGAAAGCTCTGGGGGCTCGTAGACGCGACACCAAACAATTCTCGCGGGTTTGCCGATGGCAGCTCGAGCGATGAAACGCTGCCGCTGCCGCCGCCGTCGCCTGTGGTTGTTGTTGGCGCGGCTTTCGCGCGGACGCCGATGCCGCTTTAGCCGCCGCGCTCAAGAAGGAGCTTGAATGCGAGGATGCCGAGATCGAGCCCAACGACGAGGACTTCGTGATGGCATTCGAGACTGCTTCGCCGAGGTGAACTTCCAGACGCGCGGCGACGATGTTCGGGGCGCGTTTCTGGCCCGAGTCACCAACAACTGAAACAAGCGCCTGAGCCGGCTTTCGTGTAAGTACAATTTCGTGATGTGGCAAGTTTTAGCACACATCGTCCTGATTACCTCGCGCATCCCTGGCGCGAACCAAAGTAGGTGTCGTTTAGGTACGCCCCCTTAAGACTAAGAAAAGTGCGCATGGCTTTCGCACGAGAGCCGACTCTCGTTGTGTGGGGAAGTGGGTTTCAGAGGAGGGCATTACGAGGGTATCCACTGGTGCGCCCGGAGAGGAATGAGGCGGAGCCGCCGACTTTCTGAGGCGAGGAGAGGAGGAGAGGACGGCGTACGCATCCTGCCGCCGGACGTACATGCGACGGAGTGGGGCCTTGCTGCTGGGCACGCGCGACCTTGGTTCTAGCGCTTCCCGAGGCGGGGCTGGCCTCGGTGACGTTGGCCTACGGCCGTTGTCGACCAGCATCCGCTCGGCGATCCTTGTAGGGAGGAGGTCCAGTGGGCGTTTGAAAGCCGGGTGGTGCACGAGCGTCGAGATATCTGGCCGACCTCGTGGGCGTCGTCCGCGGGCCCCTCACCGTCGCGCGTCGAGTTTTTGGGACAACACATCACGTCGCTGCGACAGCCGTCATTACCCCCTCTTCCCCGTCGCATCGAGCGACTCGAGCGACTCTGAGAGACTGACGCGGAGGTGCTTGCCGCGGTGATCCGGCGTCGTCGCGCGATTGTTGCCTTTAGTGTGCGGGTGGTTCGGGTCGAAGGAGCGCGTCGGGTGCTCCCAAGAGGGCGGCACCTCGTCGCCGTCGTTATAGCCAGGGGGTTAGTCGTTTTTCTCGAGCCGCTCTACACTGCGTTCCCAGCTGCATTCCCAATTCCAGTTGCTGCACCGCGCCAATTGCATCGCTGGCGTCGCCGCGCACCGCTTCGTGATCTCGTCCCGCGAGGGCTTGATCTGCGGCTTCGAATCTTTCGGCACCCACGAGCTGGGGGCCATCTTGGACCAGTTGGGATGGATCCGCCTCGCCGCCCACCGCCGCTGGGATGCCAATGCATCCGCTTTCTTCAGCAGAGGGCCATCCTCCTAAAAATGGGAACTTGGCACAAAAGTTTCTTGGGAAAAACAATGGCAAGAAAGTTTGGGACCAAAAATCGGGAGTTGTACCAAAATTTGGCGTACCTCATTGTTGCCACACTTTGGTTTTTTGACCCGTACAGAACGGGCCGAACTTCAAAAAATCGCGAGTTGTACCACCAAAATCAGGACCTCATTTTTGACCCACTTTGGTTTTTGACCCACTTTGGTTTTTGACCCAGTTTTGCTTTCTACAGAACGGGCCTTAGCCATGCGCACGACTCCGAGCCGAAAAAAAATGTCGAGATATTGCACGCGTCCTGTCCTCAAGACGACGATGATGACAACAACGAACCGCCCCGGTGAACATGACGAGGCCAACGAGCCAGACTCCGTCGACGAGCCCGCCCTCGAGGAGGAGGAGGAGGAGGAGGAGGAGGAGGAGGAGAGCCCCGCTCCCGAGGAGAACCTCCGCGACTACCGCATGAACCTCGGAGACGCCGCATTCTACCATGCGGCCGCCACATTTCTTTCGGCCCATTCAGCGCCGCCAGACACCCCCCTCGAAACCCAATTTCCCGCCTACTTTGTAGAGCGCCACTCAGGTGCTGCAGTGCCCGTCGTCCTAAGGGGGGGGTCCCTCAGCGCTATAGGAGAGGCCTAGTGGTGGGGACACCGACCCCCCAGCGCTAAGCTTTCGTGCTGGGGGGGGGCGTTCTCTTCGTGTTCTCGCGCGCCCCCCCCCCCGATGCGGCTGTCGCCAAGCCTTTTCTTCGAGTTCGGGGGGTTATATATACCCGATATCCGACTTGGGCTCGAGTTGCGCTGAAAGTGCCGTGGATGTCGCAGACAACGCACCGGTCCTGCCATTGATGTCTGCAACGCATCGCAGACAACGCACCGGTCCTGCCATGGATGTCGCAGACAACGCACCGGTCCTGCCACGCACTCCTGGTTTCTTCTCTTGATTCTTCTCGGAACTCGCGAACAAATATGTTTTCGAATTGGCAGTTCCTGACTCGAGTTTGCACAATTACCACAAAACGTGTTTATTTGGGAGTGCTCCTCCGTATATGTTGAGGTGAATTTTAAGGAACGTAGAAGTGAATCATGGATCATCACCACGGTTGCAACACTTGCCCTAACAACACGTGGTACTGCCAGAGATAGATTCGGCTTGGCTTGCGCGATTGGTCGCCGTTCTCGTGAACGTCTCATTATGCGTCGTAGGTGAGTCGCAGTGTCGAATCCTGATCATAAGTGAAACTGACAGCGCGCGCAGGAGAGAACGCGTACGACAAGTACTCCTATTCCTTCTACATTGACGATTATTGCGCGACAACGTTCTCCTACGAGGCGACCTGCAGTGGTGCCCTCATCGACTTTGAAATGTACGACACGTCCGGCGACGGCTGGAACGGGGCCTGCTTCACGATCAGGAACTCGGGATGTTCGAGTTGCGAGGTGGAGCAGGGTACGCTGTCTACTGGCTACGAAGGGACTCAAGCGGTGTGCATACGTTGCGACGTTCCTAGTTCGTACGTGATCACGGTGACCGGCGGAGACAATCCGAGCGAGATATCGTGGCAACTTGGAAACTTGGTTAGAGGCTCTTTCACTACACCAGACTGGACCCCTGGTCAGGAAGTCCCGAGCGAGACCGAAACCGCCTTTACTTGCCGGCCAACGACCGCACCGACGTCGCTGCCAACCCTTAATCCCTCGGGTTTCCCAATCAGTTCCCCTACGGTGCTGCCAACGAGCACGCCCTTGTCGAGCCCTACGAACTTGCCATCTGCTGGACCGAAACCATCGCCGACGGCCTTACCGTCCTTCGAGCCGTTGCCAGCTCCGACTGTGAATCCCTCGGGTTCGCCACTCAGTTCGCCTACGACGCTGCCAACGAGCACGCCCTCGTCCAGACCCACAAAAGCTCCCACGGCTAGACCAAGTGCGTCGCCGACTTCCTCACCAACATCGGCGCCATATGGCGTTCCCTCGAGTTTGCCTATCAGCACGCCAACGGCTTTCCCAACGAGCACTCCGTCGTCCAGCTCGACTAGCGAACCATCTCTTGGATCGAGTGCAGTGCCAACAACCTTGCCGAACTCGGTGCCGAATAGCGCTCCAACTGCAAGACCGAGCACAGCACCATCCGTCTCACAAACCGCAAGGCCAGCTAGTGCTCCGTATGCCCGACCGAGCGCAGTGCCATCTGACTTGCCAACTGCGGCACGGTCACCAGTTCCGACTGGCAGTCCCTCGGATTGGCCTAACAGCACTCCCACTGTCCTACCAACGAACACTCCATTGTCCTGCCCGACTGGAGCACCTTTTCAAGGACCGAGTGCGGCGCCGACATCCTCGCCGACCTCGGCGCCGTCGCGAGTTCCAACCGTCAGTCCCTCGAGTTTGGCAACCAGCACGCCCACGGAGCTGCCGGTGATATATCCCTCCTCCGCTCGGACTAGTGCGCCGTCTGCCGGGCCAAGAGCGGTGCCGACTTCCTTGCCGAGCTCAGTGCTAACAAGGACTCCAATTCCAGGTTCGAACACCGTGCCGACTGCCTCCCCGAGCTCAATGCCAATCACTACCCCATCTGCGGGACCGAGAATGGCGCCGACGGCCTTGCCGTACTCGGCACCATCAGTGGCTCCAAATATCACTCCCTCGGGTTCGCCAAGCCGCACGCCCACAACGCTGCCAACGAGCACGCCCTTGTTACGCCCGACGCACGTGCCGTCTGCGGACCCGAAACCATCACCAACTGCCTTGCCGTCCTCAACGCCGTTGCCAGCTCCGACCTTCAGTCCCTCGGGTTCGCCAATCAGCACGTCCACGATGCTGCCAACGAGCACGCCCTTGTCAAGCCCGACTTACGCGCCGACTGCAGGCCCGAAACCATCGCCGACAGCCTCGCCGAGCTCGGCGCCGTTACCAGCTCCGACTCTCAGTCCCTCAGGTTCGCCAATCACCACGCCCACGACGCTGCCAACGGCCACGTCCTTGTCGAGTCCGACGAACGCGCCGTCACTAGGCCCATACTCGTATGCGTATGTCGACGAGTTCTGCGCGACGACTTCATCGGGCGTGTCCACCTGCAACGGGACCCTGATCGACTTTGATATGTACGACACGTCCGGCGACGGCTGGAATGGGGCCTGTTTCACGATCAGGAATTCAGGATGTTCGAGTTGCGAAGTAGAGCACGGTGCGCTGTCCACTGGGTATGAAGGGACTCAAGCGGTGTGCATACATTGCGACGTTCCTAGTTCGTACGTGATCACGGTGACCGGCGGGGACAATCCAAGCGAGATATCGTGGAAACTCGGGAACTTGGTCGAAGGCTCTTTCATTACACCAGAATGGACTCCTGGTCAGGAAGTCCTAAACGAAATCGAAACCATCTTCACTTGCCGACCGACAACCGTGCCAACCATGCTGCCTTCCGTTAACCCCTCGGGTTTACCAATCAGCACGCCCACGGCACATCCAAGGAGCATGCCCTTGTCAAACCCTACTAACGCGCCATTTGCGGGACCGAGACCATCGCCGACAGCCTTGCCATCCTTGGCGCCATTGCCAGCTCCGACTGTAAATCCCTCTGGTCCGCCACTCAGTTCGTCCACGACGCTGCCAACGAGCACGCCCTTGTCAAGTCCAACGTATGCACCGACTGCGGGCCCGAAACCATCGCCGACAACCTCGCCAAGCTCGGCGCCGTTGCCAGCTCCGACTCTCAGTCCCTCGGGTTCGCCAATCAACACGCCCACCACGCTGCCAACAAACACGCCCTTTTCCAGCCCAACAAGTGCGCCGTCTGCTAGACCAAGTGTAGCGCCAAGTTCATTTCCGACGAGCTTTTGCTACGACCTTGACAAGCTGGGGCTGATGTCGTATTTTCCCTTTGAGGGCGGTTTCGCCGTTGATTATACGGGTAATGGCCAGACCTGCGTGGTCCAAGGTGCCACAGAAACGACCGATCGGCTCGGCGACTCCGCCGGCGCGCTTCTTTTCAACGGCTCGAGCAACGTGTTCTGCGACGACGCCGCGATCGGCGGGGCCGAACCGCGGACGTATTGTGCCTGGGCGCGAGCAGACGACTCCTCGGACGACGAGCCATGGTGCGCGCTCTTCCATTCAGGAGACGACGATGCGGGAGGCACCGATGCGTGCTCGAGGTTCGAGCTGCAGTTCAGCGACGACGATGGAAGCTTATCTTGGGTTGGCAGTGGGGCTTCCAGCTGTGACGAGCAATTCTCAGAGCCCTCGGAGAGAGTGCCGAATCCCAGCGACTGGCATTTCCTGTGCGTGCGCTTCGACGGCGCCGACGTGTCGATTCACGCCGACGGCGACTTACTGGTGACGTACACGCCTCCGGAAGATGTCGCGACGGGCTCCGACGACCTGGACTTCATCATCGGGCACGTCGAGGACGTGCCCAGTACCGATGCGCTGGGATGGGTTGGTGCGATCGACGACGTCATGATCTTTGACACGGCGCTCTCGACAGCAGAAATCGACGAGCTCTACGCGCTGACCGAGTCGGATCGCTTCAGTGCCAGGCTCGCGAAATGCAGGCCTAGTCCGGCGCCGACCTCGACGTCTTCTCCGGCGCCGACTGTCAGTCCCTCCGGTGCGCCAATCAGCGCGCCCACGGCACTGCCCACGAGTACGCCATGGGCGAGGCCTACGAGTGCGCCATCTCGAGGACCGCTTCCGGCGCCGACGGCCTCGCCAAGCTCGGCGCCGTCGCCAGCTCAGATTGTCAGCCCTTCGGGCGAGCCAATATTGGACACGTTTCTTTGCGAAGAAAATTCTGTGTTCAGCAAACTGATCACCAAATTTCAACAGTATTCTCTCATCGTCCGGGATGATGTTGATATTTCGGCAAAGGTAGTCTATGGGCCAATTGTTATCGGAGGCAACCTGTCGCGAACCGACAAGAGCCACAGCATTGAAATTGCATCGAACTTTCGGGATCAAGGGCCGAGTTATGTTGCAGACGGTCTTCCGCTCGCCGACTTAAGCTTTCAAAGCGGTGTGAATACGTCGCATCTCCCGGGGTGGTTTGACTGGGAGAACATCGAGGCGCTCGCGCTCGCGATTGAGCCATCAGAGAGCGTGTACGTCGTTGAGCAACAGGAGGGCGACACTTGGAACTTGTTCGATTTCGGCGACCAGGACGCACAGCCCAGCAATAACGGGAGGACACTGGTTGTCTTTCTCGGGACTGCGGATGTCGTGCTTACGGACGGTGGAGGACGTCAGTTTGGACCTTCGGTGCTCGCGCCGTTCGCGCACGTCGAACTTCTAAACCAAGCCATAGGCTACGTCGACGGCTTCATCGCCGCAAGGTCGTACGACGACAACGATTTGGACGGTATCGAACTTCATGGAATAGGCTACAGCGGGGAGTACGCATGCACGCGCGAATCCAGCCCAACGTCAATCCCTAGCGCCGTTTTGCCACTGGGCTTTTCGTCCCTGACTCCGGTTCCAACCCCCCATCCATCAGTCGATCCCACATCTGCACCCTCAGGTGTACCATCGCTCGCACCATCGCATGCCCCTAGTTTGGAGCCCGCGCGTTCATCTACTACCGTTGAATCAATCAATCAAGCGTGCCAACAGTTGCCCCTACTCGAACGAGGACTAACCCAGTTGCCGACGCCGGCGCATCATCAATTCTGACCCCGAGCAGTTCTCCAAGTGCTTTGTGGGATCTATGCGATACTGATGTTGTTCTGAACGTTTTTTTGGAATTTGAAACGTCAAGCATGATGCTAAACAACCTCGGAGACGAGGGTCCGCAAACTGATGTCGAACCAGTGATGTGGTTTGCTGGCATCGTGCCGAATTCGACTGACAGCGACAACCCGGTCGATCTTGTCGTTTCAGTGTCCGATACAGCTGCAGGGCCGTATCAGGCAGCGAACTCTTCGTTCAACGGCAAAAGGATTGATTTCGTGCAAATCAATGTTCATGATAACACGCGAGCGTTCCTCGACTTCTCGTTTTATGACAGTGTTACTGGCGCTGCAGTCGAGCTCGAAAGTTTCTTCATTACCATCTATGACGTTGACCAAAACGTCAACGCTTCGGTACGGCGCGAGCGGTTCTGCATCGACGGCGATGAGCTTTTCGAGTACATCATTTCTAACAGATCGAACTTGTTGGTCGAAGAAGAGCAGTCTGTGACACGTGCGGGCGAACCGGGTAGCTCGATGATATTCAGTTCCACCGAGGCTGGCTTTTTGTGCGACAATCCTACGACGTCAAAGTTGGACGTTGTGACGTGCGAAGAATGTCCGCAGTGTCTTCAAGATGAAGAGCGCCTCGGTCCATACTTCCCCATTGATCAATCCGCGCGTGCCGTCACGCTCGCATTCGCGGGCCCGAAATCGAAGTTTTCACTCGTGCTCGAGGTCGTGTGCGAGCATTGCCACGACAGTCGGGTGAGCCCCCCGTGAATTTTTCGAACGTGTGCGTAGTCGTATTATTTTGGTTATGTGCAGGCTCGTGGTCGGAACTTTCTGCTAGGCGGAAGTTCGTCACTGTGCGATGTCGTTGTTTGGGATGTTTGCGATGAAGACGTACAGAACAACCTCGAAATTGAAGGCTCGCCGATCCTCGTTAATAATCGTGGAGGAAAAGGTCCAAAATTTTTTTGATGACTCTTTAGAAGTGATCCTTTTCGAAGAAGTGGTGCCAGAATAATCGCCCAACAGCGCGAATCCTGTCGACTTGGTTGTTTCTGTCACGAATGGAACTGAATATCAAGCTGCGAATTCAAGTTACAACGGTAGATGGGATGACTTCGTGACAGTAGTCAACGTACGCGACAACACACGAGCGTTCCTGCAATTTGAGTTCCACGACGACAGCGTGACTGGCGCATTCGTTAACCTCGAACAGTTCGTCATTACGGTGTACGACATAGATCAGCAAGTTGACCGACCCTAAGAGACAACGCGAACGGGTCTGCATTGATCACGATCAATTCTATCAGTACGTTCTCTCGGAAGACTCCTCGGTGCTCGCGGAAGAGCTACCCGAATCGTGCGCTGGGGGTGATGGTTCTTCTTCTGTCAGGTTTAGTTCCACCGAGGCTGGCTTCTTGTGCGACAATCCTCGAACTACAAAGTTGGAATCTGTGTCGTGCGACGACGAGTGCCAACAGTGCGTAGATGATTACGAGCGCTTAAACTCGTACTTTCCCATCGACCAATCTGCACGTGCGGTGACACTCGCATTCACTGGGCCGCAAGAGAAGTTCCCTATCATGTTCGAGTCAATATGCGACCAGGACTGCCTAACAAACGACGGACGGGTGAGCTGTGGTTGACTCGTACTTTACGCGAAACGCTCTCTCTCTGCGTGCGCAGCCTCGCGGTCGGAACTTTTTGTTTGGTGGGCGTTCGTCGCTTTGCGAGCCGCGCGTTTGGGACGTTTGCGAAGTTGAGGTGCAGAACGACATTGGAATCGAAGAGTCTGTGATCAAGCGTAACAACCTCGGAGGAAACGGCCCGAGAAATGATACGGAAGAGGTAATCCAATTCGGGGGTATCGTGACCGATTCGCCCGACTCGGAAAATCATCCAGTCGACCTCGTGGTGTCAGCGACCGAGGGTGCGGAATCTTATCAAGTGGCCAACGCGTCTTACAACGGAAGGTGGCACGACGTCACGAAGGTGAACGTCCGAGACGGCACGCGAGCGTTCCTGGACTTTTCGTTCGTCGACAGCGTCGCGGGCGATGCCGTGGAACTTGAGAAGTTCGTTTTTACCGTGTATGACATCGACCAGCAAACGGATCCTTCAGTGCAGCGCGAAAGCGTCTGCATCGACGACGAGGAGTATCACGAGTACGTTCTCTCGGACAGTTCGACGTTGCTCGTGACCGAGCAGTCCAAAAATCTTGCGCGGGAGGCGAGGGGAGCTCTGTCGTGTTTAGTTCCACCAGGGCTGGCTTTTTGTGCGACAATCCCACGAATTCGCGTCTGGACATCGTGACGTGTGATGAATGTCAGCAGTGCCGGGACGACGAGGAACGCTTCAGTCAGTACTTTCCAATCGACCGATCCGACCGCGCCGCGTTGATCGCGTTCGTTGGTCCCCAAACGAAATTCTCAATCATGCTCGAAGTGGAGTGCGAAAACTGCAACGAACAGGTGAGTCGATAATGTTTTTTGACGACTGCATTAAAAAATAAAGTACTCTCCCGCGCAGACGACCGGACGAAACTTCGTGTTTGGCGGCTTTTCGACGTTGTGCGACCACCCTGCGAAACGCACCATCGCGCCAGCGAGTCAGCCCGTGCCGACGTTGGCTGACCTCGCGCTTAAGCGGACAACCGCGTTCGTCGACCGCGATGGCACCGAGCTCGACTTGGATGCTCCCGGCACTCTGCTTATCGTCGGGGACGAGCTTACGCTTTCGTACGTATTCGAATCGATGGTCGCCCTCGAGGTCGAAACCACAACATACTTGTGCGCTGCTGGAGACGTAGACAATCCTTGCCCGAAAATTTCTGATCTCATTGCCGCAAACGTGACACTCCACTTAGATGCGACTACTGAAAGCGCAATAGTATTGAGCTACGCGGTCGAAACGCCATCGCTGGGGTTGAGCGGTGATTATTACCGCATTGTGACATACATCACTGCAATACCCGCGGCGGCGGGACGGCGAGAGTCGCTGGTCAACGCACAAGAGTCTCGACGGTTCCTTTCTTTGACAAGCGGGAGCATCGAACCTGGTGGAACGTACGAGTTTTATACGGGAACGTTCGAGACTGGTCGTTCGCGGCAACGCCGACCGCGTGCCCAAGTTGGGCGCCGACCATCACCCCGGCACCGTCTGCCTTACCAACAATTTCACAAGAACCGAGGACGACCTCGATGAGTCCCACGGCACTCCCGACGGTTTCACCTTCGCGAGAACCGACGAGCTCGCTGAGTCCTACGTCCGCGCCGCGACCAAATCGGGGACCGACTCTCGGGCCAACGATGTACGCGCAGCGTATAGACATTGTTCCAGGGACGTTGTCAGCTGGGTACCACATCACACCAGAAAACCAAGAAGACTGCGTGGTGCTTGTTTTGGCGCTCACACTCGTTGGATGGTACGTCGTCGTTGCCGCGTTTCGCGAAAGAAAACTCATTTCGCGGGAGATCTGCTATCAGTTCAGCGGAAGAGATTCGACGGTCCCTTTCCTCTTTTTCGCCGTGTTCGATGCCGGCTGTGATGGCCTCTTCGTCTGCCTCCGGAGCGCCGACCGGCGCTGGACATTTTTCTGGGCCGGTATCACGATCATTTCCGTCCGAACGGTGTCCTCGTTCGCTACGAATCATACGCTGCGAACTCAGCAGGTTATTTTGGCGGCGGCGGGGCACAAGAAGCCATCTTTCAAAAATCTCATCAACACCAAGGCGATGGATGCTCGAGGTGCCTGCCGTCTATGGTTCTGTACTCGCGGTCGGTCGGTCGGTGGCACCACGAATCCGTGGCTTTTGGTACTACTCCCGTGGTACAACTCTTCGCGTGCGAAGCGTCTCAACGGGTTCGGGAGTCCACGTTTGTATTTATGGACCATGGGAGTGACCATCACATCTTCCGGTCTTCATCTCATTGCCAAGTTGGTATATCTTTACGAGCCATATATACGAGAGCGATTACGCGACGAGGCTCGGCGCACTCACCAACGTCGTCGTCCTTCTGTACACGGTGGCCACGCTCCTCGAGGGGGGTGATGGCGCCTTCAAGGAAAGAAACATCAACTTCAACGACACGGAAGTTGAGGTGCAAAGTATCGACTTGAAAGTTCTGGGCGTTGACGAAGACGAGACCGTCGAACCTCTCGACCTCGACCTTCTCGAAACGAAGGAGGCACTATTCTCTAGGCACCCAGAAGGAGATATCGACCACTTTCAAACCCTTGGCGGCGTTGCCGAATTTACTCGGAGAGGCGACGAGCTCCCACAGCGCGATTGCGGAAGCGAGGCAGAGGACGTCGCGCTGGAGGTCGAGGAGAACACCACCTCGACTGAAGGGGTCGACGCGGTATTTCCTTCGATTGGCGAACAACACTCAACTCTGAGGTCGCAGCAGGCTTCTGATATCTTCACTACTTTGTTGTCCTCCCCCTTGGTACCTATGTCTGCCGTCGACGAATCTCCTATTCGAGCCGACATCGACGGCGATGCCATTGTTAGTCTCCTGGTTGACGAGCACCAAACACCACATCCTCTGCAGCGCCAACCATAATTGGGCGCCGGGGTCTTGTCGTCGTTCTAAACTCGCGCGAAAATGTTTCGCAATCGCAGCAAGCACGATTTAATCTGTCCAAACGCGCCCGTTTCTTCGTACGTGAAGGCCGATCCGCGGGCCCCGCTGCCCCCGCCGGTGTCGAAGAGTCACTTCCGCGGCGAGTTCGTCCCAACACCCGAGGCCCACTCCGATTCGGTCCAACCGAACTCTGCACCCCAAGGACCACTTCATTCAAAAAGCTAACTACGGGCCAACAACCCAAAGCATAGGCTAGTCCCAGCGCCGTGGCGCGTGGGGTCAGCTTCACTAGGAGATGAGAAGGGGTGGGGTAGATAGGGGAATTTAGGACGAGGTGATTTTGTTGTCGCCAGTTCTCACGGTTTTTAGCGAGGGAGTTCCAGGTCGCTGTCAGAATGTTGAATTTGCGGCGTCACTTGTCGAGACCACGGCCGTGCGCGAACTCTGGGGATAGGGAGCGTGTTTTTTTTTGAGAGAACAAGGTTAGTTCTTCTCCCAGCTTCAGCATCCGACAGACGACGACACGTAGATTTACGCCGAACTTTGCATGTACGTTCATGCGGATGCATCGTGCTGGCCTCTACTTACCATCACAAAAGCGGGAATCGAGTTTTTACTCAGGGTTGAGACAACCAAATCGAACCGCGCTTTCGGGACGGATCGGGTGGGCAAGTGTCGGTCACCTCACTGTGCAAGGGAGTTTGCTCAATACGATGACGCCATCGCTCGGAGATTTCAGTAAAAACCTCGCCCAATATTTACCAGCGTTGGGCATTTGCTCCATCTCTAGTATAATAAATAAATTTCAAAATTGCCAAAAAACCTTTTTCCAGAGGAGTCTAAGGTGCAGTGGTAAAAAGTCACTATAGAACCACCCCGCCTCATCACCGTGTGAGTCCGGCAGGTTAGTGTACAGGGAGGAACTATAGTTAGCTCCCCTAGCCGCAGCACACGACAGTCGACACGTAGAACTGCACCTAGGTCAACATGCAAGACTACGTACCTACGGGACGCTATAATCCACGATGATGAGCGCGAGGAAAACTCGGAAAAATAAAACTTAGTAAAAGTTGCGTCGTGAAAAGGTAAGAAGGGGAAAGTTTGAGTGGTGTCGTTCTCGACGGACGGACGGCATGAGGGTTTAGGAGCAAACTCAAAGGTTGAATTCAGGCGCTGATTTAAGCAGCTTAGATTAGCGGGGGTGAGAGCATCGAGCGGGGGTGAATGGAAGGAAGGACGTTGATGTAAGCCGATTATAGGGGACGGCCAAGCGAGCCTAACCGCCCGGGCGCCGCCAGGAACCAGGCGGCCGAGAGACGGCATGAGGGTTAGAGCCTGCAGATTTCTCTGCACCCCCTCGATAAATCAAGGACACCAGGAACATGGGAAGGAGGCGATCTTGATAGCCCAAGAGAAAGCAGCAGCAGGAGCATGGATAATGAGGTGGGGGCCTGCGTGACTTAGGGTAGAGAAGGAAACGCGTCGTTAGGAGGCCTTGGAAGATTGGGTAATGGAGGCTACACACCCTTTGAGCCCTTTAACAAGTGCACCCGAAGGAAAAGACGAAGGTATGAGCGAAGACGGAGAAGAAGTAGTCGACGAGTGATTGCCTTCAAGCTGCTCCAAGTTGATTTCGTCAGCCTCATTGATGGCGTGCACATCGTCATTTGTTGCATTATCTTCCGGACCCAAGGACAGTGTTGTTGTAAGCAGCTGAACAGTGCTCTGGAATCATGCGGTACGTGAACTCAAGAATGCGATCTAGTACTTGGGGTTTCAGGTCGCTGAGCTGTAAATTAGTTTCAGGTCGCTGATTTGTAAATCGTCCAGACGATCCCCTCGATATAATGAGGAGAGGTATAAGGATCGCGTAGGGGTTCGGTATCGGGTTGAATAGAAGGATGGGGAGCGTGGAACACAAGGACTGTCAAAGTTGAAGGAGGCGGCTATCAGGAACTCGACGGTTAAGTTGGTGCTGAGCTTCAAGAGACAGAGATGGGCGAGATAGAAGTTCGCAAATCTCGAAAAGCGTGCTAAGTAACACCTCGTTGTTGCTAGAGGTTGGAGGAAACAATCGAGTTTCCAAGGAGTTAACAAGAGAGGTTGCGGCCGTGAGCTCCGCTTGGAGTTTGTCGTTGTCTGAGGACAGCTATTTTATTCCCATTTTATTTTCCTATCCTGAGTTTCGACCAATGTCTGTAGAGCGGTTACCTTTTAGGTAAGAACGCCGACCTTGGCGGTTAGTTCATTAAGAGAGGCCTGTGGTACGAACGAAGTGGCTAAAGGAGCGGACGATGGTTGAGGTGCTTCGGCAGCAGAACCGCCAGCTAAGGGAGCTGGGTAGTTTAACGACGTTTCGGTCGTATCAGTGATTTCTGCATAAATCCGAGGAAACTTGTTGGACGGTAGCTTGATGAAATCACGAGTCTCTTCATCTGAGCAATTGGGAGATCGCATCTCATCAATAACAGAGGGAGAGCGACATTCAGCAGCAGTGGTGACGTACGTGGAGACGTGATTAAGCAAAGCTCGTGTACGTTGCTCGAGCACCGTCGAATATAAATTCGATTGAATGAGCGAGTAGCGCTTCAGGTGAGCACGTGCAATCGCCACCAGCATAGACGGGTGTTCACCATGCATGAATGTCAAGTAGTTAAGGTTGAGGACACAGGGCGATTGATTTGGATCGCGGGAGACTGGTGATTCCATTAGCAGATCGGAGTGTAAGTTAGCGTGCCGTGAGATCAACTGGACCAGTAGCGCCTTAAGATCTGAGGGGAGATAATGCGTGCGAATGCTTAGAGTAGCACGGAGATGGCCCGCAGGAGAAGACACGCATGGAGGGTGGTCGATGTCGTGGTTACGCGCGACAATCTTGATGCTATCTTTGAGGTAATCGGCGTTTAGACAAGCCCAACACACAAGTGCAGTGAGAACACTTGCAGACGAGAAGTTGCTAGCTTCGTGTGTGCTGCTGGCTAGGTGTGCAGAGACTACAGGCGCCACCTCAGCGGGTATATTCTTCTTGTAAATATCGGTGCTGATCCTTCGGTAAAGCATAAGGAGCAATAACGGCCACAAGGTAATTCTCCTGTTGGGCCCACGAGTACAGATACAGTGGTCTTAATATAGCTGGCGAGATAGCCATAGTTCTCATGATTGGTGCCCGCACGGATAACAGGGAAGACAACGCCAAAAAGGAAAAGGGGTCGTCGACGTTGTAGATGTTAGTCACAACATCCGAAAGGTCCACATCCGCGATAGACGGCAAGAATGGAGTAACAGGCACACGGAACGTTTCGTTCATGGAAAGACCGGTCAGGAAGGCAATGTAATCAATGGTGAGGCAGCTGGCTAGATTGAGAGGAAGAGGATTGCAATCTTTGCCATTTCCAGCACTAGCAGCCGTGCGACCTAGCAAATGTGAAATATCACGGATGGAGGTGTTCTGGCGGTGTTCACGGGACTGCGAGTTAACTGGAACAAAAGAGCAGGGTGTTTCTCAGCGACCTGGGGACACCCCTTTAGAAAATGGACGCCGACCTGGTTGGAAGGGCATCGCTCTTTTCCGGTTGAAACTTGTGGCACGAAAGGAAGGGGTAGATTGCGGTCCCGAGGGTAAGCATTTAAATGCTTTCCTTGTTCAAACTTGGGTCGAAACGTAGAGAACTCGGCTGCAAGACGTTTAGTGAGTCCGTCAGCCACGTTTGACTTGCCAGGAACGTGATGGACTCGAATCTTTTTCGAGACGGCATACTCGCGTAGAAAGCGTTTTACTACTACGAGAGGTGCCACCAGGATTGTTAGAAGTATGTACACTGCTGAGCAGCAGCATTGTCCGAGAGTCGCGGTAGGCTTCGAATGAAGCTCTTATCTTCTGCGATGGGGTTGTTGTCATCATCGTAGTCAGCTGGTGGGTCCTTATCGGCATGAGTGTTGATGAAGAAGGTAGGGTTGACTACGAAAGACAGCTCCAGTAAGAGCTTCCGGAGCCAGACTGCTTCATCTGCACAGACGCCCGATGCAACGAGCTCAGTCTCGTGCGTAGAGCACGAGACTATTGGCTGTAACTTACTCTTCCATGAGATAAGGCAGTTGAACACGTAGAAAACGAAACCGGTGGTGGACTTTCGATTTCCCTGAGCAAGAGAGGGTGCGTTGTCGGCGTCGACCATAGCAACCAAGGGGTCAAAATTGCCGGAGGCTATTTGATTGGTCTGGCAGTCGACCATAGTGGAAAGATCGACTCTGTTAGCGGATATGATGCGACGGTGATTTTCGATCGCATTGCTTTTAGGGTGGAACCAAGGACGTAGTGCCCTATTCTCTGGCTTTACCAGATAGCGCAGGAGGCTCTGTAACGTGTACACATGCACGTAAGTTGGTGAGTGCATTCCTATAGAACAGCGTCCTAGTTCCTGCGAGAAATCTAGGACGGCTGGGAGTATTCACAAACACTAACTTAACCAAAAGGGGAGCAAAGTGTCCATGAATGTAGACTTCAACATCGGACGTCGGCGCACCGTCTTCATATTGGAAGGATGGCGACACTGGGTATTTTAGAGGTGTAAGGTTTTTGAGGATCTCGTGTTCATCGAACAGGGAACCCAATTTGGCTTGGACATCCAGAGAGATGGAACCATCAGTGGTGCGACAGACACGCATACATAAGAGAGTGTGCGCAGGTTCGAATTGCCCCACTGAGTAACGGTCGTGGAGGGCCGGCCTGCTGGAGTTCCAAGCGCAAGTCATCCTTATTGGCGACTATAACTATATCGTCGACTGATAAGCTGCATATGAGGAAGTGGGCCAAGGCAGTGACACGTGCACACAGACGAGAGTCTGAGTGAAGTCGTCTGTAACATAGACCACAAGAGAATTGTCAATTTCCTTGTTCCACAAGGAAGGTGATTGCCTAAGTCCATACAGGGACTTAATCGATTTCGGCAATCGGCGGCTGCGATACTTATCGTCTTGAGGGTCAAGCAACTTGATGCCGCCGGGTAGTTGTACGAAGACGTGCGCCTCGATGTCGGACTGGACGAACGCGTTGGGCACGTCGGCGTGGTAGACGGGGAGGTTATTGTAAGCAGCAACGACAAGGATGACGCGTACAGCCGTCATCGTTGCCATGGGACTGTAGGTGGTGAAAAAATCTGCACCAAGCGAGGCGGAAAATGCATGTAGAACGAGTCGAGCCTTGTGCTTGATATACTTCCCGGCAGAGTTAGTCTTGGTTTTGAGTATCAGGCGGCTGTCGATGGGTCGAGTGTTGCTGTCTGGTAGAGACAACTTGAAACAGCCGAAGCGAAAAATGTCGTGGATCTCGTTGACATATGTTTGACGGACTTCGGGAGACAGGCCTTTTAAGCACCTGAGCTTGTGCTCGTCGATGTGGATATTAGACTCTTGGACCTTGCGCTCGTCTGGGCCTACAGTTGAGGGGGACCCGTAGATTAACGACTTTTCGGTCGAAGCAGCGTAAAGCACTTCTGGATAGGCGTGTGTGGAGTGAGCTGCAGGGGTTAAGGGGTCTGGTTCTAGTTGGACCAGGAGAAGTGGTTCCTCGTGGAGGACCTGAGTAATATACTCAGTGGAGAAGAGAAGGTACTCTTCAAGGTCAGTTAAAGAGGAGGATGTGGCACCAAATTCAGGTGGGGATCAAGGCGTGTTGTGGTTGTGATCGATGAAGCTGGAAGATGTCGGGTAAGCGTATGCATACAGCAGAGGAGAGACACCAAAGGGAGCAGCGTTGTCAATAAACATGGCAGCAAGGGGAAGAGGTAGAGGACGAAAGGGGGTGCCATCCGTGGTAAGGTTAGTAGGCACTGGGATACTAGAGGCACAGCTGGATTGCGAAAAGACACCATCCAGCATAGGGTAGCGAGAAAGGAGGTCGGTACGCAAAGGTAGAATGTTGCGAACCGGAAATGCCTGTTCCCCCTCAGAGTTGATAGTTGCCAGTGGATGCCACCAGAGGTGTTGAGGGCGGAGAGGGAGGGCGATTTAAGAGCGAGGAACTTGCGTTAGAGATCTCATCGAAAGTCGGCAAGTTTGCCACCAGTTTGTTTGGACGTACCAACAGCTGGAGCTTGAAGCCGAGTTATGATGGAGTGCATGGAGGCGGCTTTGCGCTGGTTGGGGCGGCGAGGACCGGGTTGGAGCTTAGAGAACAGTAAAAATCACAGTGCCCCTGGTAGAGAATGATGGCAGTGGTAGTGCCACCCTGCTTGTCCTTTCCTCTTACGACACAAAGAGCGGCACGGTGTTCGACACAGCGATTTGTTGGTTATTGGGTGTGAGTGTGATAGTGAGGGGGGGGGTACTAACCCTAAATGGAATTTTGTATCTCTACGCCCTCGCAGATTGAACTCGGTGATGAGCGAAATCTGGAACTAACAAAACAAATGTCTGACCAGAAACAAATGGACGTGGCGTTGTGACGAGGCGTGGAATGAGAAGTGTGCGAAGTACACGAGAAAGATAGAGTAGAGCGGAGTAGCAGGTGAGTGTAAGTGAGAAAGGAGAAAGAGCGCGAAGTTGAACGGGGAATAGGTTGAGAGGGGAAGCAGAATGAAAAGGATATTGCAAGGAGAGGTGATATTGCAAGGAGAGGTGAATGATCAAGGAAAGGAAAAGGTATCGATCGTAAGGAAGAGGGAACGTGGAGGAAGATGCTAGGTGGGCTAATGGCGAAGTATGGCGAATTCTGTACGAGAGATCAGATCATCTTGTTCAATGACTGAAGGAAGAAGGATGTAATGACAATATCGTGAAGAATAAGCGAGTGTACTAGTGTCATAGTTGAAGTCGAAAGTTGTACGCAGCAAGTCGTGGGCGTTCCGTGATGTAAGACGACGGTGCGTACGGGTGGATAAATCCTAAGTGGCTGGTGGATCCTCATAGTAGAACGGGTGGTCTAACGGATAACAACAGTAGGGATCATGGGTCGGGCAGTCGTGAATTGTGCAGCAGACCAATGATTGATCGGAAGGCGAATAGTGAGAGTGGCCGTAGGAATGAGATTCTATTGTGACTAAAGTTGGGCTAGTAAGGGTGTGACGATGTGACTGAGCGGCAGCGTTATCCCATGAAGCGACATGACCATTTAACCAAATCGGTTTCGACATGGTAAGGTAATTGTCGTAGCGATAGCGAGTAAGGCGGAGTTGTTCCTGGAAGATGAGAGAACCAGAATTGCCTGTCACATACGTGTCGAAGCTGTCGTCCGGAGTGTAGTGTGGGACAGCTGAAGCTAAACCATGAGCGTCTAAAGTAATATGCGGATAATCGTAGCGTGATGTTGATATCGGGATGAAGTTGTCTGGGGGTGGCCATAAACATGAAAACTCTAAATTTGCTGTAGACTTGGAGTTGTGATCTGGTGGAGGTCGCCAGTTGCTATCATCGAAAGATGATTGGACTGAGACTGAGGTTTGCGAGTGTGTCGCGTATGATGGTGGATGCAGGCGTGTATCCTGTGCAGAAGAGTCGGTGCCATACCTGGGGGAGAGTTGACTTCGAAGGTATGGTCGGAGTCGCATCTTTCGTGTTCTATTCGGCAAATTAATCCTGAGTCGTGACAATCGACTGATCCAGTATTCATTTCAAGTCCGGAGTCGTTTTCACCAGAATCAAACTTCCCTTGATGTACACGCGCGATTGAGCGTGGTGCATCCCTGGTGAATCGTGGAGTGACGGAAAGAGGAGACATTCGACTGAAGGGTGTTGTCGACATGCGAGAGGTGTACAGTATACAACGTGTAGGGAGCGTATGTTTCAAGAGAGGATTAATCTGTGGACGGGAGATGTCCGAAGAGTGAGCATGATGTGAGGTAATGTCCATAATGCGAGAACTGTCCGATAAGGAGTCATGCGAGACTGTGGCTAGCAGCGAGTGTGCGGGAATGAAGGAAGAGATAGGCATGGCAGTTGACTTCCCTTGATTCGTAACACAGCTGGGTGGGGCTAGCGGTGTGCGGCAGTGACATCCGGTAGAATGCTGAGAGCAGAGCGCGTGTCCAACCTGTGGAGATTGGGGGTTATCCTCGCGGGTGCTACGGAAAATGTCGACTGGGTGCGAATCGCGATGGCGGCTGTTGGGCTCAGAGTTCTGCAAGATGGAACCTGCATTGTGAATGGAGAGGAGCGAACCGGGTGCGTCATAAGAGCGTAATACGCGAGTGCAGTCTGAGCTGTGTCCGAAGCAGAATTCAGATAGTAATGTCGACAGATGCGAAACGTGATCAGAATTGGGCGAGGATGTCGCGTGAAGTCGTGTTGTAACCGAACCATGGAGGTGCAGGGCTTCAACGTCAAGCATAGTGCTGGGAGGGACGTGAAAAGAGGTGAGCAAAGGACTCTGCATGCGGCTATCATTTTGTGGCGGGCATTTATTGCGCGAGACTAGCGATAACTGCGACGTGTGGCTTTGGCGTGGCAGAACTTCGTCTGCATATGGCAGCGTGCATGATAAAATCGAGCGAGCTGAAACTTGAGAGGTGTGACCTGCAAGAGACTGACGGAAGAGCGTGGGAGGCTCTAAATTGCATTGATGACGGAACTTACTTTCATCACAAATCGTCGGGGATTTGGTCGTCGGGAGTCGCGTTGAAGCGGGGAGGAACGACGAATGCTCATCAGGTCTTGGCGTGTGACAGAGGTCCTTAGAAAGAGGGACTTCGGTACGTGCCTCTAAGTGAGTTCCGATGTAGCCAGAGTAGCCATAGGAGGCATGACTGATACGAATCGAAACGAATCTTGTCGTCGGTGGAAAACTAATGCGCCTTCGTAATTCGAACTGGGTGAAATCTTCGAATTGCCGGTGAGACGGAGAGATCATGGTTGCGGAACGAGCGCAGAGCCGGGCGGCGGTCGGAGGAGGCGCTTCCGCGGTGGCAGAAACGACAGTGTTCTGCTTATCCCGAACCAAAAGGTGTTCGGGCATCGTACTGTGCGACAAGCGAGCGTGCATCTCAGTTGACTGCGAGTGTACCATGAGGATGGCGCAATGTTGGTAGTCTAAACCGAGAGGGGCGGTGAGCGTGCCGTCGCGAGTGCATAGGAGCCTGTGCGGTGTCTGGGCTGTAATCGGAATATGGCGTATGGCGTCATACAAGGCGATGGGAGCTGAATCAGACGTGATGGGACTGGCTATTAGTGCCGGGAGCAGCATGTCGGGGGTAACGCTCAGAGATGAGGGTGGAACGCAGTCCACTTCTATCTTGGTTGCCGTATGAGGCGGTAATACGAGCGTAAACATCTGACGTGAAGGAAATGCTTGTGTTCCAAACGAGAATGCGGGAAAAGTCGCATGGGAAAGTTGCATATTGTCTCTGCTGCAGTCAAATGCTTTGGAGGAAACCAATGGAGAAACCATGAGCACATGGGTGGCGTCTGGTAGCCAAATTTTCTGTGGGATTGGCGGAGGTGGCTCCAAAGTAGGATTCCTTCTTGGGTTTGACTCAAGCGCTGCGATGAGTTCGTGCTCGAGATCATGGTCGTCCAATAGATGACATGAGGTGATCGCGAATGAGCGATGCGTCAACCTGGTGTCAGGGGAGACCGAGGTGGTGCAGTGACCTGTCTGGCTGAGGTAGCCGTGCTGGTAAGATTCCAGCGGGTGCGCATAACTCTGGAGAGTGCTGACATTGCTAGTGCCTGATCTGCAGTCGTGCAGGGAGGCGATATCGCCTGTGCTGATGCGGATTGCAGCGACAGCGGCGGGTCAGGTGCCTGGGAGGCTGGAAGGCGGCCTTTGTCTTCCAGGGGCGAAGGGAGCAAGCAAAGCTGTAGCTTCATCTCGTCGTGATCAGATAGGCGCAATGAGATGGTACGCGTGATCGTGATGCGCTTACCTGTATCTTTATGATGTACCTGTGTGTCCTGCGGTGGTGCTTCTGTGAGCGGGATATATCTGAAGGACTGATCCATCGGACGGGGTGCATCAGCTATGAATGAGACAGGAGCCAGTAGCAGTGCAAGGTCGGGTAACAGAACGTGTGCGTGGTCGAGCAATTGAGCGTTGGACCTGGGCATCGTCTGCATAGTCTGGAACCGTGCTATGCAGTTGGTTTGCATTGTCTCGTCTGCTACATCAATGGGCTGATTGGTGTAGCTAGCTTTTGTGGTCTTATTTTTCGTCTTGTCATCCAATAGAGACTGCGAGATAGTACTCGTTGCTATGTGCTAGACTAGAAGAAACTGTTGAGCAGCTGTGGAGAGCTCAGTGCTTTCTTGTCTGGCAGTTTCTGTGGCTGTGAAGTTCCAGAGACATGGTTGCGCAGCGTAAGGCGTCTTGGCATTGGGGATTGCCATAAAGTGACTCGTAAGTTCAACGTCGGACGTCGGACGTCGGAGAATGCATCGAAAGACCTATGAGGCCACCAATTGAAATGCGCCCTCGTAAGGCGTGCGCGACGTTGTGCGGGCGCGATCGACTTATGTTGGTGATCGGAAGGTCGTGAGACACGTGGCGGCGCGGAGCGTCGGTGGAAATGACGAGTGTCTTGGTGTTAAAGGCGGTGACGCGGAGAGCATCGAGAAGCGTGTCATGCTCCAAGAGCAAAAGCGCGTGATGCGGGTGGTCCGAAGCCAGTCCCAAAAGGGGTGTGGTTCGCGTCTGACCTGTCTGCAAGGTAGTGCAGATGGGCGCGTGAGTTGAGATCCCGTGGTGGAGAGTATCCGGCCTGGAATGCTTGGGGTCCAGTGCGGGAAATCGAAAAGGGGGATCGCCGAAGGAGAGTGCAGTAGAACCAAGGGCGATGGAAGGGTCAGTCATGCTGGGTGCATCCTCAATGGCGGAGATGCGGGGACCAGAGCAGTGAGTGCCGTAGTGACCAGGGTTGCCCATAGGCGTGTCGTGCATTCGAAGGTGCGGGCGTGTGACATGCGTCCTCGAATGAGGAGTGACGTGCCGAGCGATAAGACGCTTTTGAGGGAGGCAACGTGCGTGACTTGGGTGCATGTTTGTGGTGGAGCCGGCAGCTGGCGTGGAACATTTGTTGTACATTCCACTTATGCGAAAATGCTGACTGAAGCGGTTCAGGGGGAGTGAGTATGTATAGTGCGCGCGGAGAACGTCTCCTGAGAGCGCAACATCGATTTTCCGGAGGCAGCACAAGGGTGTGGCGTCCAGAAGAGAGCTATGCAAGGGGACATAAAGGACCAAAGTGGTCGCAATAGAAGCGTGCATGGTTTGCGGCTGATCGGGCCGTTCAGAACTCTCGAAATCTTTGTCTGTTACTGCAGCCATGGGGAAGGCTTTCCAGAAGCTTGATCGCGGTGAGACTGGAGGGTCGGCAGCCGAAAGGAGTGCGTCCTCTGACTGAGAGTTGGGGAGCGGGTGATCATGTGCTGCGACTGATGCTCGTGCGATGACATCCATCGAATCGTGAAATGGTGATAGCAGATGGGCCCAGTGTTCCTTCGGCAAGACTGCTTCCTGGGCCGTTGTGCCCGAAGAGAGGAGAAGCCCTTGTGAATGTCTTGGCAGCATGATGGTGATCATGACCATCAGGGAGAGAGCTGTCTGTTGATAATTCGGAATTTGTCGACTCTTGATATACGTTGTTGTGCTTCGTGGTTTCTCTTTGCACGTGTAGAACGTCGCCGGTGGTAGGGGTACGGTCGCCGGTGTTGGATGTACGCCCTCGCAACTCGAACGCGGGGATGTGGTCGAGTTGGAATAAACCAGGTGGCTGAGAAGGCGAACGGGTGCAAAGGGGTTCGGGGGGTGCCAGATAGACGAAGAGTGATTTGGCAGAAAAGGAGGGGCCAGAGATGGCGGGGGGTAGAGAACACATAGGCGGAGCGGGTGGTGAACCAGGAGAACCAGGTCCGGGGCATCGGTGGAGGTGGTGATGATACTCGGGATCGGGAGAGAGGCATTGAAGGTTTGTTCGGAAGGGGACGAAGGTAGGTGGTGAATGGGGAAAGGAGGTGAAAGATGCGATGCAGCATCTTTGGTGGGGTGGGTGGCATCCAAGGAGGTAAGAATGGTTTGGAGAATGGGGTTGGTTTCAAAGTGGGAGTTGCGGATGTCAGCGTGGGCAGTTTCGAGTGCCTTGAACTGGGCGTGTGTGAGATGGAGCTCCGCGTGGGTGGAGACCAATTCGTCAGCTTGGATGGCGAGCTGGGCAGTGGCGAAGGCTAAGGCAGCGTCGGTTATGGCGAGTTTGGCGGCTGTGGAGGACAAAGCGTCGTCCTTGAGAGTGAGCGTGGCCTTGGTTGCGGCCAAGTCGGCGGTCTGGGAGTGGAATGCAGCCTGAGTGGTGGCCAACTCGCGTTGGAGCGCAGACGGAGGTGCATTGGAACTTTGAGAAAGAAGGTGGAGTGTTGCTTGGGTGGAGACGGGAGAAGGGTCGTAGCCGTGGAGTGCGTAATCACGCGGGTGGAGATGAAAATCGGGGGGACAGCGACTTTCGAAAGGTGATGAAGGTCGGTCAGGAGGGTCCGATGGTTGGGCGGCAGTAGCTTGAGCCGCAGAAGGAGCTGGGGTAGTAATGGAAGCCGTCGTGGCCGTAGGTGACATGGTCTTGTGGGTGGAGATGAAAGTCTTGAGGAGAGTGACTTGCGAAAGATGATGGATATCGGACAGAAGGGTCCGACGGTGGGGCGGCAGGAGCTTTAGCCGCGGTGGGGGCTTGGTCAGGGATGACGGTGCCGGGGCCGTCATGGCCGTAGGTGGCATGATCATCGGGAAGGGAATGAGTGTTGCGGCGAAGGGGTTGACGAGGATGTTGGGGAACTTGAATAGATGGTGAAGGGGGAGTCGCCGATAGTGGGGAGTTGGGCTTCAGTGAAGGAGGTGGAGGCTCCGGTGGGGTTGGTGGAGTGAAGGGAGTAATGTTTAGTGGTGGTTATCGTGGAATGTTCAACATCACTTGTGCGATATTCGAACAAGGTGGAGTGTCCTCGTGAATGTGGGGTGTGGCGGGTTGTGGAGTAACCTTGGCTATGCCTGGGTCCGGAGGGAAGGCACTGGAGTCTGAGACTTTGCCATGGGATGTTTGACATCCGGCGGAGTGGACGGCAGGAGGTGGGTTCTGTTCGTGTTCGAGAACGTGTTGAACAGCAGGAGGGGGGGTGACCATCGAGATGATCGGGTCTTGGGTCGCGACTTCGTGAGAAGTTTGCTTGAGGGGGGTTGCCGTATGAACAGCTGGTGGGGAAGCTTGTTCAAGTTGCTCGTCCTGGTCGAGTTGCTCGTCTTGAGCTTCGATTCTTGCGGCGAGCGCAGCATGGTCGGCAGCGTGTTTGGCTCTGAGATTAGCGAAATCAGTGTCGATCCGATTAGAGAAATCATCTAGGAGCTCTAGGAGCGGTTGCCAGAAAGCTCGGAGCTCTTGTGGTGTAGCGAATTGCTTCGCCGATTCCAGACTCGGGACTTGTGGGTCACGAGTCGCCATTGTTTTTGGGTTGCTTTTTGCGCTGTTTCCACGCGCAGTGCGCCCGCGTCATGTGTCGTGTGACCCGGAAACACACCTGGTCCCACCACATCTCAACGGAGATCCTGCGGCGGCGCCTCGGCCTCGAGTCCATCGACGTCTACGTCACGCGCCGCCAGCTCCGCTGGGCCGGTCACGTCGCCCGCATGCCCTTCTCCCGACTCCCTCGCAAGATGCTCTCGTCTTGGGTCCGCTCCAAGCGCCCACCGGGGGCTCCGCAGATGACGTACGGGAGGTCGCTCGCCAAGGCACTCCGGAAATGCGACATCCCCTTCAACTCGTGGCACGACCTCGCACAAGACCGCGCGCAGTGGCGGTCCGCCATCCATGCACTTTCATCCCAAGCTTCTACCCCAACTGTGTGATTTTTTTGCTCTGTGATTCTGGACCGGCTACTACCGGCCCAGCCTGGCTCCCACGCCCGGGAGAGGTCCGAAGTTAGTTAGTTAGTTTTGCGCTGTTGTTGGTTGCTTTCACACTTTTTCACACTTTTTCACACTTTTTCACACTTTTTCACACTTGTTCACCAGTAGCAAGCGATGACACTTGACTACGGTCTTAGAAACTTCAGAAACTTCAGGAGATTGCTCTACCTGGAAATCCTGGGTCTTTGTCCGAGACGTCGATCGAGATCGATGTCTTTCGGAGGACGTTTCTCTACCAGTACCTGACTGGGCCCATAACCTAGAGAACAGTAAAAATCACTGTGCCCCTGGTAGAGAATGATGGCAGTGGTAGTGCCACCCTGCTTGTCCTGTCCTCTTACGACACAAAGAGCGGCACGGTGTTCGACACAGCGATTTGTTGGTTATTGGGTGTGAGTGTGATAGTGAAGGGGCTCGAGGGTATCTTGAGCGAAGAGGTCTTTGTAGGATGGTAAGAGTAGTGGTGGCGAATGAGGAGTATCGACAGACGGAGGAGTGGGTGGTGTGGTATCCTGAGGGGGCGAAGATGTGCCGGAGCGGATGAGGAGACAGGAGTAGGAGGAGCAGGAGCCGCAATAGGAGGAGTAGGTGGGTTCCCCCTCCGAGTATTATCCCCCCTCTGCAACGCATCATCGGGGTTATCGTCTCTTCGGGTGTTATATCGAAGGGGACGTGTTGCGCGTGAGCCGGGAGGGGGGGGGGTGGAAAGGCTCGAGCTTCAGGATCAAGCGTGGAACGATTGAGCATGTACGCGAAGATGAGCTCGGAAGATACGCGGAGGTGTCCGTTCTCTGGGTTGAGAACCACATCTGTACGGTGATCAACATGCAGGGAGACAAGTGGGTTTTGAGCGTGAGCACAACACAAGTAAATGTATCGTCGGCCGGACGGTTTACATTTGTGCTCATGTGGTTCCAGGAGGAGGAAGCATTCACTCCCGAAGGTCTTGAGGAAGTCATGCTGCGGGGTTGTTAGCTGGTTAGAGAGAAACTGGCGAGGGCCAACAATGGCATGGTGGATGCGTTCGAGAGACGCGTTAGGAAGAAGATTGTAGCTTTGGACAGAATGGATGACTACCCACGGAACATGCACGGCAGGATCTGTAATCTTGGAACCCTCGTGTGTGTGTGTGTTGTAGTGGACGTTGAGGAGTTTGCGAAGGCGGGTGCTTGAAGCGGAAGCAATGAAACCTATGGCTTGTTCTAACTCGTGATTATACTCGTGAAGGTGAGGTGGAAACGCGATCAAATAAATGCCTTTGTCGACGCGATGCGGAGTGTTGACTAAGGTAAGGCCTGAAAGCATCGGAGTACACCGCTCGGAGGTGAACGTTGAGTTTGGTTTTGCAGAAGCTGTAGAGGCAATCGAGAGCCTGAGTGAACCCTGTGGCGTTGGTAGCACGCGTGAAGTAAGCGAGCAGCAATTTTAGACAGCATTTTTTTAAACACTACGATGTGGGTGAAGCCGCCCCATTCAGAAACGATAGAGACAAAACCGCCATCATATGCCCAAACTTCACCTGGTTGATGGGCCTGTTCGAAGTTAGGCTTGGTAGGGTTGAAGTGCTTGAGGTGGTGCTTCTTGTAAGATGCAGTCGGTGCAAACGTCGCGGTATTCAATATCTGACGCAGTGAAGCCCGGACGAGCAAGGACGTCCGGGGCTTTCGCGGCCACATTATCTGGACAGTGGTGCGTACGGTGAAACCGATGTGCACGTTTTTTTGGCATTGAGATACTCAAATGTGTCATGCTGGTAGGTTTTAGGTTGCACAGACTTGACGGGTATGTGCTAAGTCGACGCGTGCTGAATTTAAGTTCAGTGCGCGGATCCAGGGAGGGAGTATGTTCAGAATCCGCAGAAGCATCGGCATGAGAGGCATCAGGTACAGTGAGGCTAAGGCTTCTTCGATGTAAATTCGCTTGTTTGCTTTGTTAACCTCGGTTAAGTTGCGACTTGTTATACGACTCATAATTAATTGAGCTTGTGTGATGAGATCACTGCCATCGCACGGTTGAGCAGACTCACGGGTAAAGAAGGAGGACTCCTAGGTATTGTGCCGCATAGCAGCTTCATGCTGGAAAGTAGGGGATAACATGAGGATTCTATTATCCGATACAATGCGACACAGGTGCGTGTAAAATAGATGGTACGTACCCGTCGCTAGAGCATTGCTAAGCATGTCACAGCACGAATCGGCCTTAACGGAGAGTAGGAAGGACTCGTATTCACGTGTGTGGTTGTTGGCTCGAATGAGCTCAGGGCGAGTGGAAGAGTCATAGGTCGAACTAACTAACAGTGAGGTAGAACTAGTGCACACTTTGAGAGAAGATTGCTAAGTGCAGGACGATTGCCTTGTGGCGTATGGACCTGAGGGTACGCCTGTACGAGCCAGAGAGAACCTTGGAAGGGCACCAAGTAAATAGACTTTGTCTCGGGATTATCGGTTGATGTGAGAGTGTAAGTGGAACCAAAGGCATTTATTGATGTCTCGTATTTGGTGGACCTATTTTCGACAAGAAGGTTACCACGTGAGTGCTTACCTCTGGTGACGAAATAGATGTTGTGTTTGGAGGTGGCGTTTGTGAGGAATAGCCTCTGGGAAGATTGATTAGTTTCGGAAATTGTATTGTAATAGGACACAAGTGCTGGGAAGTTAGCCAGAAGAGCCTAGCAAACGCATTGTGAAGTATGAATGGCACTGGCGCTGCGTATGACTTCGTGCGCGGTCGTTTGCCGGCGGCGCTTATTGACATCCTTGTTGCTTGTGACGTCGATGCTGATGACGTGTGGTTACCTTGTGTTCCCGCGACATTTGACCGTCTCGCCCGGACCAAATTTGTAAGAATATAGAGGCCCGTCTGTTTGGGAGGCAAGGCATCATGCTCCAACCGTCGTTCAGCGTCGTCTCCTCGTGTCTCTCTTCATCACCACGCCGGCCACTACTCTCTCTTATTCTTTCCCCTTGCCCTCTTTGCGCTCCTTGCGCCACTCCTTCTTGCCTTGCTCCCATCTTCCTACCTTTGCCCCCGAGAGTTTGCGTGCTTGCTTCATCCTTGTTGCCCTCTGCGCGCATATCCTTTGTATTTTTGCTGCTCCCTTGTTTCCTTGCGCTTATCCATCCTGGCTCTTTGAGCCTGGGCGTTGCAAACCACAATAATAATAAATTCAAGCATACTATCGATCTGCCAAAAATACATGCCAATTCGAACGCGATTGACTTGCCAAATCCAGCAAGTATGGTCTCTATGTTCGCCATCGTGCCATTCTATCGAATCTGCCTGACAACACGCCCCTTTCTTCTTCTTCTTCTTCTTCTTCTTCTTCTTCTTCTTCTTCTTCATAGTCTTCTTTCTCGGGGTCGTCCTCCACTCGTAGCCCCGTTCAACATCAAGGAAATCGAGGTTCAACATCACCGAAACCTGATTTGATTTGATTTGAATGATGGATGAACACACAAAGAATCTGATACGTCTCGCCTCGCGCGCGCCGTCCTCCCACAACTCGCAGCCATGGTTGTTCTCGCGGCGAGGGGAGTCCATCGTCATCAAGCCCGACTTGAGCCGATCGTTACCCCTGTGCGACCCGAGACATAGAGAACTATGGATATCCCTGGGTTGCGCAGCCGGGCATCTCAACGGTTCTTGGCAATTCGAGAACGGCATTGTCGTCGTCGAGCCGGGTCAACCCAACCCGCTCATCGAGCAGCGAAAGACGACCAGCGGAGCACACGCTGGTCGAGCGAACGTCGAGTGGATCAATCGTCCGGTGATCGCGAAAGGTTCGAAGGAATGGACATCGGTTGCTCGTGCCGTCCGCGAGGCCAACAAGATCCAGTTTTCTGACCCAGCCTTCGTCGAAGAGGTGGTGCAGTCGGTGCGCTTCAACGAAACGGAAGTTTCGCGGAACGACGGTCTCTCCTATAAGCGCCAACCCGGAGTCCCGGCAGTACCTCGCTGGCTCGGCGAACCCATCGTGCGGCGCTTGTTCTTTACCCCTCAAAAGCGAGTCGACGAAGACCTCCGCAATCTCGACACTTCATCGCACCTCGTCGTTTTCACGACGCCCAACGACGACCCCGAGGGCTGGGTCAAAGTTGGGGTCGAGCTCCAGGAATTTCTGCTCGAGGCCACAAAGTACGACGTAGCCGTGGGCTACCTCAACATGGTCTGTCAAGTTCCGAGTGTGGCCGCGGACCTCAAGCGAGATCTCGCTCTCCAGGAGGACCTAGTCATTATCGCAAGACTTGGCGCTCTCCCCTCCGACAACGTGCCACCCTCGAGGCGACGCCCGGTGGAGGAAATCTATCAAGAAACTGATGATTGAAGTGTTGAGCGCGAGAGCCACTCTTGGACCGCGTTTGCGTGTGTTTACGCACCTTGCTTCGGCCACCTCACGCACCAAGGGACGCCTGTTTCCTCCTCTCTACTCCGCTTCTCTGCTGTTGGCTCCTGTTAGTAGTCGTGCCTCCTCTCGCCTTTCGTCTTCTCTTCTCCCTGCCCTCTCTTCAATCCTCTCTTGTTTCCTCTCCAGTCCTTTCGTGTGGATGTTTCCTCTAAAGGCAGGCGCTCGGCGGGCTTGTCGGCGAGCGAATGTATCCTCCCCTCTCCTTTTCGGGGAAAAAAAAAAGACACAGGCACTCGGCGGGCTTGAAGTCGAGCGAGATTGCGCTGGAGGAGCGTGTCCGCGTTGGCGCTTTCTCGACATATCGGGATAATATATTTTCTGGTCAATAAATTGATGGGACATCGACCCTGGGGCGTGCGGGGAAAAGGAGGATGCTAGCTCGTGGTTGGGATATAAAGGCACAGAAAACTATAACTCTTGGCATGAGTCGTCCATACACTTCCTCGTGGAAAGCGCAAAATACCCACTTCGCGACGCCCCATGGGCGCCGAGAAGCGCATGGCGCTCCATAAGAGACATCTTTCGTCGAGCCTGGGAATGGTTGCTCACTAAGCGCGAAGGGGCGTTAATACGCGTATTGGGCAAAGTGCGCCAGGCGCAGATGAACTCGAAGATCGCGACGTCGCGAGGTAGTGTTGTTATCAAGGCCGTGGCTAGTTTCGGAGGTGTAGAAACTTTTTGATATAGAGATGGCGACCTTGACCATTTCATGGCGACGTCGTGAAGGTCGGGAACCAGCAAGCGTTTTTTTCAAGACGAAGCATGAGATGATGTACTCACTTGATGTGTCGCTACGACGCAAAACGCGGCACTGAGGAAGTCGCACTCGAAGCGTCAGCGTACGCAGATGACGTGGCCGCGACCGTCGCGCTGTGAATGAGGAGACGCTCCGTCTCATCAAACACTTTGCCAGATGGGGTATGGAAGGCCGCGCGTGTGACCGCCAAGCAGGGAAAGAGCCGAAATCCGAGATACTGTTTGTTGTTTAGCCAGGCATTCTATACGATGACCTGGCAATCTACGATGGTGCCGACCTCTCCGACTTAGACGTAGATGGCGGTCGTCATATCCCCGTGGTGGCGACGTTCGAATACCTGGGCTCGGTACTCTCTCGCAACTGTAACGACCCTGAGGACTAAGACTCTCGTCCGAAGAAGGCGGGAGTGCCTTTCGGCGCTTTCCGTCATTTCTGTTTTGCCTCGAGATACGTCGAGGCAAGCGAGCTGTTTACGTCGGCATCATCCTCGCCATCCTCCTCGACATTGTGGAACTAACTAACTAACTAACTAACTAACTAACTTCAGACCTCTCCCGAGCATGGGAGCCAGGCCGGACCGACAGGAGCCAGTCCGGAATCACGGGCCTGTAGACGAGGGGAACCACAGTCCCTAACTGAGGTTGTCTACAGTCGCCTACGATGCTTTCAGTGCGTACGCGCGATGTGCCTCGTGACGCGTCGCGAGACCAAAAGCATCATATTAAAACGTCAACCATTATCCAGCGCCTTGGCCTGGAGACCATCGACGACACCTACAACTCTCGCCGACAACTCCGCTGCGCAGGCCCCGGAACCGCCTCTCTCATAAGATATTCACCTCGTGGTGCGCTTCCGAACGCCCCCGCGGGTGCCCACTGATCACATACGGCCGGGGACTCAACGAGGCACTCCGTCAATTCGACGCACGAACGAAGACATGGTACTTTCCCGCTCAAGAAATAGCGACAGACCATCAACTCGTCCTCAATCCTCCCATCGTCTGAAACATCGCCCGGTGACTCTGATCCCACGCGCCGCGGCGCTGGGATTCGCCTACGCCCCATTCAGTGGGCTAGCCTCCAGTTACTTAATTAATTCTCTCTCCTAAACAAGAACGGAGGCCTTGGAGATCAGGGAGTTGGCCGAATTGCGGGAGGGTGTTTGGGCCGAGTTGTGGGTGGGTCACCCGCTTTGTTCTGTTGTGTTCTGGCGCGAAGTAGTCTAGAAGTGGCTCGCAGTACACAAGGGGCTCCTCGAGGCACGCACGTGGTGGTGGTATGAAAGAAGGTGTTCAACGGACCTGTGGCCCGCGCGGGTCAAGAAGGAAGGAAATATGTTTGGGCGGAGGAGCTCACGGTACGGGGGCGCGAAACTGAGCGGTGCCGAGAGGAGCCAGGCGAGCAAGGTGGAAAAGCTTGTGGACCTCGCGACCTCGCAGCCCAAGGGGGACGAGCGGTTCGGAGAAGTGACGGGGGCCCTGAGCGAGAGCAGCCAAGCTGTTGTGCGCGAGATAGTGCGGCACCTCCGGAAGCGGCTCCATGCGAAGGACGTGCGGCACGTGTTTCTGGCGCTCAAGCTTGCGGACCGCGTGGTCGTGGAGGTGGCTTCGGCGCGGGCCGAGGCGGGGGCGGGCCCTGGGGGTAAAAAATTTTGCGAAGCGGTGATGAGAGTAGCGCTCGAGACGAAAAACGAGAGAGTGCGGAGCGAAGCGCGGGCGATCGTGGTGCGGTGGGCCGAGGCCTACGCCTCCCAGGAGACCTCGCTCCCCTACTTTGCGACGACCAAGGTCGAGATGTTGGCTGCCTTGGCGGCGTCGGGCGTCGCCGTAGCGTCCGCGCCCGAGTCGCATCGGCGCCGCGAGCCGCCGGTCGAGGCGGAGGAGGAGGAGGAGGAGAGGGTGGCGGAGGAGGATAACGACGACGAAGATACGCGGCTGGCGCGGCAGGCGCGGTCGATGAGCGAGTCGCTCGTCTCGGTCAAGGGCGCCGACGCCGAGACGATCGCCGACGCGAAATCGCAGTGCGAACGGGTTTTATCGTCCGTGCGCGGCCGCGTCGCAGAGATCGCCAGCGCCGATCCGCCCCGCGAGGCCCTCATCCAGACCCTCATCGCCGCCTCGGAGGAGCTCGCGGCCAAGCTCGAGAGCCTCGACGCTCCGGCACCGCCACCGGCCGCTTCTCTCCTCGAGCTCGACGAGGAAGCGCCCGCCGGAGACAGAGATGCCGGGCCCAAGACCCTCGACGAGCTCTTCGGCTTCGCGGCGCCCGCTTCCCCTCCGGAAGAGCGCTCGTCCCTTGGTCCGCACAACAACAACCCGTCGTCCCCCTTCGACAGCATGCTCATGCGCCGCAAGCACGAGGGCTTTTTCGCGACCCAAAGCGACGTAGAGACTACGCGACCGCAGAGCGCGCCGTTATCGCCCGGGCCCCCGGAGGACGCCTCCCCGACCTCCCCGAGCCACCCGCCGGACGCTCGACTCGAACAACACCTATACCCGATTGCCGACGAAGCTGCCTCGACGGGAGACTCCGTCGAGCCATCCCTCGACGCGGCCTTTAGACCCGCGGACGCGACGACGACTTCCGCAGGCGCCGAGCCCGCCAACCCGGACGCGACGACGACGACGACGGCCTTTGGTGCGGATCCCTCCGCGAACAACCTGGTCGCGGCCTTGGGGCAGCAGCAACAGCAGCAGCAGCCCGCTGCGGGCCTGGATGAGGGCGTCGTTGTCTCGAAGGACCCTCCCCCAAACAACAACGACGACAACAACAACAATCCGACGATCGAGAGCTTCTCGCGGGAACTCGACTCGGCCTTCGGCGTACGGCAGCAGCCCTCCGCGGTTGGCGGGCCACAGGAGCCATCGGCCAATAGCCCGAACACGACCCTGGGCGGCGCCTCGCGCGAGCCAGCATCATCCTTCGACGCTGCGTTTGGACACCACCAACCCTCCGCCGGTCTCGAGGCGGCGACCTTCGGGGGCGCGGAGCCGTCGTCATCCCTCGACGCGGCCTTCGCGCAGCACCAGCCCGCTGCCAGTCTGGACGCGACCTTTGGCGGCGCGATGGCGCAGGAGCCATCATCATCCCTCGATGCGGCATTCGCGCAGCAGCAGCCCTCGGCCAACCTGGCGGGCTCGGCGTTCGGACGGCAGCCCTCGACCAACAACAACAACAACAACAACAACAGCGATGCGGACGCGCCGCCGACCTTCGGCATGCCGCAGGAACCCAACCCGAGCACGGGTGCGGCTTTCGTCGGACAGCAGCAGCTCTCTGCCAACAACCTCGAGGCGACCTTGGGCGGGCCGCAAGAGCCATCCGCCACCGTTGATGTCGAGGCTGCGGCGTTTGGCCAACAGCCCTCCGCCAACCTGGCGGGTACGGCGTTCGGACAGCAGCCGTTGTCAGACAATAACAGCAACCTGGATGCGCCGACGTTCCCGCAGGAACCCAACCCAGACGCAGCCTCGGCGTTTGGGCAGCAGACGCCCTCTGCCAACAACCTGGACGCGCCGACCTTTGGCGGGCCGCGCGAGCCATCCGCTAGCCTCGATGCGGCGTTCGGACAGCAGCAGCCCTCAGTCAACAACCTGAGTGCGACCTTCGGCGCGCCGCAGGAGCCATCTGCCAGCCTCGATGTCATGGCGCCGGCGTTTGGCCAGCAGCCCTCTGCCAACCTGGCGGGTCCGGCGTTCGGACAGCATCCCTTGCCCGACAACAACAGCAACCTCGACGCGACGACCGCGTCGCAGGAACCCAAACTAGACGCGGGCTCGGTGGTGTTCGGACAGCAACAACCCTCTGCCAACAACCTCGACGCGACCTTTGGCGCGCCGCAGGAGCCATCCGCCAGCCTTGATGTCAATGCGTTTGGCCAGCAGCCCTCGGCGGCGGCGGCGGCGGGATCGACGTTCGGGCAGCAGCCGTTACCCAGCAACAACAGCAACAACCTGGACGCGACGACCTTGGGCGCGTCGCAGGAACCTAAACTAGACGCAGCCTCGGTGTTCGGGCAGCAGCAGCAGCCTTCTGCGAACAGCCGTGACGCGACCTTTGGCGGGCCGCGGGAGCCGGCGTTCGGCGGGGCAGAGCTCGGAGAATCACGAGGCGCGGCAGACGGTGCGGCGTCTGGCCTGGAGAGCGCGTTTGGGCAGCCCTCTGGGTTTTCTGAGTTTGACGCAGCGTTCTCGGCACCCCGGGACCCGACGCTCGCGTCTGATGCCGTGTTCGCGCCGCTCGCGACGGACCCGTTTGGCCCGGCCAAGCACCAGAAGGCGACCTCGGACTCGTTCTCCTCGTTCGCAACCCCGAATGAATCGGCGTCTCCAGCCGACCCGTCGCCTCTTGTCGCCGTCCCGACGGAAGCTCCAGCCGAGCAACCGATGTGGGCGCCTCCGGCACCGGCATTCGAGGACCCCTTCGCGGACATCGTTGACGACCCGCAACTGCCGTCGGTCAAAGCAGACGCGGCCAAGCCCCAGGTCGAACTCAGACTCGAACCTTCGTCGCCGAGCGTCGTCTCTGTCGCGAGTACCTCGGCGCCCGCACCCGCTCCCGTCGTCGAAAAGCCCAAGGACCCTTTTGGCGAGCTGTTCACCTGGTAACGGCGTCTCCCAATCCCCGTCGTCCTTCTCAGGATGTGGCACGGGGATCTCCCTTCTTTCTTCCTTCCTTCCTTCCTTCCTTCCTTCCTTCCTTTGAGAACACATCTCTCCGAATTCGAACCTACCGCCCCGTGCTCATCTCGGACGCACGATGGCATGCATGCCCTGCCTTACCCGATGGTGGTAGTAGTGCTGCTCGACGATAGTTCAGGCGCCCCAGGTTGCACAAGGACGCAGACGCGCGCACCCCTCCCGAACCTAACAAACGTCCCTCCCTCCCTTCTTAATTTGTATAGCACTTTCACCCTCCTTCTCTTCTTCTTATTTTTCTATCTTCGGTTCTGAAAAGTCGACTGCTACGAGTTGTGGGGTGCGAGCGCGACGAGCACGTAGGTTCTGTGTCAGGAATCTGGTACCGAGACTGGACGCTCGCTGCTTCTGCTCCTTGTCCTTTCGAATATCCCACGGACGGACGTCTCGTCTCGTGTCACGTGCCCGCTTTCGAGTGGAAGGAAGCCAGAAAGAGTCGCTGGGCAAATTCGTCTGCCCTCGCGGCGCGAGTCGTGCCTTGAGCCATTTGGTCAGCATGGTCTCATCTCAGTGTCGCCGCACGCGCACACACTCCGCTCGCTACGCATCGGCCGAAACTAACTAACTAACTAACTAACTTCGGACCTCTCCCGGGCATGGGAGCCAGGCTGGGCCGGTAGTAGCCGGTAACCTACAAACGGCGAAAAAGCAATCACCCCGAAAAAGAACCAAGCAAGACGGCCCGGGCAGGATGGTTTCAAATCAGAGATGCCGCCGCCGCCGACGTGCAGGACGTCGTTTTTGCTTTTTAGAGAAATCAAGGACGAGAGCGTTTTGAGGAAACCCGCGTCTGACTCGCGAAAAATTGCGGCAACGAGCTCCCAGAGGGTCTCTTCAAGCGCGAAGATGCGTGATATTTTATTGAGAGCGAGCCCCATGTGGACTTGGGTGAACAACTGAAAGCCACTGTCCACGACCTTAGTGTGTTGAGTATTGCGAATTGGAAGGGAAGAACTCCGCGCGGTCCAGAAAACGAAGATCCAGAAAACGAAGAAAATCTCGAGAGACTATCTCGTGCGATAGCGAACATCGATCGGCTTATGAGGGTATCAGCGCCATGCTCCAGAAGGTCGAAGACTCGAGGGCCAGCCAGCTTCCGCCAAATGACTGCTCCACCCAGTTGGGCGTCGTTTTCGGTCAATCGTCGGCAACATCAAGGCGCGCCGGAGGGGACGAAGAATTGCTGCAGAACTCTGCTGCTGCGACTGTGACGAAATCAATCGCGCGTTCTAATAAAGCAGCCTTTTTTTCTTCTTTTCCGAACAATGGTGCACGGGCTCCTCTGCGTCATCTTATCGCGACCCGCGACGTCCCTGGTCGTCTGCGGCCAGCACCCGAGTTCGATGGTATTCGGGTGAATCCGTGCTCCATAATCATTATGGCAGACAGATATCCTGATTCGCATTATTGCTTTCATGCCCACTGGGACGACAACAACAAACAACATCGCTCTCGTTGCGTGCGAGCGTCATCGCGGGTCGTGCTCAAAGTCACTAGTCTACTAGCCAACTCTGGTGGTTGAACGATCGATCGTGGCAACAATCACGTCTAACTACGCAAGGATCATCCCGGCTCGTTTCTTGTTTGATGCTTTCCACCATCCATGTTGCGCGAATTTTTTTTTTTTTTTCAAAGGCTGGTGGCGCCAACAAAAATCGGATATTGGTACTACTGCTGCGAATCAGTGATGATAGCATTCCACGGTCCATAAAAGGTGCGACCCTGGACTTGGCAGATGTTTAAGAGGATGCACCCGTACGCAGGGTGTAGAACATTTCCTCTTTCGATGATCGGCTACGGCGTCGAAATTCATTTGCCGTGGTGTGAACCTCGTTCTGCGCACGAAGTAAGTTACTCGAGAGTGTGCGTTTCACAAGCTTCGCGACGCGGAACGATTCCTTTTGAAACCGATGCCAATGCGCGCCATTTATACCACCGAGCGTGTCGATTTTGAGGATTTCAGCAACAACTCGCTCGCGCAGGTGAAACGCTTTCTTCGACTTGGAGAATGACAGCAACGCACGCGAATCAGAAGAAAATGAAAGGTTTGTCCAGCGCTCGATTACCTTCTCGAACGAAAAAAGTGTCGAAACTGAGCCTCTCTCTGTCCGAGAGCCGCGCATGGGCCGACGGGTCGAGATTAGGTGGCAATTCACGCGCGGCGTGGGAGACGGACAGCAGCATAGCGACCAGGTTTTCGTTCGGAATTTCATAAGGGCGCACACGCGCTTAGACTTGGAGAGCATGTGCGACGCGGCCTGGTGTATTTTGATGCGGCGACGGGGCGCGATGGCAGCGCGAGGCGTCGCGCAGCCAAAAGATCAGGCGCCATCAATGTCTGTCTGTCCCTTCGTTTCTTTTCGCAGAAACGAAAGGCCGATTCCCTCCTCGTCGAGGCGGAAGGCGGGTCGCCGCACGAGCATGCAACACGAGGGTCGTACCCGAGATGGCTCACCACACGTCGGCGCGGAAGTCCTAACTAACTAACTAACTAACTTCAGACCTCTCCCGAGCATGGGAGCCAGGCCGGACCGACAGGAGCCAGTCCGGAATCACGGGCCTGTAGACGAGGAGCGCCGAAAGGTCGGTCGGCGGAGAGTGACCATCAAGCTTGTCGCCATGCGACGAGGAGACCGCGATGTGACTGACAACCTTTGGTGTGGCGGTGTTTTATGATGATTCGCACGAGGGTGGTGGACCTGGAAGAGGGTTGGCTCGAAAGTTTCGGGCCCATGCATGGGTTGAGGAGGAGGAAGATTCACGGGTGACGCCTTCGTTCGAGGAGGCGCGTCGCCTCGCGCGGGTCAGCGCGGCGGTCTCTCCGAGACGCGGGGCCAAGTCGCGAGGGTTTTGGCCTGGCTTGAAAAGGTCGGGAATGGTGAAGGTGAGGGAGGAGGCGGTGCGACGGAAGACGCGCTTGACGTGGACGCGGCCAGAGACCGTACCGCGGCGTTGGCCGCGGAAGGCGAGCGGGACGCGGTCGAAGCGGGCTCGCGCGGGGAGAGCGTCGGCGGTATTGGGGAGCTCGAGGAGCGCGAAGGCGACGGGAAGCAAGGACGTAGCGTTCTTCGCTTCGAGCGCGACGAGGGCGTGCCTGACGATTTTTGGGTGGACGTTGTCGGCGCGCCGGGAGACGACGGCGTCGTCGAGCGGATACAACGGAGCTCGCGTCGCAGCGAAATCGCGGCGGCGCTGGTGGCCAAAAGGGGTACGCTCCTGGAGGGGTGTTTGGTTGATGGCCGTCGCGGCGGCGCGGAGCTGGCGGCGCGCGGCGAAGGGGTCTTCGACGGGAATGGGAAAGTAGAGCGCGACGACGACGTCGTCGTCGCGCCGCGCAATCGGGTCGACCGTTTTGAGATCGTGGATTTCGACGGTGACGACGAGGTCGCAGTAGTCCGAGGTGGGTCGGCCGGTGGTGCGTGCTGTCTCGAAGATTCGTGCGCGCGACTCGTCGGTGTCGAGAAGGGCCTCGAGGACGACGGGGCGGTGGTCCGAGTTGACGATAGCTTCGCTCGCGGCGTACGATACTACGCGGAGGCTTTTTTTGGCGGCCGGGATCGAGTGAACGAGGATGCGGTCGGTCCAGGAAGGCGCGCGGAGGCCTTCGGCCGCGGCGGCACGCGCGGCGGCGTCGGCGATGGCCGCTCCGTCCAACGGACCCTCGTTCGCGAGTCTCGCTCGCGCTCTCTCGAGAGCTTTGGCGAGGAGCACGTCGTCGATTTTTGTGGTGTCTTGGTTGTCGTCGGGATTGGCACCATCACCGAGAAGTGGCTGGATCTCCGAGGCCTTGTAGAGGACGTAGGCGTCGCGCGCGTTGGCGGGGTCGACCACTCGACCCGGGGGTCCCGTCTTGCGGCGGAACGTCGGGGGGAACGCGATCCGCGGTTCCTCGAAGTCTGCGAAGACGCGTCCCGCGCGGCGCTCCCTGCGGAGCTCGTCGAGCTCGAGCGCGGTCTCCCAGTCGCTGGCGCGAATAGCGTCGAAAAGCCGCGTCGAGTCCAGATCGGGATCGACCGCGCGGTAGTTGAGGTCGCCGAGAAAAAAGGTGTGCGTCGCAGCGGCGAGGTGGGCGCCGGCGTCTGCGGCGCGAGCGTCGGCGACCCCCCGCAAAAGCTGGTCGGCGGCCGACGCGAGCGTCAAGGCGACGCAGGCGTTGCGCTGGTCGCGACGCGCGCGGCCGGACGCGTCGGCCGGGAGGTGGGCGGCGAGGAACGCGATCTGCGCGTCGCCGAGTCGTAGCAGGACGCCCGCGCACCCCTTGGCGCACACGGCGCGCGCGACGGGGCGGAGCTTGTTGTCGACGGGAACGTGTGCGTAGCCGACGACGCCGCCGCCGCCGCCGTTGGGGCCGCCGCCGTTGGGAGTGGTGTTGTTTCGAGCGTCGGGATCCGCGACGCGACGCTCTCGGACGAGCTCGCGTCTCGCGACGACGACGATCCCGATGTGACCCTTGACGCGGCGGCTGCCGATGGCCGCCTTCGCGACGACGACGTACTGGTCTTCCCCCATCGCCTTGGCGACGGCAACGCGGATCTCGTCCCAGCACGCGCACTCCTGGACGCCGATGGCGTAGACGTCGCGGCCGGGGGGGAGCCAGGCGCGCAGCCGTTCGGCGAGCTCGAGCTGGTCGTTGGTGTCGGACGAAGCCGCGCGGTCGGAACCAGGGGGCAGGTCGGTTCGTTTAACATCTCGTCGTTCTTGTTGCTCTGGTTCCTCCTTGGGCACGAGAAGAGCACGCACCGACGGGACCTCCGCGCAATTGAAAGTGGTCGCGACGACGCGGAGAGATGTCGTCGACTCGGCGGTTGCCGCCGCGGTACGGTCAGCTTTTTTTTCTATAGGTGGAAATTCCCGTTCGTCGTCGTCGTCGTCTTCCGTAGATTGTCGTCGGAACAGCAATTTAAAAACCTGGCAGTCGTTGTTGTTGGGCGTCGTCCCCCCACCACCCCCAAAGCACCAGCAGCAGCAGCAGCGCCTCAGTTGTTTGTCGTCGGCGAGCGCGACGAGCGCGTAAAACGTTCCGAGCGAGGAGCAGACGGCAGCGTTGAGAGCGACGGCGAGGTTGCGGGCTTCTGGCACGTCACGTGCCCAGTAACCGAGAGCCGCCGAGACGCCGATGGTGGTCCACTGTCCCCAAAAAAGAGCCTTGGTGACGCGGTGACGAAGCATGATCGAAGCCAAGTGGCGGCTCGGGAGGCCGCGGCGCATGGAGTGTTGGTGGTGCGAGTCAAACCACCCGAGGCTGCGACGACGAAAGCGAGGGAGCGTCGTAAGTTTAGTGTCAAAGGCGCGGTCCAAGCCGGTCTCGACGTAGAGCATGTGGGCAAAGGCCCCGAGCATCGCTGCCGAGGCGAGGTATCGGAAGTCGTAGGCGAGGCGGACAAAATCGGCGCATTTTCGTTGGTTGGCGGGGGCGTACGAAATCAGAGCGGCCGTGGGGAGGCCAAAGGAAGCGACGAGCCAGCGAGTCAGGACGGAGGTTGCGCGGGCGAGGTGGGCGCGTCGCACGATGACGAGGTAATTTACGCGAGGTCCGACGATGCCGTGCAAGAAGATCGCCGCCGTCGCGGCCCAGACCGCGAGGTGTCCAAAAATAGGGCGGCAGTGGAGGTGAAAGCCGAGCATCGAGGCACTCAAGATCCAGTAGGAAAAACAGGTCGCCATCGCGAGCCTCTCCGGGAGCCAAAAATCGACCTCAAGCTGGTTGATGCGCGCTTGAACGCACGCGCACCGCAGAGGCGTCAGCGCGAGCCACAAAAGGCTGGTCCGGCGGCGCATGATTTTGATGAAGACGAGGCTCGTCGCGGCGAGCGAGACGGCGGCGCCGAGAGGCAGCCACATCATCATCATCATCATCATCATCATCACAGTAATAAATAACGCGGCAGTTACGGACGGATGTCCGTTGGGTTCAACCTCAAGGAGCTGCGATGCGCGGGATTCTGCTGCTCTTCGCGGTATCGTCGTCGTCGTCGGGGTTCGCGCCCCAGAGCAGGCTGGCGCGCGTGCGCGGTCGGCCCGCGATCACCGCGGTGCGCGGCGGCGGCGGCGGCGGCGGAGATTTCCCTTCGCTCGGGTTGGTGGTCCCGGGGTCATCGCCGAACGCACTTTTCGACAGCCTCTTCGTGTGCCTTGCTGTGGCCGGCGTGGCGTCGAAAGTGGCGACCCGCGAGACGTCGAGCGAACCGGCGTCGGTCGACCAGCAGCACCTGATGCGTCGGTTTCTCCCCGTATTTTGGCTGCTGCGAGCGGCCGACTGGCTGCAAGGGCCGTACTTCTACGAGGTGTACGCTTCGAAAAAATTCAACGGCCAGCCCGCGAGCCTCGAAATGGTGTCGCGGCTGTTCCTCGCCGGGTTCGCCTCGACGGCCATCGCGGGCCCGGGGGCCGGGCGCCTCGTCGACGCCTACGGTCGCAAGCTCGGGACGATTGCCTTTTGCGCTCTCTACTCGGCCGCGGCCCTCACCACGCGCTCGCAGTCCCTCGCGACCCTCTTCGGGGGCCGCGTCGTCTCGGGCGTCGGGACCTCGCTCCTCTTCTCCGCCCCCGAGGCCTGGCTCGTCGGAGAGGCGCGACGTCTCGGAGCCTCGGACGCCGCCCTCGGCGCGACCTTCGGCGCTGCCTTCGCCGGCGACGCCGTGGTCGCGATCCTCGCGGGCCAGCTCGCGAGCGCCGCCGCGACGGTCCGAGGGCCCTCCGGCCCCTTCGAACTTTCCGTCGGATTTTTGGCCTTGGGAGCCGTCGCGGCGGCCGGGCTGTGGCGAGAAAACTACGGCGGCTCGGCCAAGGCGGAGGGCGACGCGATCAGGGAGGCCGCGCGCATCGCGCTCGCCGACCGCCGCATCCTCTTGGTCGGCCTCGTCCAGGCCCTCTTCGAGGGCGCGATGTACGTCTTCGTTCTCCAATGGCCGCCCGCAATATCGCGCGCGACCAACCTCGCCTTTGGACCCGACGCTCTCGTCCCCTTTGGCAAGGTCTTCTCCTGCTTTATGGTCTGCTGCCTCCTCGGCGCGACCGCCTTCGGCTCCCTCCAACGCCAGGCCGTCCCGACCGAGCGCGCCACCCTCGGCATGCTCTCGGCAGCGACGGCAGCCATGTTCGCCGCCGCTTGCTCCGCGCTTTCCTCGACCCCCGCCTCCCTCGCCGCTCTCGCGGCCGCCTTCTTCGCCTTTGAGCTCTGCGTCGGCCTCTACTTCCCCTCCATCGGCACGCTCCGTAGCAAGTATGTCCCCGACGCCCACCGCTCTGTCATTATGAATCTCTTCGGCATTCCCCTCAACGCCCTCGTCATCTCCGTCTTCCTCTCCATCAAAAAACTCGGCGTCCCGGGCGCCCTCTTCGTCGCCTCCACGGCCCTCGCCCTCGCCACGGCGGCCATGGCCGTCCTCGACAAGGCGACCCACCCCCCCCGTCTCCACGACACCGCGCCCTCCGCCGCCGCCGCCGCCCTATGATACTTATGCCGCACGCCGACCGCGAGATTCGACGACGAATCACATGGTGAGAGAGAAATGGATAGATAGATAGCCCCAGGGACGACGACGACGACGACAACATGTCCTTGGTGGGTTAAAATAACGGCAACTCCCACGGGCCTCCATTAAGGAGGTAGGTACAAGATGATGTCGCCTCCTCGAAACCATCAGCACGCGCTACGATGTGTCCATCGCGACAATTCCGTCGTCGTGGACGCACCACAACGTCGGCACATCGCTGTTGCACGTATCTCGCAACCAAAATCAACACTTCAGACAGGAACTGCAACTCGTTCGTCTTCGCCGTGGTTCTTCTTCTGGCTGATCGGCTCGTTGGTCTGGGCGAAGTTTTTTCCTACTGCTCATTCGAGCACGGGTGTGGAGACGAATAATGACACCACCCGAGTGTTGGCGCACCTTTGCTCCAGGGAATGTCTCGTTGGATTCCAGTATTCGTCGTTAGTACGCTCGACTCTTCCTGGCGTGACCGACGCTCACAGCATGCCGCCGACGACACGCATTTCTTATTGACTCATCAGCCACGCAGCACTCGTGAGTCAGTTCCGCGATATGATATAATACCGGAGGGCCCATGTCTTGTGTCGTCCCCTTTGTCGAAGCAGTCGTTGTTGAGGGGCACTCGAGGCAGTAATAACGGATCGATCGCGATCGTTTTAGTCGACAGTTTCCATCCGCGCTCTGAAAACTTGCCACACGTCTAATTACTTGAACATCTTTGAACGTCGCTCGCTTGAAAGGTCGTCGTCGACGCTCTTCTCGTCGCGTTCTCATCCTCAGAGCGCCCCCAGTAACATAACGCGATTCAGATCAAACGTCAGACGGGCAAAAGAAAAGGCGGGCGCAACCAATTTCCGGGACATCAAGCAACGACACACATCGACGACGCCCAGGCTCCGTAATCATCGACTTTACCTGAAGCTCGACACCCCACCTGCGGCTCGTCTCCTTCATCCGATGGCTTGGAGTTACTACTCGCGAATGCCTGCGTCGTCAAAGAAATGCCATTGTCGAGAGATTGACGGTGGACATCTCGGGGGGTAGGCGACGACGCCATCCGTCGTTTGCCAGAACCCTGACTTTTATTGGAATGTGTGGTGGTCGCCGCCATCTCCAAGGCAGAGGAGGAGGCCATCGCCGTGCGCAGCGTGGCGCAATGGCGCAAAACACTCGCCCCAAAATAAGTGCGGCGCGAAGCTCTCCGAGCAACAGAGCCTCTACCTTTTCGTCGCGCGCGTTGGTCGGAAGAAAAAAAAATGCATTGACTTTAGCGCACCGACTTCGTGTTGGCTGCCACGAGTGTCGCCGCCGCCAAGTGATCCACGATTGCGTCGGCACTTTCGCCGTGATGGCTCTCGCAGCCGGCTGTCGCGACCCCCCTCTCGACCTCGGAACGCGTCACCATCTAGTTGAATGTTTTTTGGTATCTCCTTTGTGAGCAAACATAATCCGGGACGAGCGAGCGACCATCGCAGCAGCAGCAGCGCGATAGAGTAACGGTGGTATGAAAAGACTTATCGCTCGTCGTCGTCATAGACTTTTCCGCAAAACGACACCGCCGACCGACACATGGCCTTGGATGCTGCTCAAAATTCTAACCGCAAATGGCATCGCCGGGTTCATTTCATTTGTGGTTGGTACGAAGAAGAACGGGCATATTCCATCTCTCACTCTTTGGCAAATCAAGTTGTGGCAGCAATGCGACATGGCCGTTGACGGCGGTTTTGGGGGTTAGTTAGACCAACTAAACGGTTCTTCTATCCACGCAACGTGCCAATCAACCTTAACCCCAAAACGTAGGGCTTGAGCGATGGCGCGTCGCGTTCTCCTAACGCGGCACGGCGAGGCCTTGCACAACGTGATGATCGCCGCCGGGCGGCGTGCCGGGGACGCGGTTGTGGTGGAGGAGGGTCGCGAGATGTTCGATCCCGCGCTGACGGAGACCGGGCAGGCCCAGGCCGAGGCCCTCGCGCGGGAGTTGGAGGGGGTCGGTATTGCGATCATCGTGACGTCCCCGCTGCGGCGCGCGCTCGAGACGACGCGCATCGTCGCGGAGCGGCTCAAGGTGGGCGTGGTGGTGTCGTCGCTGCACACTGAGAACGGGATTGTCGTCGCGGGAGACGACGTCGCGGGCAAGCCTTGCCAGCGCGGCCGGAGCAAGGGCGCACTCCTGGCCGAGTACCCCGCGTGGGACTTCTCGGGGCTCGACGACGTGACGTGGGCGAGCGAGGGCGAGGCGTGGTTCCATCCATCGCGCGTCGAGGATAGGATTGAGGCCTTCTCGGCCCTCGTCCGCGAACTCAGGCCCTCGGACGCCCTCGTCCTTGTCGTCGGTCACTCGGGCTTCTACAAGCGCCTAATTGGGGGTGGCAAGATGGGCAACTGCGAGCTCGTAGAGCGCACCTTATGATGGTCCGCCTAATTTCGTGGCGATTGGCCAATGCGGACTGGGGTGAGACTTCGTCGTCGAAGTTGTTTGCTGTGGAGGGGGTTGGAGCGCCGAGCTACAAAACGTGACGCGCACAGTAATTGGTGAGTGGACTGCATGAGAGGACCATTAGCAGTTGCGCGAGCTTATCATCCTCATTCGCCATAATCTGCGATGTTGGGTCCTGGGAAAGGACACTATCGGGGGCTTTATTAGTAGTTCAAACACTCGCAGCAATAATCGGCAGAGTCACCAAAATGGCATCTGCCGTAGTCAGTAGAAGGCCATAATGTCGTCCTTATTGTCGACGTCGATTTAGGCATCGAAACACTCTCGCCTTGGGGTATTGCACGCGTGCGCGGACGTCGTCGCGGTGCCTTTCACCCCGAGTGGCACCACACCTCGGGAAAATGCAGTGTACAGCGCAGTACGAGCGGGCGACCGTTCGCCCGTGTGTGGTCAGATGTCGGACGTCGACAAGACGCTCAGCACGAATAGCACGAATAGCACGCGGCCAATCAGCGTTGCACTTTTTACACGCATGCAAGCGCCCCATAGCCTTTTATTTTTTTTTGAACGCCCCCGTAGTGGCTTATATTTTGATAAGTAATAAGTTGGTGAAGTCTACATCGCGCAAGGTCGCGCCGCAGCAGCCCGAACAGGTGGTGCATTTGTGCTCATGGCTCGACCTTAGTAGTTTCATTTACCGCCAATGCCCCCTTTCTTTATTATTTTGCCGTGGGCGTCGAAATGGTGTCTCCCGGCTTTTAAAATCACACGCGGTTATCCATCCTGAGCTGCAGTCTACATGCAACGAAAGGCGGGTGTGATTCAACTGTGCTACAGAGAGTCGATCGGGGTATGACCCACCCGCGGGGAGGTTTGGAGGCGTACCAGGAGGTGAGCATCTTCTTCCGAGAAAGGCGATGCCAGGGCATGCGGGCAACGTGGCATACGCCCTGCGAAGTTGTCGGCGCGAGATGTAGACGTCGATAGTCTCCTGGTCGAGGCGCTGGAGGAGGGTTGAAGTGCTGCTATGAATGATGCTGCCAGGTCTGGCGACGTGTGTGACGCGGCACATCGCGCGTGCGCACCGTTCGTGAAAACATCGTAGGCGATTGTAGACAACCTCGGTTAGGCACCATGATTCCGTAGCGCGAAGGAGGATGGCGAGGAAGAGACCGACGTAGACAGTTATTAATTTGGCTCGGGCAGAGACCTATCTCGAGGCGAAAACGTGGTGACGGGGCCCACTACACCGAAAGCCGCTGCTGCCTTCTTAATAAGACGAAAGTCGGCGTCCTCAGAGTCACTGCAGTTGGGAGAGAGTACAGAGCCATTTGAATTTCTTCACCGCGGGGATATGACGGCCGTCACCTACGTCTAAGTCGGAGAGGTCGGCACCATCGTAGGTTGTCGGATCATTGTAGAGAATGCCTGGTTTGGCGACAAACAGGATCTCGGATTTCGACTCTTTCCCTGCTTGGCTGTCACCCGTGTGGACTTCCATACCCCACCTAGACAGATGAGACGGGGCGTCTCCTCATTCAGAGGACGACGATCGGGAAACGGGAACGCCACATCATCTGCGTACTCTAACTCTTCGAGTAAGACTTTCTCAGTGCCGCGTTTTGCGTTGTAGCGACGTCGTCCAGCGAGTAAATCATCGTTCTTCGCCTTGAAAACGCATGCTGGTTCCCGACCTTCACGACGTCGCTTTGAAATGTTCGAGGCCGCCATGTATAGAACGAAAAGAGCCGGACCTAGGACATCACCCTGCTTAACGCCGATGATGATGGAGTCGATGAGGAGGCGGTAGCGCGGAGAACTGCACTCGTATACGATGGACAGAGCTATAATGAGTTTTTTTGCTGGAACTTCGGTAGGTCGTGGTGCTTGGAAGGTTTTTCGCGCGTTGTGTGTGGTGGTGGTGTGGGGGCATGAAGGAAAAAAATAACGGTTTTTAATCAGCGTTGGGAACTCACTTCAGCAAGTGAACCACTTCACCAGCCACGCGCAATATTTGTGAAGTGATTTGAAGTGAACACGTCACCACCCTACGTGCCCATCATGAACCTTTGTGAAGTGAACGCAACTTTTTTTTTTGCCTAGGTCTGGTGCTCTTAGATTCATTCGCGTTTTGGGGCGAAGGAGGAGTTGCCGTGGATGGGGTTCAGTGTTTCTTAATTTAGGCGATGCGAACGAACGACCTCGGTATCTTCGTCTGGTTCTTCCTCATCAACCTCCATCTCCAAAGAGACTTCGCGGATGGAGATCCCGGCGTTTTTGAAGAACTCGGTCTCGTGTCCGAGGTCCCTGTACTTAATCCGGGCCGCCGCAATGAAATTCTTGTTCATGCGCAGTAGGGCAACTATGTTCGTCTCGTCCGCGCCGAGCAACGTGTTTCTTTCCCTCGGTCAGGACAAGATTTCCAATGCTCAGGCAGCGCTCACAGTAGCTGCTCTGCGCGCCATGTGTACCAATTGAACCCTTATAGGCTCTCTCCATGTCCGGAAGGAACCCATACCGCACCTTGGTGAGCGGTCGATACAGCTTTACAACGTCGAGCACAGCCAGATTTGTGAAGCCGACTTCATCATTTTTCTCAAGTTCAGGATAATGCTCTTTCCAGTTGAGCGATCTCGAGAGCCTGATGTGAAGACCTGTTCAAACTCCACATTGAAATCGGGCATCTGGTTCTCAGGCATAGCAAAAGAAGGCACGTCGCCACTAATGTCGTCGTCCCAAGCGCCGGGTGCGTCGAGTGCCGCCAAGAGACTGCGGGCAGGCGCAGGCTCGGAGGGCGGCGCAGACTCGGAGGAAGTCTTTGCCTTTTCGTGGTGGAATGCAGTCCGTGCGTAAATCACATATTCTTGTGCTTGAGCAACTTCCTGGCCTGAGCTCTCTGATTGGACGACAGGTGCCGGCAGTTGATAGTCCGAAAGTCAAGAAGGAAGGTAATCAGCTCGCGATCGTTGAATTCGTAGTTGAAGTGACGCACGTAGTTTTCATTATTCCCGCAAAACCGACGCTCACATTCGAGAATAATAGCCCGTTCAAGACAGATTTTGCCGGTCTCGCTGAGGTTGTTAACATCGACAGTCTTACGTGGCATGGATTTCGCAGTTATGTTCGGGAGATCAATGACTTCAAGCGTCCCAGCTCGCAGATACTCGATCATGTTGTGCTTGATCAATGCGGCGCACGACCCCAGGTATAAGTGTTCATGTTGCACGAAAACAACGGCCTCGTCCGTTATAGCAAAAATCGCCTCGAGTTCAGCCAACGCCACCCATCACTGATTGTCCAGGGTAGTCCAATGTCGGTAGCCGTGTACAGTTTAAGCACGCGGTGCATACGCAGCAAGGAACGAATAAGTTGGTATCGCGCCCGGAACCTCGCCTTATTGAGGTCGAGCTTGAGCTTCGGCGATTTCCCCCGGCTGTAATGGCAAAAGCGCATGCAGGTCCTTCAAACGTGTGCCGCCGTAAGAAAAGTACTTGGCTCCATCGTGGGAAATGCCAGCAGCTCGTGGCCAGCTGGGAATGGAGTGATCACCTGCATGCCTCTGGATCGTGTCAAGTCGCGACATGCCACTGTCGAGATTTTTGAGATATCATGCATGTCACACACGCTTCGACCTCAACAAAAAATTCTTCGGCGACGCCAACTGCAGCCCGGTCTTGAACAATGGTTGCGGCCGCCAAATCGATGTCGATTCTCGCACGCTCCGCGACCACAGAACGGAGCAGCGATATTCAGCGTCCACCCATTCAAACAGCGCCTTTCGAGTCATGAACGGGCATTGCCTTTCCCGCCACGGCCGCGGTAATACTACGCCTCAATTAGGTTGCGATGATCTTCGTCGTCAGTCAAAGGTGCGCTTGGAAATCCGCTGCGACGTGTACACGTAGTGCCGAGCCGAGAGCGCCATCTGGGAAGAGTGCTTTGCCTGGCTGGGCATGGCCATGAAGTATCTCGTAGTATCCGATTTACCCTTCGCTGCCACAACGCCAACGGCCGTCATAACGCCCTCCTTTTCTTGGCTGTCTTCTGTTTCTTGGTGAGAGCTGTTGACATCCCAGCTCGTCGAATCCTCCTCCGGATGCGCAGCCTTGAAGTGGGCCCCAAGAGGGCTTGGTCGTCTGCCACGTGCCTTTCTTGAAGTCTCTCGTCACCTTCAGGCGCCCCCAGCACTGGACACACACATGCGTCGTCGCCTTCCCACTGGTCAACGCGGTCAGGATGATTTTCCTTCGGTCGACGCACGCAGTCCCACACCTTGGAAAAACCTGGTTGATCGTCCACTTTTGCCGGGTGTGTTCCACGTCACAACATCGACGTCGCAATCGGCTCGTTCTTGTGAACTTCCTCCTTCTGTTCCGCGTATAAAAAAATTCCTCCTCATCATCAACATTATCCTCCACCTCCAGGTAGCGCGGCTCGACTTCGTTCATCAGACGGGATCCCGGTCAGGCCGTCAGCCAAAGTGAATGAACGTGAAGTGAACATTGGACTTCGGACGAAAATTTTCGGTGAAATGAAATGAAATGAAGCGAAGTGAACAATATTCAGTGAACCTAGTGAAGTGAGCCCAGTGAATTCCCAACGCTGTTTCCTAACTACTAATCGACAGATGTTTGTCTGTCTGTTTGTCTGTCTGTCTGTCTGTCTGTTTGTCCCTCGATTTAGGGTAAGGATCAGGTAGGGCCCGCGAGCCACACATTGATCCTCCAAGCCGTCTACGGCGACCTCGCAGACTATTTCCACGACCCGCGGCGGCTCTTTCAGCGCGCCATTCTCACGCCCCGTCGAAACGATGTTGTCGATGCTGACAACGCGCGCATGACCGCGGCCTTTTTTTCCCGGAGACGAGGCGTCGGAGTTCTTTTCGGCAGACTAGGCTGGGTCGGAAGACGACGCCTCGCTCTTTACAGTAGAGTTTTCAACTCCCTGACAACCAACGGCATGCTGACTTTGATCGCGAGCTTAAAGTCTTCGCAACCTCGACCCGTCGCACGGCCACTGCAACGGTACCAGATACATGATCGATCGTGTCGTTGTCACCGAGGCTCCTCCAACCTGTATCCCTTAAGGCCCGCCGACGCCAAACGATCAACAAGAGCCAGGGCCAGACGCCCCGCGAGGTCGGCGTCCTCTTGCCCAAGCCCGTCTTCTGCCACGTCCAGCTCTACGTGGCTCTCTGTCGATCGGCAACCCCGAGGATATCCTCTTCTGAGTCGACGACTCCACCCTACCCCACACGTGCTGCGCAATACCGATAAGCCCCCTCCCGGCGTCTACACGCGCACTGTAGGTGAACTTACTGGGACCAGGTGAACTTACTGGGGTTTGAGATTGGGACTAGGTGAACTTAGTGACCAGGTGAACTTACTGGGACCAAGTGAACTTACTGGGGTTTTTAGAGTGAACGCAAAGGCTAGCGGCGTGTACGGATCAAAGCAGCTTAGATTGGCGGAGGTGAGAGCGACGAGCTCGAAGGAGAGTGGGGTGAGTGGATGTGAGCACGAGTGGGCTTACGCCGAACTTACTGGGGTTAGAGATTGGGACTAGGTGAACTTACTGGGACCAGGTGAACTTACTGGGGTTAGAGATTGGGACCAGGTGAACTTACTGGCGAACTTACTGGCCTGCACTTGTCTTATCCTAACTACTAATCGACAGATGTTTGTCTGTTTGTTTGTTTGTCTGTCTGTCTGTCTGTCTGTTTGTCCCTCGATTTAGGGTAAGGATCAGGTAGGCGCGAGAGTAAGGATCAGGTAGGCGCGAGAGCCAGACAGTGATCCTCCAAGCCGTCTACGGCGACCTCGCAGACTATTTCCACGACCCGCGGCGGCTCTTTCAGCGCGCCATTCTCACGCCCCGTCGAAACGATGTTGTCGATGCTGACAACGCGCGCATGACCGCGGCCTTTTTTTCCCGGAGACGAGGCGTCGGAGTTCTTTTCGGCTGACTAGGCTGGGTCGGAAGACGACGCCTCGCTCTTTACAGTAGAGTTTTCAACTCCCTGACAACCAACGGCATGCTGACTTTGATCGCGAGCTTAAAGTCTTCGCAACCTCGACCCGTCGCACGGCCACTGCAACGGTACCAGATACATGATCGATCGTGTCGTTGTCACCGAGGCTCCTCCAACCTGTATCCCTTAAGGCCCGCCGACGCCAAACGATCAACAGGGCAGACGCCCCGCGAGGTCGGCGTCCTCTTGCCCAAGCCCGTCTTCTGCCACGTCCAGCTCTACGTGGCTCTCTGTCGATCGGCAACCCCGAGGATATCGTCTTCTGAGTCGACGACTCCACCCTACCCCACACGTGCTGCGCAATACCGATAAGCCCCCTCACGGCGTCTACACGCGCACTGTAGGTGAACTTACTGGGACCAGGTGAACTTACTGGGGTTGGAGATTGGGACTAGGTGAGCTGAGTGACCAGGTGAACTTACTGAGACCAAGTGAACTTACAGGGGTTTTTAGAGTGAACGCAAAGGCGAGCGGCGTGTACGGATCAAAGCAGCTTAGATTGGCGGAGGTGAGAGCGACGAGCTCGAAGGAGAGTGGGGTGAGTGGATGTGAGCACGAGTGGGCTTACACCGAACTTACTGGGGTTAGAGATTGGGACTAGGTGAACTTACTGGGGCCAGGTGAACTTACTGGGGTTAGAGATTGGGACTAGGTGAACTTACTGGCGAACTTACTGGCCTGCACTTGTCTTAACTACTATCGACAGATGTTTGTTTGTCTTTAAATGTCGACTGCTAAGAGGGGGGGGTGTGTGTGGGGAGCATGAAGGATGTGGGTGGGTTTGTTTGTCTGTGGGTTTGTTTGTCTGTTTGTTTGTCTGTCTTTAAATGTCGACTGCTAAGAGGGGGGGGTGTGTGTGGGGAGCATGAAGGATGTGGGTTGTTTGTTTGTCTGTCTGTTTGTCCCTCGATTTAGGGTAAGGATCAGGTAGGCGCGAGAGCCAGACAGTGATCCTCCAAGCCGTCTACGGCGACCTCGCAGACTATTTCCACGACCCGCGGCGGCTCTTTCAGCGCGCCATTCTCACGCCCCGTCGAAACGATGTTGTCGATGCTGACAACGCGCGCATGACCGCGGCCTTTTTTTCCCGGAGACGAGGCGTCGGAGTTCTTTTCGGCCGACTAGGTTGGGTCGGAAGCCGACGCCTCGCTCTTTACAGTCGAGTTTTGAACTCCCTGACAACCAACGGCATGCTGACTTTGATCGCGAGCTTAAAGTCTTCGCAACCTCGACCCGTCGCACGGCCACTGCAACGGTACCAGATACATGATCGATCGTGTCGTTGTCACCGAGGCTCCTCCAACCTGTATCCCGTAAGGCCCGCCGACGCCAAACGATCAACAAGAGCCAGGGCCAGACGCCCCGCGAGGTCGGCGTCCTCTTGCCCACAAGCCCGTCTTCTGTCACGTCCAGCTCTACGTGGCTCTCTGTCGATCGGCAACCCCGAGAATATGCTCTTCTGAGTCGACGACTCCACCCTACCTCACACGTGCTCCGCAATACCGATAAGCCCCCTCCCGGCGTCTACACGCGCACTGTAGGTGAACTTACTGGGACCAGGTGAACTTACTGGGGTTTGAGATTGGGATAGGTGAATATAGTGACCAGGTGAACGTACTGGGACCAGGTGAACTTACTGGGGGTTTTAGAGTAAAGGATTTTTAGAGTAAACTCAAAGGTTGGCGGCGCGTGCGGATCAAAGCAGCTTAGATTGGCGGAGGCGAGAGCGACGAGCTCAAAGGAGTGGGTGTGAGCTAGGTGAACTTCCTGACCAGGTGAACTTATATGAAACTTACTGGGACCAGGTGAACTTACTGGGGTTAGAGATTGGTGAACTTACTGGCCTGCACTTGTTTAATAATAAAAGTCGACTGCTATTTTTTTAAAGGTTCGCAGAAGTTGACTATCGAAATTTCTCGGAGAGAGAGTAAAAATGGGAGTGTGCTTAAAAAAAAAAAAAAGGGTCAACAACTCTGCGAATACATAAGATGGTTTAGTTTTCGTTAGTAACTATACAATACTGCGAGTGAAGAGGCGAAGAACGTGAGGGGCTTGTTCGTTGTTAATAAGTTATTTGTCTGTGGTGGGAATATTATGTTCACATTTTAGTAATCGGGCGTGTTTCCCACGTGGCGCTGCTGAGAAAAGAGCCAGTTGGCTGTGGCCCGGGGATCTTCGAGGTAGTCGGCGAGGTCGGTAAAGAAGGAGGCCATCCCCCCCCCCTCTCGGGGTCGGGGTCGAGGGTCGAGGAGATCGTCGGCGTCGGGGTCTTCCGCCGCCGTAGCCGCACCGACGAAGAGGCGGGGTTGGCGCGCGGGGAGGACCCCCAAGTCGCCATCGCAGGTTTCACAGTCGTTCTTGATGACGCAGAACGAGGCGGGGTCGAGGCCTGCCTTTCTGGCGAGGTCGAAGACAGCTTCCCTCGAGGCCCTCGGAAGGTCGCGCTGGCGCGAGTAGACGAAGGCACCCTCGTAGGTATTTTGGGTGGTCTTTCCGGTGTAGTACACGAACTTCCACTCGGGTTGTCCCGGCTTATTCTCGCCGAGGACCGACCAATTTTCCCAAAACGTGAGACCGAACAAATGGCCGACGCTGCGGGCGTTGCGTTCCGTCGGGGCCTGGCGGTCGAAGACGAGGGACTCGGTGAGTTTTAGGGGATAGGAAGAGTCTAGGCCGCCCGGTCCGCGGGGGGGTCTCGGCATAGAGAATTCGACGTTGACGTCGAGGCGGTCGGCCGTCGCGTCCTTGAACGAGTTGCGCTGGCAGTCGAAGCAGTCGTACCTCGAGTTCCAGCCCAGGACCTTGTACCAGGTCCCCCGAAGCGACTTGGGATCGAATTTCCGGAGCGGGGGAAGCGGGGGCGCCGGAGCCGTCTCGTAGGGTCCCGGCTCCAAAATGGCAATCTTAATGCACCCGTGTCGCTCGACCGTGCATTCGAGCAACTCGTTCATCTCGCTCGTCCCATATTTGGCGAAACACCCCGTTATGCACGCGTTGTCCCCGAGACATTTTGCCGTGCACGTCATGCCTTTCAGACAATCCTTCGAATCGAGACAGCTCTTAGCCGCCACAGAACATCGAGAGGTCACGCATTCCCCGTCGATAAGCGACGCGTCGAACCCCTTGTCGCCGAGCGCGCTCAGCTCGTTTTCGGCCGACGCCGACGCGGCAACGAGTCCAACGGCGAGCGCGCTCGTCCGCAGCCACGCGCGCAGCCCAAGGCGGCTTCTTTCCACGTCCGCGCACCCATTATTCCTGACGGTGCCGCCGGAACACTTGCTCGCAGGCGCGGCGAGGCCCGACACGCGGACTAGCAGGACGAACCACATTGCATCGGACCGCTGAAAAAAGATTTCGATCGCGGCGTGCTTCAAGGAACAACTTAACCCTATCTTCTCCAAGTACGCGTGCCTGACGTCACCCCGAAATAATAATACCAGCCAGCCAGCTGTCCCAAAACAGATGCTCGTTCCAAAATTTTCAAGATAGCTCCACCTACCTACCCGGATAATTAATTAATTAATTTCTTCGAGCATACACAGAGTCTTCTAGACGTCGTAACGAAAGAAGAAGAACCGTTGGAGCGTTATGGTGGTGGCATTCCACACGATCGATCAAGTGGTGTGCCTCCTCGCGAGCTACTCTGACGACAAGACGGTGCGCGCGTGGAAGAACCCACGAGCAGGTCGTCAGTGGGTGTCGTTACGCGTGCTCGGAATGAATGAACGACGACACCTGACGCGCGAATTGCTCCGCCGAAAAAATGGCTGCGCGCTGACTTTTTGGACCAGATCGAGGCCTTTTCAAAAAACTACTACTCGAGAGCCGTTATGTGAGCCAATGTTGAGCGTGGTGGCACATTCGAGGCGACCAACACCACCATGAAACCGCGGCCGGCGACCTGCGACCTCCTCCTCCTCCTCCTCCGAGAAGAAGAAGAAGACGGTTCGCGTCTTGGGGCCCGACCAAATAGCCGGGACCGCAGCGCTGCTGCTGCTGCTCGCGTATTCCATGGACTGCCTGGTGGGTGGTGGTATGCATATCAAGATTCGAGATGGACAGACGGCGACGGCCGTGGTTTGTGGCAAAGCAAGGCTCGTGCTCAAACCACAATAATAATCGCAGGATTTCGTTGGGGTACGTCTCGGGCTCCTTCTTCGTAGACCATTTGAGCATCATTTCGTACGCGCCAAATTCGTGTACACGACTTCTCGAAGGCCATGGCGGTTTCGTGAAATCTCTCCGCGTGCAAATAGAGTCGCGGCGCTTGTCGGCAGGATTGGTGATTTTCGCTGTTCGCGAGCCCCTCGTGGCCGCGGAGTCGACAAAAATCAAAAGCATGTGAACTGAAAGCATCATAAAAGGGAGTGGGGTGACGTCGATCTCAGCACTATGTATGCAGAGCACGAGCTTGCGTGCTCGCGCGTCGTCCACAAATAGGAAGTTGACGTGGCTTGCGGGACAAAACTACTAGCGCCCGGGATAAGAACAGCACGAGCAACAAGAACAAACATGTCTTATTAGACGTAATATTCGCCCTTTTGCGTGAGGTAGGTGTGCTCGTAGAGGTAGGTGGCGGTGGAATTGGAGAAAGCGGTGGAGTGGGTCGACAAGAGGAGCGAGATGAGGATATGGGAGGCGAGGAGCGACTATGGTATTCGTCGTAGAAATGGAGCATTTCCGTCTCATAGGAGCGGACTGCGTGGGCGAGGGAATTCTTGAGTGCGCCAAAGGCATTGGTGTGACGGCCCCAGCGAATTTCGTCGAGGAGAACATTGTGTTCGCCAGCTTCGGCATCCTTGAGTAGGCGGGCAAGGATGCCTACTTCGAGATCGGTCGCCGCGGCGCGGACGATGTTCTCGATCGAAGCGTCCTGCGAAGCTCGTCTTTCCATCGAGTCGAGCGCTAGGGTTCGAGTCTTCGAGGAGGGGCGCGCCGACGTCGTTGAGGAGACGGGTGATGATTGCCGCGCGCTCCAGGATGCGCCTAACCAGACGCGGCGCCCAGGACGCCTCCTCGTCTCTGTCTTTGCGCTTGTAGATCAGGGCTATCGCGAAGACGGCCGAGGGCTCGACGAATACGGCGTCAGCGAAAACTACGAGCTCGACGACGCGTGCGAGATGATCGTCTTCGTGCGCAACGCCTCGGCTGTCTCGCGAAGGCTACGGCTGCTGCGTTCCGCGACGCGTCATTTTCGGGTTTTGCAGCTCTCTCAAACGGCCGGGGGCGCGCGACGGCGACCTGGCGCCCGGAGGAATGGCTCTCCGGTTCGTTTCTTTCGTTCGAAGGTCTCTACGTACGAGGACGTCTTGACCGTCGTAAGCGAGTCGGGCGAGCAACGCATCCCGCTCCGAGCTGCGTGCGAGCCGTCTTTGCAGACGCTGCCCGCGCATCTTGATCTCGGCGCGCGGTACCTCGGGGCCCGGCGGCGAGTCGGTCGGCAAAGCGCATTGGGGCGCGCTGGAGAAGGCGGTTGACGGCGAGGTATCTACGGGCGAGCAATTCCCGTAGGTCGTAGAGGGTGGCGGCGAGCATGTCGGCGACCTTGCGCGTTAAAGGCTTAGGTGGGAAGCTATGACGGACCACGAGCCGAATACGACGTCGCGCACGACGCCCTCCTCTTCGAGACCGCGGTCCTGAACATAAAGCACGGCGCTCTGTCGTTGCTTGTTGCCCGACAGGCTCCACTCCCAGAGCGAGCACTGATCAGCAAGGGCCTCGAGCGTCAACAAAAGCTCCTCGTCGTCGTCGAAGAGCGTAGTCGTCCGCAATCTGAGGGCGTACGTTGGGTCGGAGGCGTCGGGAGGTGCGCCCAGACGCAGCGCGAAATTATCGACGATGAGTCTGCTGCTCGAACATCATGAGCAGACTCATCGGTGCCAGCAGGTCCCTCGGCACCGCGGGGGAGGCGATACGGGCGAACGCGGTCGCGCAGAGCTCGAAAAAAATCTGGAGCTCGAAAAAAATCTGGAGCTCGAAAAAAATCTGGACGAAGCACGCCTGGTCTAGGAAGGCCTGTTGGTCCGGGTTGGCCTCGGACGTTGCCCAGAGCCAAAAAAAGTCATTGTGAGTTTTTCCGGAAGGCATCAGGTCGTCTTCGAGGCCGTCGTCGTCGTCGTCGAGCATTATTACCGAGAGGAGAACTCGGCTCGGTCGTGGGTGGAGGGCATAGTAGGGTTGATGGTCGAAAGCACCACGGGACTAGGAGGATGCCGGTTTGAAGAAGGGACCAAAGCCTGCGGCCCGAAGAAGAGCGCGACGAGGCGCATCTTTTGTTGTACTCTAAAAAACGTGGTGAACGAACAATACTTTCGACGGAAAAAAAAATCAATCTATCCTAACCATCATGACGGAGGAGGACTGGGAGGCGAGGGCCATCGCCGCCGAAGAGGAGTGCTCGCGGCTCCGGTTGAAAGTCCGCGAGCTCGAGTCGGAGCTGGACGTGCTGGCGTGCGCGGACGACGGGTACGAGCCGTTGCGAATTCACGGTCTCGCCAAGACGCTCGCTCCGGAGCCTTACGGCGTGATCGAGGGCGCGTGCGGCGGTGCGAACTGCCTCGCCGTCGCGCTGCTGTCGGCGTCGTCGTTCGTGGTGTCGGGGGCCGACGGGAGCGTGCGGTGGTTCGAGGACGGGGTCGAAAAGTCGCGGCAGACGGTGTCGTCGCCGGCGATCGCTCTGCGGAAGAGGCCGAAGAGCGACGAAATTTTCGCGAGCACGATGGACGGTTCGACGTACGTGCTCGCCGAAAGTTCTCCTAGCGTGCGACACAAGGACCACGAGAAGCTGGCCGTGGACTGCGATTGGTCGCCGGACGGGCGGCTGATGGCGAGCGCTGCCCGCGACAAGAGCGTCGCGTTGTACGCGAACGGGGTCAAGGAACGGACGTTCGTGCTTCCAAATTCGCCCGAGTGTGTGCGATTCGTCGACGACCGCACGCTCGTGGTCGCCGCGCGGCAGGAGCCCTTTTTGCGGTACGTGGACGTCGAGACGATGAAGGAGACGCGTTGCTCTTTGAACGCGAGCGCGTGGGACGCGCACGTGAGCTTCGACGTGCTGAACGCTGCCGTTCGGGGGGACTACATCGCCGTCGCGACGAGCACGCACCGGCACATAGTGTACAAGGTGCGGCAAAACAAGCATGTCCGCGTGCTGACGGGCCACGCCTCGGACGAGTACGCGAATACGCGGATCGCGTGGCTCGGAGGCGGCGGCGGAAACGACGACGATAGTCTGGTCTCGAGCTCGGCGGCGACCGACCCGAGTCTCTACCAGTGGGATTTTTCGAGCGGGAAGCTTCTCACAAAAGTCGAGCGCGCGCACGGCCAGGGCGGCGTCCGGAACCTCGACGCCCTCTCCGGAGGAGGCGAAATAATCAACCGTCTCCTCGCCACCACCAGCTTCGACAAGACCGTCAAGCTCTGGCACCTAGGTACGACGACGACGGGATGATGAGGTCTACCAATTACGAAGCGGCACTGCCGCCGCCGCCGCCGTCGTCGTCGTCGATACGGAGGTAGAGGGATTCGTTGGTGACGAGGCCGAAGAGGAGGGCGTCGGCGTGGTGATCGAGGACGTTGTGGGTTTCGTAGTACTGGAGGCCGAGGAGGACCTCGCGCAGGGCGTCGACGTAGGAGAGGACGCGCATGATGACTTTGACGAAGGAACCGAGGAGGTGGGGGTCGACGCAGGCGGCGATGCGGTGGATGTCTTTTGTTCTGCACCAATCGAGGACGAGGGTCGCGAGATTGCGCGGGAGATCGTCCTTGTGGAGGTGGTGGGCGAGCTGGTCGGCGTAATCGAAGGTTTCGAGGAGGTTTTGGGAGAGTTTCGATGATATAACGTCGGCGGGGAGGGGCTCGTCGTCCTTACAGCAGCGGTTGGGAATGAAGAGGGCGATAAAAGCGCAAATTTCGGGAAGATCTAGACGGGCAATCGCGCCGTCGGCGACGCACGTGCCGAGGATCAAGGGCTCGCCATCCGAGAAAGCGGCGGCCGCTCGGCCTCGCGGCGCGAGACGGCCGTCGTCGTCGAGGAACGAAGCGTCGCGGAGCCAGAGGTAAGCCGCGTGCCAGTCGTCCTCGAGGCGCGTGTCGTTCTTCTCGATAGCCAGCGTCGCCTTCCTAGATTCCGTCGCCTTGCGCTTGGCGCTCAAAAAGGCGTCGGCGCCGCCCGGATAGGCGTCGAGGATGCCGCGGCGCTCGCGCGTCAATCGCTTCACCTCCTTCTGGGGGAGCTTCTGGTTTAGGCGGAGTTGGATCGCGTCGTACGCCGAGAAAGAGGTCGCCGTCGCCGCGTCGACGGCGTGCTGGTCGCGCAATCGTCGTCGCGCGACGTCGTTTTCGCGCCGGAGTTGGTCGGCTCGGAGCGTGCGCTTCAAGATGTTCGAGTCGTGGCCGCGCGCGAGGTGTCGGAGGACGAACGGCCGGTCGACGTCGAGCTGAGACGTCGCGGCCTGGACGTCGCCCGTGAGCATGCGGTTGACCTCGTGGAGGGGCGCGAGGTTTTTGAGGCCAGCGACCGACAACTTTGGCGCGTAGACCACGTATCCAACCTCGTCGAGACCTCGACGGCCCGCGCGACCCGCCATCTGCCAGAACTCGTCGACCCGAAGCCACCGGTGGCCTTCCTTGGCCCCCGTGTCGTCAGGCTTGTCGAGCTGCGAGAAGGCGACCGTGCGCGCGGGCATGTTGACGCCGACGGCCAACGTTTCGGTCGCGAACACGAGTTTCACCAGTCTTTGCTGGAAGCACAGCTCGACGTATTCGCGCAGAATCGGGAGCATCCCGGAATGGTGGTACGCGATGCCGCGTTCGAGGAGCCGGTCGATGTCGCGGTACGCCTCGAGCTCGCCGAGCTCGGGCATGTATCGCTGGAGGTGCTTGCGGTGCATCGCTCGCCGCGCCCGCTCGGTCGCGGCCGCGCGTTCCGACCGCGCCTTCTCGCGAGCCGCATCCTCCGCGTCGTCCTCGTCGCTTTTTTTGGGTTGTGGCTTCGTCCCGAGCAGCAGGTTGAGCGCCTCGCAGGCGTGGGCGCCCCTGACGCACAGTCGGCGCGACATGCAGAACACGATGCCCGGAAGCTTGTCGGCCGAATCGAGGGCTCGCGCCAGCTTGACGCACTCGTGCTCGAAGTTCACCGGCGACGGACCCGCCGCAGCCTTCTTCTTCTTTTTCTGAGACGACGACGACGACGACGACGGAGGAGGCGCCGCCGCGCTTCCGCCGCCGCCGCCGCCGCCCCCGGAATAGGCGTCGCGCTGGGCCTGGCGCTCGGCGTCGCGCTCGGCGCGAGCTTTGGCCTTGTCGGCGAGCTTCTGCGCCGAGTCTTCGGCCTCCTTCTCCAGGGCCTTGCGCGAGAACAAGGCATTGAACTGGTCGACGTCGAACTTGCCCTTCTTGCGGTCGGGAGTGTCGTGAGTCCCATAAAACTCGGCAAACTCGCCCGTCTTCGGGTTGACGCCGCCGACCTTGAGCGGAACGTGCCGGTCGGGCCGGACGACCAATCGACCGTTTCTGCCGCGCGTCGACTCGATCCAGGCAACAAAGTGCTCGGGGTCCCGGAGGGTTGCCGAGAGGGCGACCATCTGGACATCCTTGGGCATGTGCATCAAAGTCTCCTCCCAGACGGCGCCGCGCTCGACGTCGTTTATGTAATGGATTTCGTCGCTCACGACGCACCCGAGACGTTCGAGATCGGGGTCGACGTCGGCCAGCCGGCCGTCGGCCACGAGGGTCGCGAGGGCCTTGGCGGCCTCCTCGTCCCCCGCCTCGGCGGCGCCGCGCGCCGCGGCGACGACGTCCTCGCCACCCCGGCCCGACGCCTTGACCAGCTTGTTCCTGAGAATCTCCGAAGTGCATATGACGAGCTCCTTCTCGGTCCCGGGCGGAGACCGGATCTTCACGTCGCCCGTCAGCAGCGAGACGTGGGCGTCGAGACCCCGTTTCCGGAACCAAGACGTGAACTCGGCAAACTTTTGGTTGCTGAGGGCCTTGATGGGCGACGTGTACACCGCTCGCTTTCCGCGCTCGAACGCTTGGAGGATCGCGACGAGCGCGACGGCCGTCTTTCCCGACCCCGTCGGCGCCATCGCGAGGAGGTCGAGTTGGGGGTCGTTGATCACCTGGAGGCATCGCTTCTGAAAATCGTCGATCCTGTATCCGAGCACGGAGTTCACGCGCTCCTCGAGAAGCACCGGCGACTCCTCGTCCTCGTCCTCTCTGCCGCGCGACGCCGCTCGTATCCACGCCCGCGCCGACGACGGGAGCGTCCTCTCCTCGTCGTCCTCGTCCTCCTCCTCCTCGTCCTCCTCCTCCTGGTCGTCGTCGTCGTCGACAAGGCGCATGCGGAGCCTGGTGCGATCCGCGGCGAGGACCCCGCAGAGCTCGACCTTGACGGGTCCCTCCTCGCGGCGGCGGCGGCGACGGCCGAGAGCCTTGGCGACGGGCTCGGCAAAGTAAGAGTCGCGGAGCGGGACTCTAAAACGACGCTTCTCGGTGCGCACGAAGACGCACTCCCCGTCGTCCCCGAGGTCGACGTAAGCATCGTAGACGCGAGGGGCTTCGCGGCACAAGTAGGCGAGCTCCATGGCGTCGATTGTCGCGTGGTATCGATGCAGCTGCGCGCACCTCTCGTTGAGCGTCTCGAGCTGCTCGTCGCCCCACCCCGTCAGCCCAAACCCCTCGGAAGAAGCTGTGGGCTCCAGGAGCGCATTCTGGTTCAAGAGATCCGCGAACCGCCGGATCGGGGACGAGCAATGCGCGTAGTTCTCGAGCTCCAAGCTCGCGTGCCCGGCGTCGACCGAGTCCGACCTCGCGTACACCGCGGGGAGCGACCGGTCGGCCTGCGCGCGCAACACCCCGCCCGGCCACTTCGAGGACCGCGCCAGCAACTCCCCAAAGTACGCGTTGTACTCGATCATCGTCCACGCGATCAAATCCTCGGGGGCCTCGCGTCCCGACAACCTCCGCAACAAATCGCGCGCCTTCTCGTGTCGCGAACAAGCCCCGAACGCCGCGTACGTCGTTGCGTCCGCGTTCACTACCGACGTGCGCTCGTGGGACCGCCGGACCACCCTCCCGTCCTCCACCGTCAGCCACAACGTCAACGTGTTGCGCCGGACGCCCTGATTGAGCGAAAACTCGTCGTGCGCCAGCTCGGGCGGCAACATGGGCACCGATCCCGATCCGTGATACGCGCTCGCGCCCCTCACGCGCGCCCACTCGAACAACGGCGAACCCGCGCCGATCTTGCTCGCGACGTCCGCCACGTGGACACCCAGCACCACGCGCTTCTTGTTCTCCACCGACAACGACAGCGCGTCGTCGATGTCCCTCGTCCCCTCGTTGTCCGCCGAGAATACGCCCAGCTTGGCGGGCAGCGACCGCCGCGACGAGGAGGAGGAGGAAGAGAGACCCCAGTCCCCGCGCGGCGGATACCGGCAGGGCTGGACCCCAAAGAACAGCTGCAGCGCGCGCAGCTCCACGTCGTGCTCGCCCACTTCTCCCAACACTTCCACCAGCTCTCCGCGATGCTCGTCATCCCCCACCCTGATCTTCGCCCAATGGTTCCGCTTCGTCGCCTTTTTGCAGTTCACGATCCACTTCTTCCCGCCTCCAAACAGCAACGTCGTCGGAATCCCCGTCTCCCCATAACGATTCCGGTCGGCGAACCGCAACACGCCGATCGCCTCGGGCATCCTCCCCGTTCAACCAACGGATTTATAATGTTCTTTCCGCCACAATTACTTCATTGTTTTTCGTCTTTTTTGTGGACGACCTCATAATAATTGTGTGGACTGGAGGACGCGACCCGAATTGATAAGAACAAGAGAGAGGTGTGGGGAGAAAGGTGAAGAGCGAAGAAGAGAGAGAGGGGTGGTGAAGAGAGGTGAGGTGGTGGTGACAGGGAGGTGCGACGACGACACGAGGCAGTAGTAGCCAATGTCATCATTCATCGGAGGATGTGTCGCGGAAGAATCAAATAATAAATAAATAAAGTGCTTGAATCTGCAGCCCCTGTCGTCGCCGGAGGTCCCCCAGCGTGGGCAGCCATAAAACTGGCGGCGTTGGGTGGCATGCACAGTGTGGGTCTCCCGGGTGAGGGTGATTTCGCCACGAACCCAGTTTAAGTCGACGCCGAGGTCGGCCCGAGCGAGGAGTGGCACACGCCTGAACACAATCCGGTCGAAACGTTAGAAGGTGGTGCCGCAGTCGGAACAAAGCGATCGACGCGAGACAACCGGCGCGCACGAGCCGTCGCCCTCAAATAGGATCTTGTGTGAGCGGGCGCGTGGAAAGACCAGTCCTTGCTTTTTTTTGACCGGCGCTGCGTGCCACGCACCAAACGCGTGCCGAAGCACTCCGAATTTGGGCAGCAGGCTAGGCCGAATTCCTCGCAGACCCTCTTAGGCTCGCAGTCAAACTCCAAGTTGACGAAGGCGACCCGACGCCCTTGAATACAGACGTCGATCCTTTTGATGGACGGCCCGTTTGGTCTCGCGCTGCTTTCCTTCCCTCGTACTCGTAGACTATCTTCGAGCGGTCCTGCTTGTACACTCGGAATACCACCGAGATGCGGCGCCGCGCCCAAGAGGGTTCCCATCGCGCCACCGGCACAGAGCCGAAGAAGACGACGTTTGGCTCCTTGTCTGTCGCACGCGGCGCCATCAATATTGCGGGCCGCCGCGACGGCAGCCGAGACTCTGGGCGACCGGTCACCGCCAGAGATGGCGGCACCCAGCTCGTCCGCGGTATTGTCCATGCTCGGACTTTCCCAAAGTAGCACGACCTCCTTGTCGTGGACCGAGATAGAGTTGCTGTCGGCCTGCTCCTTCACCTTCTTGTAATCGACACCTGGTTGGACATGGGGGCGGTCCGTGCACGCCTCACTCGAATAGTCGTCGTTGTTGTCGTGTATCACATTGACTTCGGGGGACTCACACGTCCGAGATGTCAGCTGCCTCGTCGCAGTCGGCGCGTCGGCGCAGTCACCGCCGTCGAGCTAGGCGCGACAGGCGGACGTCGGGGGGAGGGCAGCTACCTGTTCCACATCAGCGGCAGTCACCTGCCTTTTCTTCTCCTGCCTGAGAATCTGGCGCGACCTGTCAACGACGACAGATCTCAACTTCTGGCTGGACTTCTTTTTCGCTTGGTGCAGAACAGATAGCGCCGCGACCTGTCAACCACAGATCTCAACTTCTGGCTGGACTTCTTTTTCGCTTGGTGCAGAACAGATAGTGCGAGCGATTCGAATTTCGACAACCGAGGAGGCAGCCGCCCGTCGACTCTATGAAGGGGTCGTCGCCAGCCCGCGCCCGCCGCACTGCGTTTCGCAGAGTTCTCTTGAACGTGTTCGTGGCGTCCTGCGTCGCGTCAAACAGCTCCTCGGCGAGCTGGAACAACCGCCGAAGAACGTCGTCATCGTCAGCAAGCATACCGTTCCGCCGTTTAGCACGTTTAGCGGCCGCAGCCTTACGTACTCCTTGCTTGAACCTCTCGTTCACGCCCGGTTTCTCGAAGGCTTGGCCTTTACGACACTTGCTCATAGGCGCTAAACACGCCTCCTGCCATCGATTTTGAATGATGGATACAAGCATAACTAACTAACTTCAGACCTCTCCCGAGCATGGGAGCCAGGCCGGACCGACAGGAGCCAGTCCGGAATCACGGGCCTGTAGACGAGGAGCGCCGAAAGGTCGGTCGGCGGAGAGTGACCATCAAGCTTGTCGCCATGCGACGAGGAGACCGCGATGTGACTGACAACCAACTCGTCGATAACCTTCCGTCTTCGCCCCCCGGCCATACCCCGTCCCACTGCGAACGTTCCGGCTGCCAACCGGCCCGCCCGGGAGGCGAATAGGTGCCAACCTAGGATACAAGCATATTCGACCATAAACCCTGTTTGAATGTGCGGGTTTTTTGAGGGGGGAATCGGTCGATTTGGACCGGAGTTTCGTTCGGGCCTCCGAGGAGGTCCTCTTGGGCTGCCCGTGACGGTGCAATTGACTCCGGGCGAGCCCGTATGACGTATATACACTATGCGTGAAGTTGGCGTCAGCATTACGAGTCCAAATTCGGCGCCCTACGTGCGGCCGCAAGCGGTCGGAGGCGACTCAAGACGGACCGCAGAGCGGCCCCGATACGCGAGGGGACTGTTCGTAGTCCCCTCGCCGCGCTTTTCGTGTGCCGAGTTCATCACCAGAGTCATGCATATAGCTAGTCAGCGACGCTATCCACCTCCAGAGTAAACGCGGATAGAATTGACGCGTCGATCGCGCGATGGAAGGAGTGTTTGCGCTTGAGACGCGCAGCCTCTCTTTGTCGCTCGATTTTGGCGTGTTCGAACTCGGCGGTGCCCCCGTCTTCGCAGCGGTAGACGGAGAGGCGGAATGTTTTTGGGGTCAATGCTGTCGAAGACGCGCTCACGTTGTCGGCACGCCATCTCACGTTCTGCTCCGGTGTTACGTTTGCGGTAGTACCGCTTTGACTGGCCCCAGCCGTACTCAACGCCATCGCCAGAGAGCTCTGGGTGGCATTTCGGCGACGAGAGTAGGATGTGGCCACGGTCAAGAACGAGCTGCTGGAGGAGGTTGAGTTCGTTCTTCAAGTCCGGGCAATTGCCGAGGATCTCCTTGGTTGAGGTCCCCGGAACGATGTCGCCGAACTTGTCGAGCTGGCCACGGAGCGAGCGATGCGTGTCCCAACGAGTGGTCGACCTCCAATAGGAACTGGTGACGAAGGTACCAAATCTCCGTGACATCGAGGACGTCCTCGACCTGAAGGAGAAAATTGTCCGAGTCCCAGAAGCCTTGGTGCTGCTTGCCAACCTTGAGCGTCTTGAAGAGAGCCGCAGACTCCAGAACCACTTGACGCCGCCGCGCTCAGATAGGAAGACCTTTTCAAAGGGGGCTTGATTGTCGGATCGATCGTGAGGTCGACATCGTTGTCGCCGTCTTCTTCGTCGTAAACGTCGGGATCTGTCACGTTGGTCGCTACTTGACGAAGCTTGTCATGCTTGTCACCTGAGTTGTAAAACCAGTGGAGCCGGGTTCGTGTGAAGCGCGTTTCGTCCGAGGAGGCCATCAACAGTTGCAGGAGTGTCCAGCAGCACTTCCAATACATGCTCTGCCGACATGTTGTCGCGCTCGACGGCTCATCAGCATGGTGCTACCAGCGCCACACGGAAAATCAAGAGACACCGCAAATTCTAACCTCTGAAATTTACTCCCAAACCCTTTAAGTTTCTCCCTTACCACTTAAATAAACTCCCTCACCCTTTATTTTTACTCCTTACCACCCAGCGTCCTGCGTGCTCACCAGCTCACCCTGTTCCCTGACACGACTCGTGCAGGAATTGGGGAGGGTTTTGCGTTAAAATTGAAAAAGGATGTCAAAGGGAGGTCGGGGACGCGTCGATCGGCATCCTGGCCTAAGGCAGTGGCGACGCTGAGCAGATTCTACAGACAAAAGTAGTTTTTACTCCTAGACTAGATGTTTGCTATCGACGAATCCAGCTTAGGCCGGGATGCCGATCGACGCGTCTTTGGCCCTCCTGCATGGCCGAACAACGAACTTGACACTAAACCCTCAGAAAATCGTGCACTGTGTTGTTATAATTCATGGTCGAATATGCTTGTAGAATAACCCTTATTACGTCTTATTACGTCTTATTCAGTCATTCTTATTCGTCTCTTCACCGGCGCGGCGCCCCCCGTGGCCCGAATGCGCGGCGCGACGACGACCCTGTCGAACTTTTTTATAATCCTTTGGTTGAAAAACTAGCCCTCTCGAAGAGAGGGTGTTTTCAAAAGGTGAGGGTAGGAATGCCGGTCCTGGTGTGTGCGAGTGCCCGGGGCTATATATACCCCTGTGCTTCCCCATCATAGTGAAACGTGAACATCTGGGGCGAGTCAAGCATGTATGTGTATGCGAGACGGTGGGGACCCAGCAGACGACGACGCCATCTGCTTAAGATGAACATCTGCGTCGGAGATGAACACCTGGTCCTGGTAAGTGAAAGCGCCCAGATGAGGGGGGTCTAGTGTGTGTGCTAGACGACGGGGCTCCAGTAGTTGGCGATGGCAGCTGCTTCGAAGGCACTCACACACTCCTTGCGGCGCAGCGGTGGGGTGGATTCGAACGCGCGATCCACCTCGAGCGCTTTCAGGACCGGCATTCCTACCCTCACCTTTTGGTTATGGGCCCTTACAGCGCTCGAGGTGGATCGCGCGTTCGAATCCGCCCCACCGCTGCGCCGCAAGGAGTGTGTGAGTGCCATCGAAGCAGTTGCCATCGCCAACTGCTGGAGCCCCGTCGTCTAGCACACACACTAGACCCCCCTCATCTGGGCGCTTTCACTTACCAGGACCGGGTGTTCATCTCCGACGCAGATGTTCATCTTAAGCAGATGGCGTCGTCGTCTGCTGGGTCCCCACCGTCTCGCATACATGCTTGACTCGCCCCAGATGTTCACGTTTCACTATGATGGGGAAGCACAGGGGTATATATAGCCCCGAGCACTCGCACACACCAGGACCGGCATTCCTACCCTCACCTTTTGGTTTTGCCTAAGCTCTTCGGGTGATTAATGCGTGCGCAAAACCGTCGTTGCCAGATCAGTATATCAGTACATCTCATACTAAACGGATCGCAAAAAACGGGAAGTTCAATGTGCGTCACGTCTGTGTGTGTGTGTGTGCAGTCTTCTGTATTTTCTTTTTACGAGCTAGAAAGAAAGAGAAATGACCTATAGGACGCAAGACTGCTTCCAAACCAGTCGTAAGTAGTAACTTGCTAGAGAACTTACCTATAGGACGCAAGAGTGCTTAGGACGTCTTCCGGTTTTTCTCGCGGTAAACCGCGTCGTGGCTCGCCCCTTCGTGCAGAGCGACGGCGGACCGCCGCGCGGCCCGGGATGACGAGACAAACCGTCCGGCGCTCGGCAAGGCGGGAGATCGTGCGGGAAAACGAAAGAGGAAAACGAAAGAGGCGCAAGTAAATTCCTTTGAAAAGGAACTGGTACTCGAGTGTCCTCGCCCAGGAGTGGAATGGCGAAGAGAAAGTGTACAAGCGCGCTGTTGATGCGTGGAAGCGCTTGTGGCGTGTTCGAGACGATCGCTTTCTCGAGCGCGAAGAACGTGCGGTCCGTCGCGACAAGATGGGGCGAATCGCGGGCCGCTCGTCGTCGCGAAGCTCTTGCCGCCGGCGACGAGGATGCGGCGATGCTGCTTGAGCGTCAACGCGAGGCCAAGCGTATTGCAATTGCAGAGCGACGTGATGATCGTCTAGAAGAAGCGCACGCCGGCGACGAGGACGCGATGCGCGCGCTCGAGGACGAACGCGAGAGTGATCGTCTGCGCCACGCCGTATGCCGCAAGAGTCGCGGGGAAGCTAAACGAGCTCGTCGTAGTCACCAGCAGCACTCCCCCGCCTTACTTAACTTTTTTGAGCCTTTTCTTTTCAACCAAAGCCCTGCCGCGCCGCCTGCCTTAATATGTGGCGATCTTCGACGAGAAGAAGGTGATGGTACTATCGACGGCTCTGGCTTATCATCAGAGAACGCTGGCTCATGCGAGAATTTGCATATTAAGGTCTCGCATCGTTCGTTTACCATGCTGTAGGCCCACCAGAAATTATGAAGTTCGCAATCAGACGACATCAGTAACAACAAAGATCACAAGTCTAATAACCGTCACGAGCTTAAATGTATCGCCACATCGCGCACGATCACGCGCGAAAGAATAAAAATGGCAGCCCCTGCATGATCAAAACGGAGTATTGTGTCTGATTTGATGGTCGTCGCGCGGTTTGAGTCGATTGTGGATCAATCGGGCTGGTGTGTAGCGCGTAGACACGTCGGCACCTGGTTAAAACTGGCTGCTCAGACCATGCACCCGGGCCATGATGGCCCGAAACGCGTAGCATCATGTCTAGGGGCTGCTCCTCAAATCTACGCTTGCCTCTATCGCACGCGCGGCCGGTTAAAAGAAAAAAAGCGCAGCTACTCAGCGAAAGCTCCACGACGCGGTTCGACTGTCGACGCTGAAAGTTTCGTCTGAGGCGATTGTAAACACGCCGGTGAGATCATCAAAACCCAAAACCAGCAGCTTCGGCGCGCGGTCCTTCTCGAATGCGTCCAGGTTGCGCTCGAAGGCGCCTTCGACACACTGCAAACAACTCGTCTTACACGTGATCAGGGCCCTCGACACCGCAGGCGACCAAAGCGGCGGACATTGAACGCGATCTCTTACAAGTCGCATCAAGATTCGGCAGTGAAGCAAAAAACTAGCACGTGCTCTGGTAAGGGATCCACAAGTTCGAACTTGGCACCGGCCTTGCGTGCGGCTTCCCGGAATTACGCGTCGGCCTCATATAGACCACAAGAAGCAAAACCGGGTTCATCTCGTCCGAATTTGCTACGAAATCCATAATTGTGCGCGCGCCACCCAGCTCCCGCATGAGACCTCGAGGATCCGCTTGGTCGACTAGCTCCACGATTCATCGAGTGCCGCCGAGTGACCAAAGTCACGCACGTTTTCATGAGAACCGTCGCTATCACTGGTCATGCGTACGCATATCGTGATGCTCCGCGTCGTCGGCGTCGGTCGACGAGAAATCCGAGCCGACGAAGTCGGCAGCGAGTTTCCACACCAGCTTCGCCCGAGGTTGATGGGCCTTGTGCCGTCGGCCGATCTCAGTGAACTCACCTTCCCATGCTACGGACTTTCTGTTCACGGTGACTTGGGTCGCATTGCGGAGTGGAGATCGTCGAGGGGTATAAGGAAGCGTGGTGATGTTCACTCCGCCACTACAGTATAAGTACCTTCAACAAGAGCCTGCTATTGTAGTAAACACAAGTTTTCGGTCGTTTAACAACGCGTCGCGGCGACGAGGAGGGCGTACTCTTTGAACACGAGGCCGAGCATGACCGCGAGGAAGACGGAGCAGAGTCCCGCCGCCAGGACGAGGGGCGCGAGCCAGGGCGGCTTTGGGATACGGCGCCTCGCGCGGCGTAGGATGGCAGCAGTGACGGGACTCAGTGCCGCAGCCGCAGCCGCTCTTGGACCCGAGGAAAGCTGGGAGGCGAGGAAGCAGACGCCCCAGGCCGCGGAGACGCGCGCAACTGCAGTGCGGGCGGCGTGATCGCTCGCGGCAGCAGGCAGCGTCGTCGAGCAGATCGCGACACCGATGCTGTACCATGCGACTGAAATGCTCAGGTACGAGAGTGCGCCCGCCTCGCCGACGCGCGCGATGAGCCCGCGCTTGCCGGCGGCGAGCGGGAGCGCAGGCGGCGGCCGAAGCGACCCTGCAATAAAAAAAGGCGCAGCGATCAGCATCATTCACTAACCCCGCAGGGATTCCTTCCTTCTTTCCGTTACAAATCTTGGGAGAGTTGTTCTTGAAATGAAATTTAATGCCAATAATAATAATGGGGTGACATTTTGATGCATACAGCGCATGGTTCATGAGCCCGGTACCTACGAACTCGAGCATAGCCTCAAGTCCAGCCTTCCTTCTCATGGACGACGACGACGTAATCGGAAAAATTCGAGACGCCTTATCTTTTTAGAAAAGACTATTTATTTGACAACTGTGTGTTGTTCCACACGGCCCCGAAGAAGGAGCAGCTTGCCACGCCCCCCCTCCCTAAAAAAAAAAAAAACAAACCACAAACCGAGTCACAAGACCAAGAGAAACGAGAGCAGCGTACATAGACAGGGTCTTTCTTCTCCTTCTTTCTCTTCTTGTTGCTGGTGTCGAGAAGGGCCGCCTGGGCTAAAAAAGCGCGAGAGCCCAGGATATGGACAGAGACAGGAAAAAGTCAATATTCGACGAGGCCGAAACGATCGAGGGGCCAGTAGCGGAGGATTGCGTGTCCGATGACGTGATCAACGGGAAGGAAACCCCAGACGTGCGAGTCAAAGGAGCGGTTCCGGTTGTCGCCAAGAACGAACAAGCAGTCGGGGGGAACGACGTGGGGCCCCCAGGTGTACTTGGGGGCGTCGGCGACGGTGGAGGTCTGAGGTCGGTTGTTGACGAAGACGATGCCGTCTCTAATCTCGACGAGATCGCCAGCTTCGCCGACTACTCGTTTGACGTAGACCTGCGTAGCTTTCTTCGAGGGGAGGCGCGCGAGGGCCTTGGGCGGGGGCCGGAACAAGATGACCTCGTTCCGCTTGGGAACGCGGACGAGGGTCGAGACCTTCTCGACAGCGAGCTGGTCGCCAATCTGAAACGTGGGAACCATCGAGTTGCTCGGGATGTACCGAGGCTCGACGACGAACCAACGGATCATAAAGGAAACGAGGATGAGCCGGACGTAGAACCGCAGCGCGGCCCCGAGCTTGGCGCGGTCGCTCTCGCGTCGTAGCCACCGATCTGGCCACATCTCGGCCACGGCGTTGTCGAAGGTGCTGGTCATCTGCTCGAGCCGCTGGCGGGGGTCCATGGCTTCGCGCTCGGGGATGACGTGGGACATCTTCTTTCTTGTCTTCGTCGTCGCGGCGAGCGGAGGCTTGGGGGTCGTCGAAGGCGGTCGCCACGCATCAGCGAAGACGACCTGACAGAAGAGCCACGCATACTTCATATCCGTCAACGGACCGATCAACCCTCACCAAAGATCCACCGGACCACCATGATGCAACGGACGTGGCGTGCCCTCCGCGAGCACGGCCCGAGCTTTGCGCTCTGCTACGCGGGCGCTTACTCGGCGACCTTCGTGCCCCTCTTCGCGGGCCTCCAGTGGGGTGGCCTCGACGGCCCCGCGCTCTGTGCTGCGGCTATCGAATATACCGGACTCGACCTCGACACTGCCTGGTTCCAGACGGACACCAACAAGACCTTCCTCAATGCCCTCGTCGCGGCCGAGCTCAACGGCTGGATCGAGTTCGCGAGGCTCCCGCTCGTCCTGGCGGCCACGCCATCCCTGACCAAGTGGTTTCAACACCGCAACAACAAGAAGTCTTAATATATAAATCGCCTCCTCTGTCTACCACATAACCCTGAGATCCCACCTGTTCGCCTTGCGAGTTTACCGCCCGGTTGGTAGCCGGAACGCTCGCGGTGGGACATTCTATGGGCTGAAGAGTTGGTAGAGGGAATATGCGGAGGCGGCGTACGGGCAACTTGGCTCTCAGGAAATAAATCGCACTCGTGGAAGAAGACGGACTCGCGCTGGCTTGCCCGGGCCTTCCTGCGGAAGAACAAAGCTACCGACGCCGCCAACAAGGCGCGGCCGTGGCTCTCAGCCTTTCGGCGGCGAGGCCATGGCGAGACACCGGCGAATAAATATGATTCAGGCAGCCTCGGCTCGCGTCATGGCGTTACGACATGTCGCGGAAGATGCGAAAGATCCTGATGTCGGGCTCGTCCGTGTTTATGCGCCGGTCGGTAATAATGCCTCTACTGAGGCGTGGACCTCGTTCTTTTATGAGATGTGGACGCCGATCTGCAACTGAAACGGCGTCACTCGCGGTTTTATCTTATTGTGGTGATGAAAGGGAAGGCCGGCATTGGCTTTCGGGCGGATTTACAAAGACGACAGATTTGTATGCGGTCCGCCTGGGGTCGTGAATGATGCGGGTCGCCGGATGTTACGCCTTTCTCGCTACGAGAGAAAAGGCAGCTGCTGGAACCTTTTTCGCGAAATCGAAGTGGGATATATTATGGGTACGTCTTCGTTCGTGCTCGTCTCGTGAACTCGACCGTGTATGTCGTCGTCGTGGACTGTCGCAAGTTGGGTCGTCTTTTGGATGTATGCGTCACTGAGAGTATTATTATCGACTCTTATCTTCACCGAGCGCTCAAATGCATCGTCCGAATGGAGATGCGACTCGCGCGGCCTAACAATAGTCGACAACCTAGGTGCTTTCTTGCTAGACTACTATTTTCGCTGAGAACTCCCGCTGGGACGCTGAACCGCACTCGATACACCGAACCGGGGATGGTTCGCCGCTGCAACTCTATCACCTTCAGAAATATGAATTTGGACAAGCGCGCAGCTCGGCTTTCGCAGCTTTCACGGCAGCATCCTCGGCCGCCACGCGTCGCTTCCTCCTTGCTCCTCTACGAGTTGCTGCCTTTCCATATGGCCGTGGTTCAGGTAATGGCACGATGGATCTGCTCGATGTGTTACAGGTTGAATGCCGGCTGCGAGTCACTTGGTGGCACGTCACGATATTGGGAGATATTTAATCGGCCGTCGTTATTAAGCGCGGTTTGTTTGTTTGTTTGTTTGCTTGTTTGTTTTTCCAAGGATAGGCCGTCTTACCGTCGTACGACGAAACTATTCGTGCTGTGCGACAGCTGAATCTTTCAGCTGCTGGGGCATCGGGTGTTCGTTCGTGCAGAGATATGGCGGACTCCTGCTCGGTATTTTGCTGAAGAAAGGTGACCTCTCGCTGCCTGGTTCTTATCGCGGCGTGTTGGTGCTCGAGGTCGCGCAAAAGAGATTGCCTCCAACACCGTACGCACGCGTCTCGGTGTCGTCTCGCTGAGCTGGAACACGAATCGCAATGCGGCTTTCGGCCGTGACGGGGAACTGCCGACGCGACCTCCGGCCTGAAGATGGCATTTAAGAAGCTTCGCGAACATGGAATGGAAATGTGGGTCATTAATTTCGTCATCGCTTTCGACAGAGACTACCATGTCAAATGATATCCAAGTTCGACGTCCGGCGAAACTCGTAAGCTTCATTATAGCGTCCCACAATACATAAAAGCGCGGTTCTGAGTCTCCGGCGCTACAACTCAACCATCGGCGTCAAGCAAAGCGATGTCCTAGGTCCGGTTCTTTTCGTTTTGTACGTGGCGGCCTTGACTCGTGATACGCGAAGGTGGTCGGGAGCCGCCAGCCAGTACGCGTTTTCAAGATGAAGCGGGACCATGTCCTCAATGGACGTCGTTACAACGCAAAACGCGGCATTGAGTATTAAGTCACACGAGTCAGCTTATCCTGGCGTTTCCGTTTCCGGACCGTCGCGCTGTGGATCGATCAGGAGACTTCCCCGCTCATCAGGCACCTTGCCGGATGGTGTACGGAAGTCCACACGGGCGACCGCCTAGCAGGGTGAAAAGAGTCGAAATCCAAGATACTGTTCGTCAACAAGCCAGGCATTCTCCACAATGACCAGGCACTGGTGCCGACCTCTCTCTGCGACTCAGACGTAGGTGACCGTCGTCATATCCCGGTTGTGGCGAGGTTGGTTCAACTACCTGGATTCGGTACTCTCTCCCAACCGTAGTAGTGACTCTGAGTAGTGACGTTGACTCTCGTCTGAAGAAGGCGGCAGCGACTTTCGGCGATTTTTACGTTTTTGCCTCGGAATACGACGTCTCCGCTCGAGCCACGAGGACTGACCCGGTCTCATTCTCGCCATCCTCTTCCAGGGTGCGTGCGGAATCATAGTGCCTAGCCGAGGTTGTCTACATCCGCCTACGATGTTCTCACGTGCGTACGCGCGATGTGCCGCTTTACACGTCGGCGGAGCCAGACCTGCAAAAACTCCATATCAAAACTTCAGCCCTCTATTAGCGCCTGAGCCTGAAGACTATCAATACCTACATCATCTCGAGATCGCCGACAGCAGCTCCGCTGAGCAGGCCAAGGTATTATTACGCGCATATGCTCCTGGATATAGCCGCCTTCCTCGGACTCTTCTCCTAGTGCCGCGCCTCCAAACGCCCTCGCGGGTCGGATCCCCGACGTCTTACAATTTAACGAGCACTCCGCAGGTTTTTTTACATACCAAAGACGGCACTAGTTAGTTAGTTAGTTAGTTAGTTACGAGGGTCGTCGTCCCCCTCCTCCTCCTCCTCGAAGACGACTTGGAAGGCGTCCGCGGGGATCCGCGGGCCCCAGTCGCCCGCCACGCCACGCGCCAGCATGTCCGCCGCGAGGCGGCCCAACTCGTCCGAGGACTTGGCCGCGTAGCCGTTGCACCCCACGCAGCACCCGAGACGGGGGCTGAAGAGGTGCATGTAAGGCCGCTTCGTCGGCGTCTTTGGGATGACGCACCGGACGACGCGGACATCATCAGCATCTCCGTCCTTGAGAAGCCTCGCGAGGAGCGCTGCGAGGTCGTCGCTTGGGTCGTCGTTTCGTCCCTCGTACCAGCCGAGCGCGTCGCGCTCGTTCGAGAGGTCCTTCTCGAAAAAAGATCCGTGGCCGATTTTGACGTAGGTCTCGTCGCCGTAAGCAATAGGCGGCAGCACGTAGCATGCGTCCAACCGGTTCTCGACCCCAAACGGCGCCGCGCCGCCCTTGATGATGAGAGCGGGCATGCTCGGCCCGTCGCCGGAAACGCGCCGGCAGACGGCGGTCTGCGTCGTCAGCCTCATCACGACGCGACGCGGCAGGAGCGGCCTGAAGTTGGTCCAGGCGTTAGTGGCAACCAAGACCTTGGCGGCCTCGAGGGTGCGGCCGCCGCGCAGCGATACGATGCCTCGGGGGTCGACGCGATCGACGACGTCGTCGATCGCGATCCCGCCGTTTAGACGAAAGATCTCGAGCTGCGCCGCGAGGAGCCGCCGCGGCGAGACGTGGCCCGCGGGGGGCGGCTCGTAGAGTCCTTCGAATTCACCCTCCTCCCCGAGGAGCGACGCGTCGAGCCGCAGGTGGGGCCACCGCGACGCCATCGACTTCTCCGTCAGCCTCTCGAGCGACGCGCCGCTCCGGCTCGCCGTCTCCGAAACAGCGCGCAAGTACGCCCCCGCGGCGCGCCCGACCGCGAGGCACCCCACGGCCTCGTGGAACGACACCCCCGAGGCCTTGGCGATCTCTTCGTACCGCTCGATAGACCTCGCCGCGAGCTCCGCCCACACCGGATCCGGGTCCAACGTCCGCGTGATCCGTCCCTCGTCCGCGTGACACCCCCTCACGTCCCTATCCTCTTCGCCGGGACCAATCAGGGCGACGCGCTTTCCCTCGAACGCAAGATACTTGGCCGCGGCGCTCCCGACGAGGCCGCGCCCAACAACCACCACATCATAATAATCCATAATTTCGTAATAAAACCTACAACCTCCTAGAGGAGCAAAAGGGGATATTAATATTGCTGCTTGCCACAGCGAATGATTTTGAGAGAGGACTGTCAAAAGCGCGCCGCCGCGACAACATAAAAGCATGCATGAGCCACCACAGGCGAGAAAAAAATGGGCGCCCGACGAAACACGAAGAGCAGCTCGTAGGGAGTCATGCGCAAGCGCAGATTAATATAATTCTAGAGGACACGCGCGCAATTTACGACCTGCACCAGCAGCAGCAAAGCACTCGCGGCAACATCAAGGGCTGCTGGCAGACTACGGTGCGACTACGGTGCCGCGTGGCACACGCGGGAGGGACACCATTGAATCCCCAGACATCGCCAAGCAACTTCCCGCGCAGCTGACCACCGAAAGTTTAGATAAGCGGAGGAAGACTCGACGACGCGCGTCGCGGCCGGGATGCTGGCTGCGTATTTACTACCAAAGGAATGCTCGATGTTTGTTTTGTTGTTAAGGTTTCCTCAAGAAGCCTCCCTCTCGCGAGAAGAGCACCTCCGTGCGTTGCATGTGCGGCGCGCTTTCACACACCTACACGCGCCAACCAAGTTTACTACTCTTGATGATGACCCCATCAAAACAATTAATTTCGCAGGATCCACACGCGCCATGATCTGGTCGCCCGGGCCAGGATCGAATTCGAGTATCCCTGCGGGTCGCCAGGAGCATGTCGCGGCGCTCGAACACGCGGCGGCAGCCTCTGCTGCCGCCAAGAGGAATAGTTTTTCCACTTCTTGCGCGCAAGACGTCCGGGAGCAAGCACGCTTGCCGATCATCGTCAGCGACGAGCCACTAAATTCTCTTCCGTACTATACGAGGCCACCCACACGGACGGACGGTGTGCCTCGGGATCCTTTCCGTCTGTAACTTGACTCGGGCTCGACTCGATTCTCGCGCGAGCCTCGGATTTCGATCGAGCGGATTGGGCAAAACTTCACTTTCGAGAGAATCGTCGTTGCCGGGATGGTCCAATTTCGCGATCGTCGTGGCCAGTGAAATCCGCGTCGAACATGCACGACTCGATTATACAATCTACAAACCCCAGTATCTGCGACCTTTGACACTCGCCCGCCGCCGCAAGCAACACCTCACCGGCAAGAGGCTGATGGGCAACACTGCCAAGTTGTTTTTAAGTGCAGCGACCGCCTCGAATGCAGAGTGTCGCTCGCTCGCTTTGGCCTTGGGGTCGCTGCAGCGCACGTGAACGCCAAGCTGCTCGTTATGCAGAGGCAGCTTCTCTCGTTGATCTATCCCTCGCTGCTCAAGCTTTACCAGGGGATGAGATACAAGGCGAATAAAAAGCTCGAGGGGGAAGGTGACTGGACATAGAAAGAGCACCTGACGTTCGACCTATCGGCATTGGCACCGTCCGCCGCCGTGCCACTGGACGGTGCCTTGTGCGTAGCCTCCACTCCGAGCTCTCTGAGGCACTGTACCCGATCAATGTTGCCGTCGGGGTCAAGGGCGGCCCCTCGCGCCTCGTCTTTGGCGTCCGCACCCACGCGGAGCAGTACCCCGACCAGGTCATCATCAAGCTGGACAAACGCAACGCCTTCAACGAGCTCAAGCGCCGGACCGTCGTGGACAAACTCGCAAACCACGCCAACGCTAAGCTGCGTGCCTTTGGCCACTTTATGTTCAAGCAATTGCGGCCGGCATCCTGGGTGGCCCTCCACGGCCCCACCGGCCTCGATCGTGCCCCCTTCGACTCTCAAGAAGGCGGCCAGCAAGGCGACCCCACCTATCCACCGGCGTACTGTCTGGCAACGCATGACGCCGCTCAGGCCCTTGACACCCGCTTACGTTCATGTGCCGGCTACGCCCGATTTGGCATGGACGACGGCGTCATCTCTGGTTCCCCTCGTGAGGTTGTCGACGCCCTGCTGCAGTACGCCCGCGACATCCAAGCTAGCGGCGAGGAGCTCCGCCTCGACAAGTGCGAGGCGTTCTGTCCGGCACTTGGCATGGGGCTTCTCGACCACCCCGATGTCCACGACCACGTCCAAGTTGCGCCTGACGGCACGCGTACTCTTGCTGGTATCCCCGTTGTCGCCGACGGCCTCGTAATCTACGGTGTGCCCATCGGCTCCCCCGGCCACGCCGGAGATGCCTATGTCGAAGCTACCTTGCAACGCGAGGTTGACGCTCAGGTGAGCTACATGAGCCGTATTCGCACCAAGCTCCAGAACGTCTCCCTCCACTGCATGTACTCGTTGGGCCGCTACTGCATCGCCCCGCGCATGGACTACATCGCGCAACACTGCTACCCCACCAATGCCTTGAGCGCGCTCCGCCGCTTCGACGTTGCCACCCTCAGCTTCGTCGCCACAGCACTTGGCGCAGATCCGCGTCAGGTTTTTGACTCCAACGGCATCGTCCTCCAACGCCTCCGTCTTCCTGCTCGAAGTGGGGGTGGCGGCATTCGCTCCTGCGCCGACCTCAGCCCCGCCGCCTTTGTTGGCACGGCGGCCCAGGCCCTCCCACACCTCGTCGACCTTCGCGATCCTACGGGTGCCTTGGAGGTCCCTGGCTACCTCCCCCGCCTCGCCTCGGTCCTGGGTGCCACTTCTTTTCGCACAGGTAACGAGTTCCACCGTTGGCACCACCTCCTCGCATCCGGTTGCCGCCTGGGGCGGGCACTCGAGACTGCGTGGGACGGACTTCGGGCTGATCTCCGTACCACGCTGGCTTCCCACGGCGGCGCTGGTTCCGGCGACCCCGCCAACGTTCATCTCGTCGACGGTCCTCTCTCCCACGAATTCGTCTCCATGGGCGTCCTCGTCGACCCCACCATCTCGACACCCGTGCTCATACCCCAACTCCAGCGTGCTCTAACCTCCCAGCGCGAGACAGCTCGGGCCACTGCACTCCAGCGCCTTGCGGCCACCCTTCCCATCACCGAAGCACTTCGAGTAGCGGCGTCCTCATGGGATCGCTTCTCGACCACGTTCATCAGCTCGTGGCCCAGCTCTGGCCTTCAAATCCCCAACCGCTGCTGGGCTGAGATGTGTGCCCAGTACTTTGGCTACCCCTCTCCAGCTTGTTTGGGCCTCGTGGGCACTCGCATTCTGGGCACTGACGTCGTTCTCGACGCTCACGGCAAGGTGCTTCTCACGCAGGCCAACCTTGTCAACCGCGGAGGAGCGCGGACCACCTGGCATGACGGCCAGCTCGACTGCGTCCACGGCAGCGTCAAAGAGGCCGGCATCCCAGCCCTGTCCGAGGTTTTCGGCATCTTTGCTGACGTCGTCGCCCCGACCATTCGCACGCGCCTCTACGGCCGGTACCGAGGCAATCTCGCCCGACGTCAAGTCGTCCCAGACATCCTCACCACGCTCGACAACAAGGAGCAACTCTACGACATCAAAACCCTCGCTTGGGGTTCGTTGTACACCGCCCACGCCCTCCATCCCTCCCACCCGTCGCCTGTCGATCGGCGCGCAGCGCAAGTCCACTCCGAATACCTCGCTCACGCCCGCGGCATCGACGCCATCATCCCCCAGCCGGGTACAGCACCACCGCCTGGCTTCTTGGGCCCTGTCGAACAGCGGCTACGTAGCTACGGCACCGTCGCCGGCCTCGTCTTTGGTGCCTTCGGTGAGGCCAGCGCGGCGTGCCACGCTCTCGCCCAAACATGCGCAGAGCGCATCGCTGCGCGAACCTGGGTGACAAGCGGCTGCGCCAACTTCACAGAGGCAAAGGCGGCCCAAACTCGCCGCATCTACCGTGAGTGGGGGATCGCCAACGCATTAGGCCGGGCTCGCTGTGCCCTCACCGCCCTCACCCATGTCGCCGCCTCGGGGAACCCCGCCCAGGCCGCCCGATCCCAGCAGGACGTCACCCTTCGTCGTACATACGTCCGGCGGCAGCATGCGTACGACCTACGGGCGGGGCCCGTCCTCTCTTCGCCTGCCCCACGCCTCGGCGATAACCCCGACTAGGTCCCGCGTACTTATCTCCGCCCGTCAGGCACATCCCTCATACCCCACAAACCCACCCACATCCTTCATGCTCCCCACACACACCCCCCCCTCTTAGCAGTCGACATTTAAAGACATAGAAAGAGCTCTACATGAATAATATCACCGACTGGGCGGTTGAGGTTTATCGAAACAAGAGCCTCATCATCAGCGTACTCGATTATCAGATTCCCAACGACAACAACAACAACAACAAACCGGCCCGTACGTGGCTCTTTTCGTTCGTGTTGACAGCCAGCTGTCTGGCGCGAGGAGTTCCCGACCTTCATAAGAGAAAGGACACCCTCGAACCTAGCATCGTCGGAAACCTTCACAAACTACACCCTCTCCAATGAGAATTTCGGCTAACAATCTCCCTCTGCCGACAACGTGCAAAACGTCACTCGAATAATCCAAGGATTTCGCCGTGCTCGTCATCCTCGCATGAAAAGCGTGCACTTTTTGATGCATATGCGCCGCAGGGGCGAGTTCGACAAGAGGCGGCCAATAACTTGTAGTATTAGTAGTAAAAACGAACGAACGGCCGGTTCCGCGATTTCAAAAATTTTACTTCATCACACCTTCATGCGAACTTCAAAACACTACACTTCAACTTCTTTGCTTTCTCTCTTTTCCTATTTTCCTCGTCTCGTACGTGTGTCACGGGGCTTGCGGGCGCCGCCGCCGCCGCCAAACCCCTCCTTTTGTCATCATGATGTTAGGCTTGAAACATCCATCGAGGCGGTGTCTGTCACGGATGATGATGATCGTAAAGTGCCGCCTTCTCCGCCGACAGTGCGTATCCCTTGCAGGGCATCGCGTGCAAAAACGTATTTATTTTTCACTCTGGCGCCAGGACTAATAATCTCTATGTCGCCTCGCTGTGCAGATGCACGGCCTCGTAAAGATTACCATAATGTGCTTTTGTCTCGCGACACACAAGGTCGAAGCAAGGGGGTGTCAATATACTTTTGATAACCCCTTGGTCGAATTGAAAATAGCAGCGATCGCGTAAGACGAAGCGAACGCACCCGGGTATGACTCACGTGACTGACTGACGCAAGGTAAAAATAATTCCGGCACTCGCTCGGGGGAGCGATACTCGTGTTGGTCGAGGTCGTCGGAAGCGCGACCGAGAAGGTTCCGAGATCGAAGGCGCAATCATATCATCATGCTCCCGAAATCAATTCTTCGTACCAAAGTATCCTATTCTTGCAGGCAGCCGGCCGTAGGGGGAAAAAAACGATCGGGGGAAGGTCGGAACAATTGGTTTGCGTTGGGTTTCACAAAAAAGCTGCCCAACTGCAAGATGCGTAGGAGCTGCCCTCCCGGAATGTACATACTAAAAAGAGGTTGCAGACAAGCTGGCAGTGGGACGCTGCCTGGATGAAGATGGCTCCTCTTTGTCAAAGGACGTTCTCGCGTCGGCGGGAAGTTTAGACGTTCTATGCCCCTGCAGCCCGCGAGTGTGGCCCGGTTGTTCGTGGTAACGTTGGCACAGGTGGCGGCGTCGATCGTCGAGTGGACGCAGTGTCTCGCCCTGTCGTGTCGGCTCACCGGGTGGGTTTCCTGGCCGCTCGGCTCGATCGCCCGTGCGGTGTCCCGTCTGTTGAAGATGGAGGAGGAGGACGAGTCGAGCGTCCCCACGAGCACCTCGATGTCTTACGAGATGTGGCCTTCCGAGAACAGCTCGGTCCACGGCTCGGCGTCGAGCCTGTCGCAGACGTCGGGTCACAAGCACCTAATCAGCGAGGAAGATGTGTCGGGATGCTCGAGCGACCAACCCATCGAGGCGTCGGATTTGTCGCTAGCGAGGCCCGACCCGACGCGGCATCGCTTCCCTAAAAAGTCGCGCACGTGCGACATCGAGGATTCGGTCGTCGCGACCGAGTCGTGCCCCGGATACTTTCCGGGCTGCGGGAGCGACGTTCCGTGCGACGAGTGTACCGACAAAAATCGACTCACAGTCCTTCGAGTCTCGCCCACGACTTAGAAGTTGAATGAACCCGGGCGCCGCGCCGAGGCGACTTCCCCGGCGAGATCGATATCGCCTTTCGTCGCGCGCCTGGTTTTGCACTCCCCCTATATTGTTTGCCCATCTACCACGTCCCCAGATCGAGGCCCCTGTCACCTTTTTCCGGCCGCGCGCGCATTGTATTATGTGCCGCCTTGGTGCTACTCGCCTTTGGAAAAAATAACGAGGGCGGCCCACTTCTTCGCCCCAGCACGCAAGGTGCGCGCGCGCGCGCGCGCGGCCCATGATGTACTTCGAGAGGTCCTTGTCTTTTCCAAGATTCCGCGAAACCGATTACGACCTTTATTATCGACCTTATATTATATTGTGACGACGTATCTGTCAACTTCGATTTCGTACAACTCTCTGGTGCGCAGTCGTCGCCGTCATAATTAATTGGAAGGAATTAAAGGAAGGTGGTCGAGATCGGCACCCACGACGCCGTGTCGTCGTCGTCGTCGTCCCCCACCTCGTTTAAGGCTGCTGGTGACAATAATAAACAGTCTCCTCACCTTCCTTCTTCTTTATTCGATTATTTTTCTTCAAAAACGATCAATCGGTCGTCAGTCAGGGGATTGATCTCGCAAACCTGCGAGCCTGCGAGCCTGCGAGCCTGCGAGCCTGCGAGCCTGCGAGCCTGCGAGCCTGCGAGCCGCTCGCTGTTCGGACGACGCCAAGCCCGAGGTCGTCGCACGCAAGTCTCCATATTTCTTACAGCGCTTGGCTCTCCTCCTCCTCCTCCTCCTCCTCCTCCTCCTCCTCCTCCTCGGCAGATAAGACTGCGCTGCTGATGGTGTTGCCCTCTCGCGGTCCTTTTTGGCCGCAAAGTAGATACCGTCATTTTCTGGCAGCGGAGACATTTCGTTTGGCGTTGTCTCTGTCGTGTTTGAGACATCGTCGATGATGAACGACGGTGTATCGTCGAGGTTCGAGGTGATTGATCTCCCAAGTAACGTCGATCTTCCACGGGGCACGCCCACTAGGATTTTGTATCGCGAGGCGTCCGCGACCACTGCCAAGGCGTCAGGAGGAAGTTCGAAGAAAATACCTCGGCTGCCTTGGAACGCCGCGAGAAGCACGTGCTGACGCCAAAACGGGAGTCCGCTGACGACTCGCTTAGCCCTCGAATTTTATGCAGCAGCCCTTATTCGCAGCACGTGCTCAGCCGCGCGCGTTTGAGAATACTGAGAGGAACGAATCACCACCTTCTCGGAGTTGGTCCAAGTCCATCGCAGCTTCTACCAGGAAGGTCGATCTCTATACACCCGTCGACGTTGTCGTCGACCACCGGCTCGCACACCGTCGTACACCTCTTCGCCCGCATCAATCCAAAAATAAGGGACCGAATCAGAAACGTACTTATCTCCGCCCGTCAGGCACATCCCTCATACCCCACAAACCCACCCACATCCTTCATGCTCCCCACACACACCCCCCTCTTAGCAGTCGGCATTTAAAGACCGAATCAAAAAACATAGTAATAGTAACACACAAGTGCAGGCCAGTAAGTTCGCCAGTAAGTTCACCTGGTCCCAATCTCTAACCCCAGTAAGTTCACCTGGTCCCAGTAAGTTCACCTAGTCCCAATCTCTAACCCCAGTAAGTTCGGCGTGAGCCCACTCGTGCTCACATCCACTCACCCCACTCTCCTTCGAGCTCGTCGCTCTCACCTCCGCCAATCTAAGCTGCTTTGATCCGTACACGCCGCTAGCCCTTGCGTTCACTCTAAAAACCCCAGTAAGTTCACTTGGTCCCAGTAAGTTCACCTGGTCACTTAGTTCACCTAGTCCCAATCTCAAACCTTAGTAAGTTCACGTGGTCCCAGTAAGTTCACCTACCGTGCGCGTGTAGACGCCGGGAGGGGGCTTATCGGTATTGCGCAGCACGTGTGGGGTAGGGTGGAGTCGTCGACCCAGATGAGTATATCTCCTCGGGGTTGCCGATCGACAGAGAGCCACGTAGAGCTGGACGTGGCAGAAGACGGGCTTGGGAAAGAGGACGCCGACCTCGCGGGGCGTCTGGCCCTGGCTCTTGGTGATCGTTTGGCGTCGGCGGGCCTTAAGGGATACAGGTTGGAGGAGCCTCGGTGACAACGACACGATCGATCATGTATCTGGTACCGTTGCAGTGGCCGTGCGACGGGTCGAGGTTGCGAAGACTTTAAGCTCGCGATCAAAGTCAGCATGCCGTTGGTTGTCAGGGAGTTGAAAACTCTACTGTAAAGAGCGAGGCGTCGTCTTCCGACCCAGCCTAGTCAGCCGAAAAGAACTCCGACGCCTCGTCTCCGGGAAAAAAAGGCCGCGGTCATGCGCGCGTTGTCAGCATCGACAACATCGTTTCGACGGGGCGTGAGAATGGCGCGCTGAAAGAGCCGCCGCGGGTCGTGGAAATAGTCTGCGAGGTCGCCGTAGACGGCTTGGAGGATCACTGTCTGGCTCTCGCGCCTACCTGATCCTTACCCTAAATCGAGGGACAAACAGACAGACAGACAGACAAACAGACAGACAAACATCTGTCGATTAGTAGTTAGGAAGAGAAGCGCCACGTCGTCGTCCGCGCGCGATACGTACAGACGACGCAACTAACTCTGATAGCCTCGCTCGTCGTCGCTCCAGCCGCTTCGCCATTCGCGCATCCAGCCGGGCCCCATGCGCCTCGGGTCTCTGAGGCTGTGGACGCGGCCCTTGGTGTGATAATAGCTGGCCTCGCCGAGACCGTGGTAGCCCCGGAGGCGGTGGATGAAGCCAGAGAAGGTGGACCAGAAAGTGCCCGCAAAGACCTTGGCCCGCGAACAGACGAGCTGGTCGACCATGCCGAAGTGGTTGGGGTTGAGGTCGGGAAGGAGGGTGGACCGAAAATCGTCGAGCACGAGAACGGTCCAGCCGTGACGCGCGAAGGGGTCCCAGGATGGGTCGTCGGGGCAGCCGTTACTCCTTGGGTCTGGGGACCGGGTAGGAGGAGCAGGGCTTGCGGTCGTACATGCAGCCCTGGCACTTTCCCTTTGGGTCGTCCGTGGCGAGATACACGAGCGCGCCCCGGGGGATGATGTCGTAGCCGCCGAGGTTGTCGATAATCTCCTGGGCGCCGATCTTGGCGGTTCTATATTGAAAGTCGTTCCGGCGCGCGTGGATCGCATAATAAGTGCCGTTGCGGTCGCGGATAGCGCGGACAACCTTGTCGGCGGCGCATTGGATTTCGTCGCGATACCTCGCGTAGTCTCTCACGAACCTGCGGTAGAACGCCGCCGCCCTGGGATCTGCGAAGAAGGCAAACGAGTAAAAGTTCATCAAGATGCGGTGTTCGCCAGACCCGCGGCGTGGAGATGCCTCGCCGCGCGCAGCCCTTGATCGTAAAACAGCGGTTGGCGTCCCTGCGCGAACGCGTCGAGGCGCCGCGCGAAGCGACTAGACCTCCGGCCGGGCTGCTGCTTTCCGTGCCGCAGGTGTGTGGTGGTCGTGTTGATGATCGAGTCGTCCGCGAGGTCGCCGTCGGGAAAGACGAAGAATTTTCGGGTGACGGGGGGGAGCATTGCGTCGGCGTTTCTCTTCATAAAGCCCCAGAGCGCCGGTCCTTTCGACTGGGCGGGCGGCTCAACTCCCTTGCTCCGGACGACGTCCGCGAGGAACTCGGGCATCGGCCGCGTCTTCCAGCCCCGGTGCGAGCTCAAGAGTGTCACGTTTAAAAAGGCCGCGAGCCCAAACGCCCGCCGTTTCTCGAACTCCTTTGAGACGAGGTAGAGCTGTTGAGCGGGCGGGAGCACGATCGTGCGTCCGGTAACGTGCGCGAACACGAGCATGCACTCGACGCCCATCCGGATGTTGTTCCAGCCGCCGGCGTCGTACTCGAACGTCAGGAACTGCTCCTCGCCGCCGGGTCTTTTGTAAGGCGCGCGCTCCAGCGCGCGGTCCGCCGGCACGTCCCGCCAATAAATCAGCTCCGAGTCTACAAACCGCCCGTCGCACGTCAGCGTGCCGCGCGGCGCCCCGGCGGCCTCGTCGTGCGACGCGTACCTCGCCGCCGCTGCCGTCCGAGGAGGCGGCCCAGCACCTTTTTTTGAAGAAGGCCGCGGCGGCGGCGACGGCGGCGGCGGCGGCTTCTCGATCGGTCGTCCAGACGTACTCGTCGTGGTCGTCGCCGCGGTACTATTGTCCGCCAACCGTGGTGGTGGCAGTCGTCGTCGTTGTCCTGGGGGTGGCGGGGGCGGGATCGTCGCCGGCGCGCGCGTCGTCGTCGTAATAACCGGATTCTTTGGCAGTAAGTTTTTGGTCGGCGGATTCGCCGCGGAGAAGAAGAACTTGCGCGCGAAGTTTTCCCTTAAGGCCTGAGCGACCTCGGCGGGGTGGTCGATGACAGCCCTCAAGTGCGTCCTTTCGAGGTGCGGACGCACCCCGAGCAAGACGAGGAGCATCCAGAGCGCGAGGAGCGGCCCGACGCACGCGACAACCCGCGCCGGGCGCACACGCTTGGCCCCCATTCGACGACCGTTTTTCTTGTAGGGGGGGGGAAGAAGAACCCACCATCCGCGATCAATCAATCATGTCGGAGGAGGCGTCGTTGTTGAGCCAGCGGTACGAGCTGGTGGCGCTCAAGGCGGCGTCGTCGGAGGACGAGGAGGCGGTCCGTCGTCTTGAGGCGTTGTCGCGCGTGCTGAGCACGTACATTCCGAACGTGGCGTGCGAGGAAATGGTCCGCGACGCGCGGTACGAGTGCATCGGAATCGTGGAGAAGGAGACGGAGGAGGTAGTCGGCGGGACGTGCTATCGGGTGTGGCCCGAGGACAAGACGGGTCCCGCGTTCGTGGAGCTCGCTTTGTTCTGCGTCGACGTCGCGCACCAGGATAAGGGTCTCGGAGCGCGCCTGATGGCGGGCCTCGAAAGGACGAGCGTCGAGGAGCACGACGCGTCGACGATCCTCGCTTACGCCGACAACCGGGCCTTTGCGTTTTTCCGGCGGCTTGGCTTCTCGCGGACGGTCACGACTCCCTTCTCGCACTGGAAGCCGAAGATCATTGATTATTCCCTCGGCGCCGTCGTCGCCGAGAAGCGGCTCGGAGATGGCGGCCCGACCCCGGGAGTCAGGCGGCGAACACGTCCGCCGCCGCCGCCGCCGACTCGTCGCGGGCCCTCGCGACGGGCGTGCGAAAGTGCACGAGCGGGCGCGCGAACTGCTACTGCCGGTCGGGCCGGACGCGCGCCATCGTCCGGTACGACCCGGTTACGGGCAAGGTCCTCGAGGAATACTGCTCGACGTCCGACGCCGCGCGCAAGCTTCACCTGACCTCGCCCCAGATCACCCACGTCCTCAGCGGCGCCAAGGAGGACGCCAACGGACACAAGTTCCGATATGCCGTCGAGGTCTCGTGGATCCGCGGCGCGGGGGCGCGCGCCGTCGTCGAGATAGATCCCGCGACGGGCGACGTCGTCCGAGAATTCGACTCGGCCGCGCAGGCCGCGCGCGACCTCGGGATATCCAACTCGACGATAGGCCTCGTGTGCTCGGGCCAGCGGGACGAGGTCGACGGCCGCGTCTTCCGCTTCAAAGAACCCCGAATCTATCCGTGTGCCGTCTGCGGCTCTGACCACGACGGCGCGACGCTCCTCCTTTGCGACGGCCTCGACGGACGCTGCGTCTCGACGGCGCACACCACCTGCATCGGCCTCGACGCGGTCCCCGACACGGACTGGTTCTGCGAGAGATGCCGCGCTAAAGGCGAGCACACCAAGGACAAGCGCCTCGCCGCCGACGCCTCGCGCGCCGCGATCGTCGCCAAGCGACACCTCGCCGCCCTCGCCGCCGAGGCATCGCCCGCGAGATCGACGCGCGCCCTCGCCACGCGCCCCCAACATCCCTCAAAGCCGGCCACCAGGAAGCGCACCGACATGAACGACGACGACTGTGCCGCCTGCGGCGACGGCGGCGAGCTCTTGTGCTGCGACACGTGCGAGAGGGCCTACCATCTCGAATGCGCCGCCCTCGACTTGGTTCCGGAAGGCACCTGGAGCTGCGACGTCTGCGTCACCGAAGTCCTCCGCACCGGGACCAAGCGACGGAAGCTTCTTTCTTCTTCTTCTTCTTCTTCTTCGAAAAGCAACAAAACCAAAGCGGCGGCGGCGGCGGTGGCGGTTCCGCCGAGGCACGCCTATGATTTCGACGCCCAACCCCCCGCCATCGTTTCCGTCCTTCCGCCCGCGCGTGATGTCAACGCGGGCGTCCCGATCCTCTTCCCCATCTGATGTCGATCCTCTTCCACATCTGCTGATGTTTCACGAATACACCTTGACGACGACGACCCTTCAGAGATCATATGTCTGCTCCGCATCAACTTTCTCGTCGTTGAACGAACGAACGAACGAACGAACGAACGAACGAACGAACAGCGTTGCTCTCGCTGTTGCTCTCGCACGAGGAAGGACAAGAAGAAGAGGAAGACGATTTTAATCCAACTAAGCGTGCGCCTCTGCTGCCGCGCATCTCACGACCTTCGTTTCACTACTACGTGCTGCTACTAGCGGACGCTCACGCGCCTGCACGCTCCCGATATATACTATAACTCCCCGTCGTGCCGCACTGAGTGTCTCTGGAGAGAAGGTCTAAGAGAGAGAGATTGATAAATCGGGCCTACGGAGGGGATGTTTCACACGGGAGATTTTCGTCGTCGTGGACGGACGGACGGACGGACGGACGGACGGACGTTGACAACGTCGCTGGCCGGGTGACAACGACGACAATGCCTTTTCTAGCGCCATCAAGCCGCGATAGGGTGTGGTGGACTCGTGCACTTGAGGCCCGGCGGTGTGCCGCCGAATCTGCTGTAGCACGGGCAGCACCTTGCCTGCATAGTGGCCACGCACTCGCGCGGCTTCTTGCTGTTCGGGTGGAGAAAGTATTGGACAGGTTGGGAGACGACGAAGAAGCAGAAGACGAAGATGCGAAAGACGTAGTAGTCGTAGGATGAAATAAAATAAAATAAAATAAAATGCAGCGCGCGCGCGCGAAAATGTAGACATGGCGTCATCGCCGCAGGGTGTAGTGGTAGTAGTTAGTTAGTGTGCCTCAGTTGGACTTCGTGGCGTTGTCACCCCTGTGTTGCTTGATGTACTCGAGACGGGCTATTTCTTCCGAGTTTCCGCCGAGCATGGTCATGACCTCGTGCCAGAGGGGAGTTGGCAAGTTGAGGCACTGCTTGAGCGCGAGGGCGCGCGAACAGGCAGCGGGGCGGTAGATACCGTTCTGGATGGCTCTGTCGAGGTCGCCGGCCGCCCACTTGTAGGTGCCGATGAAGAAGCGAAAGTCGAGCTGGTCGCTCTGGTTGTTGATAATGCGGTCGACGGCCGCCTTTGAGCCGCCGCGATAGATGCCGAGGCCGGGGGCGAGCTCGACCGCGCCTTGGAGATCGCCGACGCCGTGGACGAGCACGGCGCCGTCCGGAGCCTTGGCCGGGGCGCGCGAGGCGGGACAGCCCACGTAGGCGGCGATACGGTCGCCGAAGGCGCCGTGAAAATCGTCGACGGCGGGTATGTCGGTTTCCTCGCGTTTGAGGGCCTCGACGAGGGCCGCGGAGAGGCGGGAATTGGAGCGCGTCGCGGCTGGACGGTTGAGGGCGACGCCGCGGGAGCCCGTTCGGGAATCGTGGTCGAGCACGAGAACGACCTCCTGCCAAGAGTCGATGTAGTCCTGGCGCATGTCGAGGAGGGCCTTGTCGGCCTCCCCCAGTACCCGGGGGTCGATGACCAGCCGTCCCGCGTCGTCGACTTTGCCCTTGCGCGCGATGCGTTCGAGCTCAAACTTGATAAAGCGACCGGCTACTCGGTACAGGAGCATCTCGTGGAACGGAGTCTCGGATTCGTCGCCGTTGTCAAACACCTTGGTGCTCGCCGGCGTCCCCTCGCGCATCAACCGTCGCGACTCCTCGGACGCCGCGAACTGCCGCAACCGCTTCCCCCAGTACGTCTCTCGCGCGACGACCAGCTGGAGCTCGAGCGGCAACCGCAACAGCAGGCCGCCGACCTCGGCCGCGCCGACGGGATGCGCCCAGCTTCCCGTCAACTCGTCGGCGAGATCGGGGCTCTGGCTCTTCGCCAACTCGAGGTTCTCGGGAGACGCGTTCGCGAGTGTCTTGCGTTTGGGTCGCGCGCGCGCGGCCGCGCGACCAGCCTGCCCCGTCCCGTTCCGCGTCACGACGCCTTCTTCGACCAACGCGCCCTCGACGGCCTCGGGGATCTTCGCGGTCGCGAGGCCCGTTTCGATCAGCCGCGCCCGGAACGCGCGCCAGTCCCCCGACGGCACCGCCGGCGCGTCGTCGTCCTCGTTCCAGCCGAGTGGGGTCTCTTCTTCTTCCGACTGCGACGACCAAACGAGTTGGCGTCTTCGGCACCCGACCGACGGGGACACCTGGAGCGCCAACGCTTGAGACACGACCACAACCATCGCCAACCGTCGTGCCATTCTTCGTCTTCTTTCTTCACGCGACGGGCCACGTCGGCATCGCGCGTGCCGCTTTTCGTCCTGTCTCAACGTTAACCCTGCCCAAACCTCAGACTCTACTTCTTCCCTTACCCTTTTACTGGTCGTCCCTAACCCTTAGTGTCTCATGCGAGCTCCACGCCTTCACCCCGCCGATCTAAGGTGCTGCTTTGATCAGCGCACGTTCGCTAACCTTTGAGTTTACTCCTCAAACCCTTAAATGGCGTTGGAAAGAATGGCCGATGGACGACGATGATGACAACGACGAGTGCCCGAACGCGCTTGTCATCAGTGCCCCGCCGCAGCGGCTCGTGCCGACGCAGCAGGCGATCGACAGAGCTCGGGCGGCCTCGAACAAGCGACACGAGGCGGAATCATCGTTGAGACCGAACGAGAATGTCGTCGCGCGCGTACGTGCGGCGGCGGCCGAGCGCCAACGGACCATTGACTCCTCGCCGGACGTCAAGCCGCCAAGCTCCCAGTGGTCGTCGTCGTCGTACCACCCGCGCGGTCCCCCACCCCGACCGATGGGGCCGCCTCCGCGTCACGTTCGACCCCCTCTGCGAGGAAGCGGACACCCCCCCCGCCCCGGACCCCCGCCGCCGCGCGGCCCGTCGATCGTGCCACGCGGACCCCCGCCGCTACCTCGCGGCGGACCGGGCTTCCGACCGGGGCCTCCTCCGCCGAACGCGTTTGGACCAATTCGACCGGGACCACCCGTACCTCGACCAATCGTCGCGCCGTGCGTTTTTTTTTGACGACTGCGCTTATATTCTTTCATTGTAGGCACCAACAACAATCACCCACGCCAACGGTACCTCTGCCGCGGGCCGCGCCGAGACCAACTCCCCCGAATAATAAAAAGCCAATCGACGAGGATCCTGACGCGGCGGCATCCATTTCCTCGGTGACGTCGGCGACGTCGTTCGACGTGTCTTCGGTAGCAGGCGCCCGCGCCTCGAGGGCGGCGGCACTCAACGCGCGCGGTGTCAGCTCGACACAACAACAGACGGCTCGTCCCCCGAACGCGTTCTTCGCGTCGCAAGAATATATCAAGCCTTTCGAGGCTTCTCCTCCTCCAAAAACCCCCTCCGTGCCGACGCGGGCATCGCCCGAGCCGCGGCCGCTGAACGCGTCGAATCGGAGCAACGTCCCTGGCTGGCAGTGCCCACTGTGCAGCAAGCGAAACGACGCAAGCGACCCAAAGTGCGGCTGCTGTGGACGCGCGAGAGAGCTCGCCGCGTCGGCCGCCGACCGGCTCTGGGCTGGACCAAAGGCTCGGGCCGCGGACCCGCCGTTGCGATCGCGACCGGCGCCGCCATCCAGACAAGCGACGACGGGCTACGATGCGCAGGGGACTGTCGCAGCACTCGACGCGGGAGAGAAGCAACGACGTCTCGAGTACTATCGACGCCGACCACCGCCAAAGCGACCGCGCGGACCGACCCCGCGCGCGCCGCGACGACCCCCCGGCCCTCCTCCCTCGCACGCGGTGTCTTCGTCATCTTCTTCCAACCAGGCGCACGCGGTCGAGACAAAGCATTTCACGTCGCGGTTCCACGACAAAGAAGAACACGAGCCGCTGCGCCTCAAAGAAAATGATCGGCGGCTGCATAAGTCGCTCGCCACGGAGAGAAAGGGAGCTCGTCTCGGCGTCCCCGACGGCGTCGTTCTATCCGAGCTGTGTAGTCTTGGTGGGTGTCCTTGCGCCGTGACTGTTGTGCAGCGCGAGTGGCGGGCAATCGTCCACGCCGTCGATCTTGAACGCGGCGACGAGTACTCGGCTAGTACAGAGTTGCACGCGCGGTACGTTGACGCGGCAGCACCGACCGACGCGGAGAAGCTTAGTTTGTATCGCGAGCTCGTGGCCGCGTGTACTTTCAAGTCCACGCTCGCAGCCAACAACAACAGGGGTGGCGATCCTTCCTCCTCATCGTCGGAAAAGGTGCAGCGACGGCTCGTAGTCAACGCGCCAACGTCCGAAGACTCGCAGCTGGCCAAGTTCTCTAAAGCCCGGGCCAACGACGAGCGCCAGACGCGAGCGAGAAATGATGCTAAAACGAGACGTGCCACATTCCTCGTGCTCGCTGATGAGCGGCTCTTGCTTGGCGAAGTGTTGACGCACGTCGAGGCGACCGTTCGCGATCCACCTGCTATCGTCGAGGTACAGCTGGAAGACCCGACGACGCATCTCAAGTCGTCGCTCTCGTTTCCTTTGGGGGCCGCGTTTGGGCTCGCTACAGCCCTTCAGGGCAATCGCCACGCATCCTCGAAGGACAATCACGCGCGACGGCCGCGCGTCGTGCCCGTCGTGGGCTACGCCTTCATCGCGCACGACAACAACACGCCGCACGGCCCGTCCGCGTCGATGACACCCTGGGCCTCGTCGGCAGCCAAGCGCGCTCCATCCAAACTGCACGCCGCCCGAAAGAAGACGAAGAAGAAGAAGAAGACGAATGCGGACGACTCATCCAGGATAACGACAACAGCAGCGGAGATACGGGTCCTCGAGCCGGAGGCGTATCGGATTCGAATCGCAATGGCCGTCGAGTTCGTGTGTTCAGAGCTGACGTCGAGCGTCGTGGAGGAGAATTTGCAAAAAGTGCTCCGAGTCACGCCCTCGGCCTCACTCGTGGCAGCCATCGCCGACGCCTGCCGACACAATCGCGCGGCGGTCATCGCGCAGGCTGCGTGGCGCCGTTTCGCCGCGATTAAGCGCTTCAGAACTCGCAGCAGAGAACAAGGCGCGGTGGACGCGGTTGCGGCATCGCGAGTGCAGTCCTTCCTCCGCTGTCGCGTCGAGAGACGCAAATTCGAACGACGTCTCGCAGCGCGCGAGACCATTCGACGAGAATGGCGTCGGCACAAACGGCGCACTCGAAGGCGACACGCTGCCGCCGCCACGCAAATCGCCACCACGTACCGCGTTTATATGGCACAGAAACGAGTGCGACTCGCCCGGGCGCGAGTTGAGGATGCTCGCGCAGCGCGGCGAGTCGTTGCTATCGCTATGGCAAAAGAACGCGAGAGACAGCGCGAGGTAGCGCGGTTGGCGAAGGAGCGTCAGGTACGGGCAGTAGTCGAGCTACAGCAGTGGGCGCGCGAGCAGATTGAGCGCCGTCGGATGATAGGGGAAGCGAGGTGTGAATTGTCCAAGCTCCGACGTTCAAAAGCTGGTTCGAAGCTCGCGCGAGTGAGTCGCGGCATGCTTGGACGCAGACGAGCGCGGCACATTCGTGCGTCGCGTGTGGCGGCTCAACTCGCCGAGCAACACCGCCTCGAGTCCGTAGCTACTTGTCGTATTCAATCGTCCTGGCGACGACGTCGAGCCGCAAAGACGGCCGCATGCCTGCGACACGAACGCGCGCGACACATCGCCGCGTCTCGGATTGCTTCGGAATGGAAGCATAGTGTTGAGCGACGCGAGGCGCGCGAGACGCTCGAGGATCGCCGGACCGACCTGTTGCTCCGAGCGGCTCAAGCCGCTGAGAGTGCGTCCGAGGCGGACGTCAAGCGCCACGAGCACGACATGGCCGAACGTTCTCGCCGAATGGCCCATCAAGAACGCGTCGTCGCCGCGGTCCGTGCCGAGCGCGCAGCCGTCAACGCAGCTGCGGCGGCGAAGCGGGCTGCAGTCATGGCTGTCCGGGCCGCAAGGTCATCGCGTGACGCACACCAATCCCGAGCGGCGACGACAATAGTGTCGGCGTTCTACCGCGCCCACCGAAAACGAGCGGCAACCGTGCGCTTTGCGCAACGCGCGATGGCCGCGGTTCGAATACAATCAATGTGTCGTGAGACACTCGCTCGGCGCGTGGTAGTATCGAAGCGCCAGCGGAACGCGGCCGCCGGCTTGCTCCAGCACGCCTTTCGCGGGTGGTTGGCTCGGTCCTCGTACGCGGAGTTGTTGGCATCGAGGTGGCTTGCCGCGACTCGAATCCAGGCGCGCGTGCGACAGCTCGCCGCGCGACAACTCGTGAGAGCAATTTTGTCGGAACGGCGCGAGCGCTCGGCGACGCGAATCCAGACGACGTGGCGGCGCGTGCTCGCAAGATTGTATGTCTCCGCGGTTCGTAGCGAAATGCAGGCAGCCGCTGATCGAGCGCGGACGGAAGCCTGGCGAGAATGGGCCGCGACCGTCATACAAGTGCGGTGGCGCGAGATCGTGGCTCGAAAAGCCGCGGAAAACGAGGCAGCCTGGCGCGAGTGGGCGGTGGCTGTGCTTCAAGCATGGTGGCGGGAACGTCTTGCGGCGCTTCGAGAGCCACCAATCGATACGCGACGACCTACGATGCCGATCAATACTGCTGGCGACGATGAGGACGAAGATGAAAGCGACGACGACGACGAGCCCTTCGATTTCAACCCTCAAGACCGCCACGATGTTCACGAGGCGTTTCAGTGGGCACGCCATGGTCGACGAGATAAGCTGCGCAAGTTCTGCGAGGGCGGTTTCGACGTCGACTTGCGAAATGAGTTTAACCAGACGCTTGCGATGGTCGCCGCGCAGAACAACAGAAAGGGTGTCTTGAAGCTCCTGTACAGATGGGGCGTCTCGATCAACGATGTTGACTGGAAAGGCAACACAGCCTTGCATTATGCTTGTAAATATGGGTACGTGACCCTCGCCGAATACATGGTCCGCAAACTTGGTGCTGATGACAGAGTCCAGAACAACCTAGGAGCCACATGCTATTTAAATATATCGGCAGGTTAGTGAGAGTTATTAGTGGACGTGCACCCTGGAGGACACTGGAAGAGCACGTGCGCTATGCTTACAACGCAGGCTGCCCGAAGCTGGGAGCTCGGCTGTGTTTGAGATTCGTGTCGGTGTGCAGCACACATGTGTTTCGGCGAAAATTTGAGACCGCGCGAAAAGATAGAAGAGATGAGACTCACTGAATAGCACAGAAGCGGGAGCGCCGAGTCGCCGGCTTTTCAGTTTTGGCGAGGCAGGCTGGGTCAGCAGAGTGGCGCCTCGACGATGGACTAATGGTGGGGTGGCGGTGTTCTTCTAGGGACTGGGCGCGCTTCTGTAATTGCCACAACTGTCGTTTGAGATGCTCATTCTCCTGTTTGAGGTGATCGTGGTCCCCCTTCAACTTGGAGTACTTGGCGTCGAGCTCGCGAACTTTAAGCACGGATGCGGCGAGGTCCTGGTCTTCTTTGCGTTTCGTTTGCGCCGTTCCTGCTCGGATGCTGTCGTGCTCGAACCTCTCGACGGCCCGATCGCGCTCGGATTGCTTCGCGAGTTTCTCTTCGAGGGTCGCAATCTTGGCCCGCAGGGACGCGTTCTCGGCCTCGGTGGTTTGCAGCTTTTGCGTCGAGGCGCCGTCGTTCTCAATGCGACGATTTTGCCCTATCCGTGAGGCGAGGTCCACTAGGAGGTTCGCGCCGTCGGCGCTACCGCTGTCCGCGATGCGCTGCAGCAACGCGAGCAGGTCGGCTTGGTAGGCTTGGTCGTGCAATCTCGCCTGATCCTTCGCGTCCAGCAGCCGTCGCTTGGCCACGCAGACGCCATCCTCTGGGTCCTCCGACGAGGAGTCGGGGCTAGTACTTCGGTGCGCACCGATACTCTCTGTCGCGGCCGCCTCCTGTTCAGAGCCGTTAATAATGTTGTCGTTGCTGTCGTCGGGTGTTTTGTCGAGCGACTCGAGGACATCAATAGTCAGGCGGCCCTCGTCGGGTGGTGACGGCGCCGGCGTCTCCTCAACAGAAGTGCGGGAGCGCCACTCGTCCATCGGGCTCACCGAGTGGAAATCGCCCTCCTCGGCGAAGCTCGCCGCTCCAGAGTCGCTCGAGGCGCGGACGAAGGGATGACGATGTTTTTTAGTGTCATCCGAGGTGGGGCGCTTGGTCGGTGAGCGCGTCGCCCAGGTCTCGTGGTCAAAGGCGAGCCCGCAGTGCGGCGCGACGTCGGCGTTGGCGTCGTAGAGGTCGGGGCACGCGCGCCTTACGGCGTCGTCGAAGCCCACGAGCAAAGGGCGGCGTTTGTTGCGTCCGAGGGAAAACACAGAGTCGTAGACAAAGACAAGCTGGTCCATCAACAACCGCGCCAAAAGCTCCCAGTTTGTCTCGTGGCACTCTTCGGCGACCGGCTTGTTGTCCAGGCTCTGGAAGACGGCGGCGAAGTCGAGCGTGTTGATCGTCGGGCCGGAGAGCTCCTGGCGGCAGCACCCAAAGAGCACCGACATGTTCTTGCCACCAAACGCCTGGTTCAGCAGCAGCGTGAGCTGGCTGTCTCTGCACTTGGATCGAATGGCGCCCGAGTATGTCTCTTCTTCCTTTGCAGAAAGCGACTTTGGCTTTTCGGCGGTAAACGCCACGACTTGCCCGAGCGCGAGCAGGGACTTGTTGATCGACTTGGTCTCGCGCATGCGCGTCTCCTTGTCCTTCTTGCCGTCGTGTACCGAAATATTTTCGTTTCCGGCGAGATCCACCAAAAAATCGACGAGAGCGTGCTCTGTGCGTGGCCGTTGGCCTCGCGGCGTTCGACTCTGACCTCGATCTTGAAGATGCAGTGAGCCCTCGACGAGCGGTTGTTCATCGCGGTCGCCGCCGTCCGCCGGTTCCTCTCGCCAGATCGGATCACGTCGAGCGCGGCGCTCAAGACGGCGTCGGGCGGGCCGCCGCACATGTTGATGTGCTTTTGCGACAATCCTTTCATGTCGAGGGCGTGCGCGCCGGTGACGGGGTCCTTGACGATCCGCAGCCGGAACTCCTTGTTGGTCGTCAAGTCGTACAGCTTCTCGTTGTACACTTCAATCAGCGAAAATTTGCAGCTCGCGTCAAAATTGCGCCCCACCAGCGCACACCGCGCCCTCTCGCGCGTCGCTTCTTCGGCCAGGCTCGCCGTCACGGCGCGCCGGAGCGCGTCGATCGTAAACGTCTTGCCCGAACCGGTGCCTCCGTACGCCATGATCGCCGTGCTATACCCAGCGAAAGCTTTTTGCGCGACCCCGTCGACGAGGTCCTCGGGTGTCGCTGCGCTGTCGCTGGTGAGGACGTGGTCGAACCGTGCAGGCCGTCTCTCGCCGAGCCGGAGCGCGTACTTGCCCTCGAAGAACTCGGTCTCGACGTCGGCGTCGCCCGACTCGGGTCGGAAACGAACGAACGCAAACACCCCGTTTGTCGCGGCGTGCGGCGCGCAGATCCCAATCGAAAACCGCAGCTGCCGGCGTCGCGGTCTTATCTCCTCCGGCAACGGCGTCGTCTCGGGAAAACTCACTCGGACGTTTCGCGCGAAGCTCGCGACGCCCGATCCCCGCAGCCCTGCGGCAACGATCACGACGCCCGCGTTCGTCAGGTTGTTGCCGTCGAGCAGCACCTCCTTGAGGCCGAGTCCCACCAACCTTCCCAAACTCTCGGCCGCGCGGTCGTCGAGCCCACAGTCGCGCATGTCCACGCGAAGCTCGTCGACCAACCGCTGCTCCCGCAGACCTTGAAAAATCTCGTCGACGTCCGAGCTCGTCATGGGCAGAAACGAAAAGTCGAGGCATGTCGCCGACCTGTGTGCGCTCTTGACTGCCTTGAGCCGCACCTTCTTCACGCTCAACACCCGCTCGTCGTTTTGCATTTTTATATGAAACGTTAACGGTCGTTCCAAACGGCGATGGGGGTATCATCGAAGCTCGCCCCCGTCGTCGGCGAATCCGCCGAGTCGCTCCCCAATCGCAGTGATCGCGCGTGCTCGAGAAGCTGGATGGTCTCTCGCATCCCATCCGGGAGAGGTTTTGGCCGGCGGCCTGCGAGGACGCGGTTTTTGTTCTTGACGAGGAGAGGCGAGCGTTCCTTGACGTTGTCGAGGGGCGTGAGTCCGAGGGCATTGATGGCCTCCGCGTTGGCACCGCCCCGCAACAGGCACGCGACGCAGTCGCAGTTTCCCATCCATGCTGCCAAGTGGAGCGCCGTGTCGGCGTCGTCGTTAGGCTGGTCGATGGGTGCCGCGCACGAGAGTAGGAACTCGAGGATATCGGCGGCGCCGCGCGCTCCGGCGACGTGCAGCGCCGTGTTGCCGCCGGCGTCGCAGACGTCGACATCGGCGCCGCAGTCGTACAGTATCCGGACGACGTCGCCAGCGTTGACAAAGGTCGCGTGGTGCAGCGGGGTACGACCCTGACCATCGCAGATGTTGGGCGACGCGCCCGCGTTCAGTAGAGCGAGCGCGCGACCCGCGTCCATGTTCGCCGCCGCGTCCACGAGCTCGTTGGACCGCGGAGACAATTGCGCGGTGCGAACGGCGTTCGTGATGAACCGGTCCCAGATAGCGAGGTGCGTCGGGTCCATGTCGTCGCTTAGTGGTGACTCGGGGAATCCTCCTTGGCGTCCGAGACGCGCGACCTAGACGTCGGCGTCCCTTCTTCTTCTGACGTTGGCGACACGGCCGACAATGGAAACGCTTGCGCATAGGGATCTTCGTTGTCGTCTTCGTAGCCCGTGGGGGCTTTTTCGTGCTGCAAATCAAGCAGCTCTGACAACAGACTTCCCTCTTGATCGGCGCCGCCGCCCGAGTCGTCCAAATCGTCCTCGCGGTCGTCGTCGACGCCGCGAGGTCCGTCCTCGTCGTTTTCAGCCGGGGGATAGTCGCGACGACCATCATTGTTCGGCACAACAAGTTTTTGTAGCGCGTCTGCTTTCTCGTCGACGACAGCGGCCGTTATGATGCCAACGAGAGTCGGAGCAGAAGCGGCGTCGTCCTCGTCGGAGGACGAGACCTCGAGGACCGACAAGTCCGCGGGCGGAGCTTCCACGACGACCGCATCCGGATCCTCGGGTGGGTACCAGCGCGAGTCGCCCGACAAGGGATGGTACCAGTAGGGATCTCCGGCTTCAGTCACGTACCGTATCCAGTAGTCTTCGGTCGCGTCGTGCTCTCGCTGCTCGTTTCCAACATAAGAAGCGTCGGCCGCAGTCTCGTCGTCGCGCCCCCACAACACGAGCGTTTTCATGCACTCAACATGGCCGCTCACGGCGGAGAGATGCAAGGGCGTATCGCCGGCGTGATTCGCTCCGCACTCGGCCCCGGCGCGGAGCAAGGCCTCAACGCAATTGGCGTCGCCCACCTCGCAGCACGAGTGGAGGGGCGTCGCACCGGTCGCGTCTGTCGCGTTGGGCGAGGCCCCCGCCTGCAGCAGCGTCTCCAGACAGTGCAAGCGCGCCTGTGCGGCCTTGCCGACGTCCTTATTCTTCGAGGGCCGCGCGGAGCACACGAGAAGCAGAGCCGTGCGACCCTTGGCATCCACGAGGTCGACCGAGGCCCCATGTGCCAGCAACACTTTGATCCCAGAGTCCCACAGCTGCTTGGCGGCCACGTGCAGCGCCGTGTCCGCGTTGTCGTTCTTGCTGTCGACGATCGCAGCGCACATCTGTGGGGTCGTCGGTTTGAAACCGTAATATTCTGAGATTATGCTTGCTTTGAGAGTCGTTTTGCCTGACGCTAACGGCAACAAGTTTTATGGTCTCGCTTCGCGAGCTCCTGGTCCGCGCGAGGGGCAGGGCGAGTGACGCGGCCGTCGAGTTGCACTCCGAACTCACCTGTAGGCTGGCGGACCAGTCTCGGTTGGCGGCGGCGGTGGCGGCGCGGTCTCGCCTGTCGGCGGCGGCGAGCCCCGCGCGAACGCTCGAGATGATGGTATCAGGTATCGGTCGCGACCTCGCGAGCCTCGATCGCCTTTGCGCCAAGCTCCCGCGCGAGAGGTCGCTCCTCGACGCGTACCACGGTGAACTGCGAAAGATCGAGGCGCGGTCGTCGCTGACGTTGACGAGCGTCGTTGACGTCCTCCGAGAGATGCGCGACGCCGACGCGCGCCTCGACTTGCTCGAGGTCTTGATTCGAGCGCACGTGGGGTCTGCGTTGCTCCTGAGAAACCACCTCGTCGCGCACGCCGCGCATCTCGAAAACCTCCCGAGCGTGCGCGAGCGACTTCGACGAGGAACAACCGACGACGACTATTCGGGAGCCGCGCGCGAGGCGCTTCCGCTGCGCACGGTCGTCGTCGACGCAGGGCGCCAAGCAGCGCTCTTGGCCGAGCACGCCGGCCTCGAGGAGGTACCGCCCCTGGACCTCGTCGGCTTTGAGTCCGAACCCTCGGCGGCCTGCGTCCCGCACCACGTCTCGCACGTCCTCCTCGAGCTCCTCAAGAACGCCTTCAACGCTCACCTCGTGGCCGGCCGAGCCCACGCTCCTGTTGTTGTCCGACATCGGCGGCTGGCGGTTGGACACCCCGCAGTGTGCCTCGACATCATAGACTCCGGCGTTGGCGTCGCCGGCGGCGTGCCTGCCTTCCGCCGGCTCGCCAAACTCAGGCCTGGAAAGCGCTACGACCGAATCGACAACCAGACCTCGTACGCGGCCGTACCGGACCCGCTGTCCGGCATCGGTGTCGGCCTCTGTGTCGCTCGCGTCCACGCCGAGCACTTCGACGGTGGCGGCGTGCTCCTCGCGTCGGACGGCCCCGACGCTGGCGCGACTGCGACCCTCGTCTTGGCGAATGATCTAGACGCATCAGAGCGATCCTATTCCGAGGATATTTCCCAGCACCGACCAGCGCACGATGATACCGTCCACGATCGAGGTCCTGCCGAAGAAGCCGCCAGCACAGGCGCCTGTGCCTCCTCGAGGTAGAGAGAGGTCACTCGCTCTGTGTCACGACGTTTATTTTTACTCCGATCGATCGATCGATCGATCGATCGATCGATCGATCGATCGCAGGGGTTTCATGAAGGAACTTTGTGACGCATACGGAGTGATTCGCAATGCTCTTTTGCGAGCGAGGGAGACGCACGTATTATGAATGGAGTGATGATAGATAAATGATATTTCCAGGCTCAAAGCGAGCCCGCAAGAATAATGTGGAGCGAGTGGCGAGGGCTCCGCACGTATTTACGCGAAATATACTCGGTCGAATCGCGTGATAATGGGAAAGAATACTCAAGTCGTAACATCATTTCAGCAGGCGGTGCACGACATTCTAGGACATACGCAGCTTGAAGAAGGTGATTCACGCTGCAATTCCGCACGAAAGTCCGCGCACACATACTCGTTCCCGCCAATAGCATGAATGTGCGCTCATTTTTGGGATTGATTGTCCTCGTAAGCAGGCCCTCCGCTGCCGCCGTCTAGCCGCATCGCCTTGTCGAGTGCGCAGAAACCTCGTATTCCGAGGATGACAACACCGCCTCGACAAATCGTTGGCTGAACTCGTCCTCGGGCAAAGACTCGAGCAAGTCGCGTGCCTCGACGAAAATCTGTTGGACTCCACCGGGGCTGTGTTTTGCAATCTTCGATCCGCTTCGCAAAGTGGCGAATTTACTCCTGACATATGTCGTACAAAAATTTCGTGTCAGTGCCCATCGTCGCTGCGGCGAATCGCCGTACCAAATGGTCCATTGTTGTCGTTTGCAAACTCCTCGAATCGACGAGTGAGTGAGTTCCTACGAAGTGCACGCTTTCCTCCAGCCAGGATGTGCGTAATAAGTCGTCTCCCATCGCTTTGGTGATCGTTTTGTGCATCTTTCTTGTGTATGTATACGTATCCTTGTCGGCAAGAAATGAATCCTGAATGGCCGCTTATCGTATGAAGGACCCCAATGTGTAAGAATTGGTGACGCCAACAGCCTGCGCTGTGGACGAGAAGCGCGCAGCGAGATCAGTAGTGATGATGGAGCAAAAGAGTCCCAAGGCGGCGGCGGCGGCAACAACGATCTCGCAACCGTTCGGCCACGGCGGAAAGAGGAGCGCTCGGCGGTCGAGCTTAATGCCTCTCGGAGGGCTCAAGCCGCCGCAGAGCGGTAACGCGAAAAGTTCGAGACGAGAGCTGCCGCGGCTAGGGGACAGGCGATTGACTGGCGCCAACATCAAAACCATCTCTGTGGATCGCCGGAAATCTGCAGTCGCGTCGCTCACGTTGGATATGGTGGGTCAGTCTCAGTCGTCGAAAACCAAACGCACGAATGACGGCGATATGGTCGCCGAGGGCAATCGCAAGACTGGGGTCCTCGGCACACTCCAGCGTATTGCGGGTGACGCATCGTCGACGGCAACGTGGACGCTGACGGGAGACAACAAGGGTGGTAATTCTCCGGGATCTTCGAGGTTGCGGATGGTCGTGTTCGATCAGATGTACCAAAAGATATCGCGTGCTCAGAAGCAAGAACGAGACCACGAGTCGATGGTCAACCAGTTCAAGCTTCGATCAACGAACACCGGCTTGCGGGGGGACTCGAATTGGATAAACTTCGCGCTGTCTAACCCGCAAAGCGTGGCCCTTCTCGCGCCGCGGGGCCGCTGGTCCGCGCACGGCTGGTCGCATGCGGCGCGGGTTGCGCTACTCTTGACAACTCTCGGCCAGGAAAAGGACGTGCTCGCGGTCGACGACGCGGGCGTCGTGGCGGCAACACCCGAGACTCTTCGCGAGCAGGAAATCCTGAATTTCCTCAAAGAACATGCGCCACGGCTCGTGACCCGTATTTCAAATGACTATCAGATTGCAACGGAGATAGCCGAGCTGCGGAGCCTGCTCGAGGACGAGCACCAGCGGACGAACATCCTAGCGTCGGCGGGCGCCAGGAGCACGGAGTCACTTTTTCCATTCGTCGATCGGGCGACGCTCATCGACCAGGTCACAGGCCTGCAGGCAGCCGAAGCCAACGACGGCTGGAAGAGATGTGTGAAAAAGCGAGTAGCGCACAACCTCCTCGTGACGCAACGAAGCGACGAACTGACGCTCGAGACGATGGGCGAAGTTCAGCAGCGGCGGCCGTTGATGCCAGCCATCCACCCGCAGAGCTTGTTTGCTCGAGCCTGGGACTTCCTCCTCTTGCTCTTCGTCATGGAGCAGTTTGTCATGATTCCCTTCGGGATCAGCTTTGAGCTCACGCCGAGCGAGGAGCTGTTGGACTTTGTCGCAGAGCTTTTTTTTCTCATCGACATTGCCTTCCGCTTCAATCTTGCCTTCGTTGAGGATCGCGACGACAACTCGACGACGGAGAGAACTGAGGAGGCGGTTCCCGGTGTCCAGGATGACGACGCGTCTGGGGGCCGAAGAGGCGTGGACGATGACGACTCGATTCAACCGACAACATCCGAGCAGTCGCATAAGAAAAAGCGGTCGTTAGTCACCGACCGTGTCCAGATCGCAAAGAATTATTCGTCAAAGCCGGCTTTCGTCGTTGACGTGGTCTCGGCGTTTCCGATCGTCGTCTCCGTCGTCGAGCTCGCGAACAACGACAAGTCCCAATACCAGTGGGTTCGAATTTTGAAGTTTTTTCGTTTGCTCAAGCTCGGCAAGATGATCAACATCGTCCGCCAGATCCACAAGCTAGCTCTCGAGACGATTCTATCGAGCTCGCGTCGCGGGTGGATTAACATCTGGCAATATTCGCGCTTTTTGGCTATGGTAAAGCTCGGTGGTCTATTCGTTCTCATTGGCTTGGCCATGCACTCGCTGGCCTGTGTGTGGCACTTCGTCACGCCTCAATCACACTGGCAGATCCGGCTGCTCGAGGCGGCCGATGACGACGGCGTCCGCTACGAGAGAATTTCCCGGAAGAAATTGTATCTCCTCTCATATTACGAAGCGATTCTGATCCTCATGGGGGAGCAAATCGGCATGGAGCGCATGTACGAGTACGCGTTCGCGATTATGGCGACGATCTTGTTTTCGTTTCTTCTCGCCATTATCTTCGGCGAGGTTGCCATATTCATCGCGACAATCAACGAGGTCCCGCTGGCATACGGCCGCAAGATGGCGCAACTCCACGACACGATGAGCATCAACGCATTCCCTCGCGCCCTGCAGGACCGCGTCTTCTCGTTCTACGACTACATCTGGAACGAGCACAAAACGCTCGACGGCTCGATGAAGATCGTCGGTTTCTTGCCCGAGCTCACGCCGCACCTCGCGACAGAGGTCCGGTTGTTTTGGTGCAAAGACATGCTCCTTACCGTGCCGTTCTTCAAGCTGTTCCCACCGCCCGTCGTTCAGCGCCTCGTTGCTGCGGTGGAGATGAGTTTTTACATGCCGGATGATTACATCATCGTGGTCGGCGAGATTGGCCACGAGATGTTCTTTCTCAAAACAGGCAAGGTCGACGTGTTTCGCGTCGAAGAGGCCGAGATTGAGATCGCCTCCGATCTAGAAAGCACGAGGGAACGTCGCCACAGCCGCTCCTCTTTCAATCAAAGCGCCCTGCAACAGCTGCTTGGTAAGTCCAAGTCGGTCAAGCACCTCAAAAACCAACAAGACGGAGGAGGACGGCGACCCTCCCGCGGAACGGTCAAGATCACGCCTGCGGACAAGGCGGTCCCCGCGACGAAAAGGCCGTCGATGAAGTTGGCAGGTGGCGGCGGTCGTATGTCGTTCGGCCGCTTTGCGAGTAGTCGCATGTCAGCTGCGCACGAGGCGACGAAATCCCAAAAGATCAATGGGAAACGCGTCCGCAGGATCCAGCGCGAGCAAATCCTCACGACTTTGCACCAGGGCAGTTATTTTGGCGAGGTCGCGCTAGTGACGAACGCGCCGCGGACCGCGACTGTACGTGCCCGGACCTTTGCTGAGTGCGCCATCGTCCACCGCAAGGACTTTGAGGAAATGCTAGTCGACCACCCTCACAACTTGAAACAGGTGTCGACGATGGTCCGATCCAAGTACCAGGCCTCAACAAACAAAAAAAACTTGGTTGCTGCCTTCAGGAAGGTCAAACCAGTTGCCGCCTTCAGCACCGCCAAACCCGTTGCTGCTGCCGCCATGATGAGCCAACAAAATAATGCCCCGAAAACGTGCGAAAATGACGGGGGTTCACCCGCGCTGTCCAAGTCCCCTTGCACGGTCATGGAGCGCATGGAGTCCCTCGAATCAGCGGTGGCGACGCTCGAGGCGCGGCTCGTCGACGATGTTCAAGACGCGCTCTTGACCTCTCTCGAAAAAGCGATCGCCGCCACCCCACGCCTATCGGCCGCATCATCGCCGGTGGTCGACATGTCCGCCGTCGTCGACCACGAGGCTGCAACAACCGAACCCCCGTGTTCGTCTCCCCCCCGTGATTTTTTTTCGCGCAACTAGAAGATTGAAGAGCCAGGCGCGCTGACCGATAGACAGACAAAACGGAAAGACGCGCAGAAAGACAGACCTAGACAGACGCACAGATCTAGACAGAGAGAACGGGGAGGTAAAAATACAGCCTTTCCGAGAGAGACCCAAACAAAGAAAAGGACCGCCGCTAGGTGTTCTTCTAAATAATAATATCCGGCCGGCAGGCGAGTGGTGTCAACACGGTTAAGGAGAGGACAGACGTCGGTTTTTCTCCTTCTTCTTCTTCTTCTTCTTACGAAAAAGAAAAAGAGGAAGGGCACTCGATGATACAAAAGAAAACTACGCGGAGGACGAAGAGGATGTCGAGGAATCGCGCGGCTCCTGGACGATAAGGGCCGCCGAGGAAGACGCGGGCGGGTCGACGTCGAGGATAGTATGTTTGGGCTTTCCGGAAAAGAAGCCGTGCATACCGGTGATTCTGGCGGCGCGCTTTCGGAGCGGGCGGAGCCAGCTGGTGGATGGAGTGTAGGGAACTTCGTCAATGTCGTACAAGGCCGTGAGGTCGTCGCTGTCGTCGTCGGGAACCCCGCGGAACTCTCGGACGAGGGAGTCCCAGTCGTGGGTCTTCTCGCGCTGGAGGTAGTCGAGGGCCATCGCGCGAAGGGCGCGGAGCGCGCGCCTGCGACGAAAGTCGTGACGAGAGAACAAATCGAAGAACGCACTCGTCGCCCTCGTCGAGGCGGAGGTGGCTCGCGTCGAGGAAGGCGTCGAGACGATGGTATCTGGTCGGCTTGACGTGACGTCGCTTCGAGTGGAGGTGTCGCTTGACGAGGTCGTGGGTCGCGTCCGTGTCGGTGATGAGGTTGAAGAGGCCCTCGAAAAAGTCGATGTGAGAGTGGATGCCGTCGGTGCGCGTCGCGCGGTAGGGCGCGCTCCCGGTGCCGAGGGAGACGACGAGCTCGGGCGAATCTCGGCCGAGAGCCGCGCTTTCGACGAGCGCGAACAGCGTCGGATTATTCGCGACCAACGCGCCGTCGAGGAGGCGTTTGTGGTCGAACTGGCGCGCGGGGAAGAAGGGCGGCGCGGCCGTCGACGCGAGGAGCGCGTCCACGACGAGCATCGAGCTCTGGTCGTCGTCGTCGTCGTTCTCGGGCAGCCGGTAATTACGGAAGAGCGCCGGTCGGAGACGCTGCGTGGACGCGTCGGTCGCCACGAGCACGCACCGCGGCCGCGACGTGTCCGGACCGTCGTCGAGGAGTCGGGCCTCGGGACCGAAGACCGACGATAGCACGGCGCGGAGCCTGTCGGCGCGCTCGCCGCGAGAGAGGCCCCGCGACCCGAAGATGAGGCGCGCGATGTCGTCGTAGAGCTGCTGGACGACCGGCACGGGCAGCTCGGCGATAGCAAGGGCCGCGGCGATGATCGCGCCCGTCGAGGTGCCGGCGAAAAAGTCGAACCGTTCGCGCGCGCGCCGCGACCCAAGCTTCTCCAGACGCGCGAGCACGGCCAACGGTACGACGCCGCGCGCCCCGCCGCCGTCGAGGCACAGGAGCCGTCGCGGCGGACGCGACGACGCGACCGGCTCGCCGACGACCGGACCCCGCCGTCCGCGCCCGTCGCCCGGCATCTCGACCAACTCGACCTCGCTCCTCACCTCGACGGCGTACCCCGACTCGACCTCCTCGTCCACCGAGTTGGACGCGACCAGCACGTGCACCGTGCCTTGTTCCGGGACCTCGCGACACCACCGCAAAGATTCGCTCTGTCGAAGCTTGCGCGTCGACACCATCGCTGGTGACCCGACGGCGTCGCGCCGCTCGTCGAGCGCGAACACGCCGCAGTAACAGTGATCCCGCGACGACCGCACGCGCGGAAGCAACCCACGGCTCGTCGCGTTTCTCTTGTGAGACGCCAGCCGCGACACCACCACGCTCACGCGCCCGCCCTCCTTGGCGCCCAAGCACACACCCCACCCCTCGCCCGACCGAAGACGACCCTCGAAAACCATCACCCGCTCCGCGGATTCGTCATCCTCTTGCTCTTCATCCATAGCATTCGCATCGGGGGGGGGCGCTTCTTCTTGCGGGATCACCGCCGCCTCGCTGCGGTTGCTATCGATGACCACCGCCAGTGCACCCTCGCCAGGCGCTGCGGTCGACATCGCCACGACCCGCACGACGACGATGGCCACCACAGCGCCCAGCCGCGCGTAGTGCATGGCTAACTGCATCCGAAGCTTTCCCCTACTTGGACATGATTATTAGTTACCCTTCTTGTCCTTCTCAAACCACATGCCGCAAAAATGGGCTCATGGCATGCCGCCGCATGAGCTCATCTGATTCTGCCCCCTCGAGATTCGGGATGGCAGCTTCAAAATAGCGCACTTCTCTCTTGCAGATTTTGAGGCTCGCTCGCTCGCTAAACAGGCGCATGTCGGCGCCCGGTCGCATCGGCTGGCCCCCGACTCTCGACACTATGTTCGTTCTTTCTGCCTCAAGCTGCGAACGGACTCCGTCGCGTTGGGACTCCGTCGCGTTGGGTTGTGACCGTCTTTGAAGAAGAAGAAGAAGAAGCCGTGCCGCAATGCTCCAAACCTTCAGGACCTTGCTCGCTGAGGCCGCCTGTCGAGGAAAGAAAGGAAGGCTCCTCGCGTATGACTTATTTCCCGCGGGGGGTACGCAGGCGCCGACTCGCCTAGTGCGACGACGACGACTCCGGGCGAACTCGTGAAAAATCGCAGTAACGGACGCACACAATCGCCGCACTTTGGGGAAGAAGGGCAGGCTCCTCTTCTCAGACGACTTCGTCGGCGCGATAGGGGTACTTGGTGCGCACAGCATCGAGGACGCGCTTCTCGACGACGAGCGGAAGCGCTCCTTCCTCCGTTCCGAGGACCGTCGGCTCGAACGTCTCTCCGTCGAAACCCCCAAGCCACCTGGGGCCCAGGGCTTGCGAAGCGAAGTAAGGAGGGGGACACACGGTGGCATCGCCATTGAGCCGCCGTAGCTTTCGCCGGCGTGGGAGATGGAGAGGACGTAGCACTGGTTCTCGATCGCGCGCGTCTGGACCAAGGGCGACCAAGAGGGAAACGTGTCGTCTCGCTCGAAACAACAAGGGTGCAGCACCTGGCAAACAAGCATCATCAACGGGCGGAAATTCAACGTACGACGTCGCAGTCGAGCTTGCGCCAGAGGCGCGGAAACCGGAGGTCGTAGCATACGGCGACGCCGACGCGCAGGCCTCGAACATCGAACGAACACGCCGATTTTCCGGCCTTAAATGTCGGCGCCTCGCCGGCAATCGAGGCCCGGCCGGCGAGGTGCACTTTGTCGTATCTCGCGACGATGTCTCCGGACGGCGAAACTACGGCGTGAGAAAGCGTCGGTCTGCCGTCTTCGCTCTCCAGGACTACGCCGTACGCGACGAAGGCGCCGACGTCGCGCGCGACGCTCGCGAAGAACCACTTTGATCTGCCGTCTTCCTTTTCGATCACGGCGTCGAGGGTAGGGCTGTCGAAGGCGCCGTCGCCGCCAGGATAACCCGACGCCGACAACTCGGGAAGGCAGAACAAGTCATGCTTGTCGCGTTTCGCGATCTCACGGATGAGGCGGCCAGCGCGCTCGAGATTCTCGCCCACTTTGCCGAACTCGCATCGAACCTGCACGCCACAGACACGTAGGTGCTGCATGCTCCCTGTTTCGTCGTCGTCGTCGTCGTCCTGGTAACGGATCCCGGCGAGACGCCGAGATGACGTCACTCGCAAACTCCGTCGGCCATTCATTTTTCTGATTCCGAATCTGATGTTGTTGTCTCTGCACAAGCCCCGCCGCCCAAAGGTTGTTGTTGGAGCGGCGCCGAGGCTCCTTCTTCTTCAGGGAAGCGACGAGACGGAGCCCCAAGTCTTGGACGAGACGGACCCCGAGGTCTCCCATCCCGCCGCTGCGCCGGAGACACTCCTCGACGACGTGGCATGCAACGACGCGTGGCGACGCAACGCCGCTGCGGCAAACTTGGCGAGAGTCCGGGCGCAGAGCCTGCACGCCGAGCTCGAGATCGCCCTGGACTCAAAATGCGGTTCTCCGCCTCTTCCTTGCGACGCACTTGACGTCACGTGGCTCGACTATTGCGACCGCCACGCGGCCAACGGGCAGATCTGGGCACTGGCGGAAGTATGTCGTCGCTCTCGTCGAGGCGACCGCGAAATCATGGTGAGCTGGGTAGGTCGTTCAGCAGAAGTGCATCTCGAAAGGACGACGACGACGACGACGACGCGAGAACATCCGTTATTGAAGAGCGCGCTGCTGGAAAAAGCGAACAAGAGCGCGACGAAGACGCGGCGCCGCGTGATGATCGCGGACGTGCGCCCATTAATGCTCAAAAATCCTGGTGTCGCCGTCGTTGGTAGCAGTGATACCATCGCGGCGGCACTAAATGACGCCATCTGTGGCCTGCGTACGGGGTCGCTGGCGCTCGATGCAGCGCACCAAATGGCCCGCGACGTTTTCGTCGCCGGGGGAAACGGCGTCCACGACGAATCTCCAGAATTGACGGCCGCCAAGCAGCTTTTCGCCGACGAGTTGCGGATAGCCACCCTAGATTCATGGAACGACGGCGTCGGGCCGCGCTCGACGCCGCCGCCGCCGCAAAGCCCTCGGCTCGTTCTCCACGCGGTTCACGCGCTAACAATCGCGGAAATCCTTGATTCCGAGCTCTTGGCGAGTGCATCGGCCTTCATGAGTCGATGGGCGCGGCCACTCGACGACGCATGCAAAGACCCGTCGTTCAAATGCGAGAGCGAAATTGCCGACTCGCAAGGCGAAACGCGGGACGACGAGCCGCACGTGCTCTGCGGCACCCGTCACTGGAAAGTTGTGTTCAAGCCAGCGATGTGGGCCGTATCTTGGACAGCCACAATTTCGTGTGATATGGATGCCTTGGAACGCGCTCCGGGCGTGACAGCAGGATGCGAACCGCAGCATCCGGCGGCGCCAGCGAGAGATTTTTTCGCCCCTGGGTTTTCGCCTCCGTTCGAGGAAGATCGAGCGCCCTTCGGGACAGATCATACCCAGGCCAAACCGCGCGACCTGCTGAATTGGTTGCTCCGAGAGCAGACGGATGAGGAGAGGGATTCATCGAGTTCAGGTGCTCAGTGTTGTTCCACACACGCAACTCGACCACCCGACTACTCGAAACTGCCGACGATACGTCGAGACCGCGGTTTCAGCTATGGCATTGCGCACCGCCTGGACGCACAAACTTCCGGGCCATTGCTCGTAGCCAACACGTACTGGGGCTGGGCGTGGCTGCAGCTTCAGTTCCGATCCCAGCGCGTGCAAAAGCGATACGTTTGCTTGTGCTACGGCCGGATGACAAAGTCGCCCGGTTCTTTGATATCCAGACCGATCGCGAGGGAGTATGTGCGCGGTCGAATCGGCAAGCGTGGCGTCGTGCGCAAGTGGGGGGCGCGCGCCGTCACAGAGATCGTGGCAGTGGCGCATTTGAGGGGCCCAAAATACTTCAGACGACGAAGGAGCGAACGTGGCGCCGTTACTTATTACTCTGACCAGAGAGACGCAGGGCCGCAGCACCTCGAGTGCGACGACATCTACAGCCTCGTTGAGGTTCGGCTCTGGACGGGACGGTTACATCAAATTCGTGTTCATATGTCTTCCGAGGGTTTCGCTCTGGTGGCGGATTTTACGTATGGTGGTGCTCGCGCTCGTTGGTGCCCCCGTATTTTTCTCCACTGCATGTGCCTCGGTTTCGTTGGCGACCAAGACTCGGACTACGTCACCATTACCTGTCAACTTCCGAATGATCTCCGGCGAGGGCTGCGTACGATGAAACCGTGCGATTCACGCTCGCAGTCGCTCGTCGACAAATTGGTTGGGACCTTGGAGCCCGAGGAAAAGCCCAGCTCATTGATGCGACCAGTCCTCCACGATACGCGGGGCAACCTCCCCATGATGATGACGGCGAAGCAAAACATCCCAATCATCCCGGGAGACTGTGATCATATTGAGTCCGTGGCCACTCGAAAAAGTAACACGACATTTCTCGGCCGTGTAGTGTGCGCTGCGTCCCTAGGAGATCCTGCGTCTAGACATGGACGCGTTCGTTTCATGTGCTCAGGATCCGTGTTCTCGATGCCGTTCGGAGCAGAAGACGTCCTTGCTGGCGCCGACCTCGGTACCATAGTAGAGTTTAGACCCGTCATTTTAACGCTCGAGAACGGTGAGACAACTGCGTATGCGGCAGATTTGCGATCCCTCTCCGCCGAGTATCCCCTCACAAAAATCTAAACAACAAACTTAAAGACAACGCAGTCACTATTATAATAAAGACGATCATCGATGACCACAAGAAGAAGAAGAAGAAGAAGAAGAAGAAAGGATTTTTTTTCCCCTCACAACTCTTCTGCTGCGCGTCAAGCTACAATGCATGACTCCTCAGACTACGCGACGGCGTCGAGCAAAGCCTGACGTCCCTCACAACGTACTTTCCACCTTTGGTCTGTTTCGAAGTAGCAACACGACCCCGCCCCGATGCGCGCATCTACGCAGTACGCGCAGTTCCCGGGGGTAGGGGTGGTGTCTCGCGCACCTAATCACAAGGCCTGATTCGTCGTTTTTTTTTTCCCCTGGTGTGGGAGGGCCCAATATCGCCGTTCCTTCGCTTCTTCGGCACCTCGAGATGGCACACGACGAGCTTAACCTTCTTGGAGATGGAGTGCGCGTCGATGCGATACTTTGCCGCAAGATCACTCGCGTCGTAGGCCGTCGGCAGCTTGAAGAGAAGATGCGTAGCAGCGTGCGTCGCGCACAGGTCGGCGACGTCGACGAGGGTCGCGTCATTTGCGAGGCGAAAGTCGACGAGGTCCCGCGAGCGGTAGCCTCGACCTCCCCACGGCGGGTCGACGAAAACGAGCGCCCCTGGATGTCGGCGGAGGCAGTCGGGGAGACAAGCGACGCAGTCCCCTTTTAGAACGTCGACGTTCGTCAAGCCCAGAAGATCGACGTTAAAGCGGAGCATGCCGCAACGCGCGTCGTCGATCTCGATCGCGACGACGCGAGAGAAGACGCTCGCGAACTGAAATGCGTTGCCGCCGACGCAGGCGGTCGCGTCAATAATAACGCTCTCCTCTGACGTAGAAAGGCTGGCGGCGAGCGTCGCGACGCGGCGCGCGCTCTTCTCGTCGCTCACCGAGTACTCTGCCTCGGCGTCGAGCTCGAGCTTAGCCCGAAGGCCGACGGGGAGAGAAGGAAAGAGATGTCGGCGCTTGTCGTCGAGGGTCGGCGTCACACACACAACGAAATAGGCTTCGCCAGCGGCGAGTCGCCTCTTGGCTTCGGCAACGGCCAAATCGGCCGCCCGCTCGAGGTCGCGCTGGCTGCCAAACCCTCCGACCGCCCAAGTCTCGGACGAACTCTTCGCCAGGAACCAGCCGCGGCCGACCTTCTCGCGCCGCCGCTCGCCGACGACGCGTGCCTCGCATCGCTCTCGTAGAGTCGGCCACAACGACTGGTCGTCGACCCTGACCGCGAAGGGTCCTTCGTGCCCTGCCACGGCCGCGAGACTACGAGCGCAGAGGCCTCTTCTCGCGGTCGTACGCGCGAAGCCCAGCCGTTTCTTGACGGCAGCCAGCCTTGACGCCACCTCGCGGGCTTGCGGCTGCACGAAATCGGCCAGCGCCTCGCCCAACCGCGACGCGACCTCGGCCCGTGCCTGAGACGAGAAGTCGTGTCAACGATGGGCGTCCTCCAGCGGTCAAAAAAAAAAGTCCCCGCGTTGAGGAAGCCTCGGATAGAGCTAAATTCTATCATCACGTTGAGTCTATGAAAGAAAGGTTCCAAAGATTGTCGTCATCGGGTTCCTTATGCGTCGGGCGGACGCTGCTACGGTACCTCTGCGCGCGGAACAAAAACGTCACACGGCGGGAGAACTCGCAATGTGTAACACGTTCTGCACGCTCAGGCCGCGCTCAGAAGGAGGTAGTGACACGAAGAGGTTTGCGCTCCGCACATGTTCTCAGAACAACCATTCATCACACGCAACGACACACACACAAACACGCGCGCAACACTTTCGCTCACGGTGAGCCTCCGCCATGCGGCGAGCGGGGTCAAATGATTTGATCATCTACAAGGGTTTGGTTATCGTTCGCAGCGGTGGTTTTGTGGTGGTCTCCGCAACACCGTCTTCGGGGAGAACGAAGAAGGGAAAGTCTGAAATGTCGAGGGCTCTGGGGGCGGCACCCGAGCGGAAGAAGTCGACCGCGGCCTCGCGAAGGGACGGGGACCAGTCCAGCCGGTTCGCTTGAAGCCAGCGCAGATCGCCGAAGTTGTCGGACGTGAGTTTCGCGTCGACGACAGCCAACTTGGGATCATTGGCGCGGTCGGCGCCGATACGCCGGCGTCGCGCAGCAACGTCGCCGTCGCGGGTCGGCGGCGGGAGGACATCGCCCGCTTTCCCATTGAACTCGTACCAGAGGAACTCCTGGCCTGCCCTACGCGTGACGTACGGATTTTGGGGATCCAAGCCAGAAGCGATCGCCGCGAGCGCTCGCGCCCCCTGTTTGAGCGTCACGCCGTCTTGGAGGTCGGCGCCGTCGTCGTCGACGAGGCGTCGCTTCGCGTCGTCCACGTAGGCGCGCAAACGTAGGCTCCCCGTCGCCCACGCGGCGACGGCGTCTTCGCGGTCGCTTTGGTGCAAACGCGCCGCGAATGCCAAGTGGAGCTCGGCATCCTTCCTCGAGAGCTCCTGCAAGAGCGGGATGTCTTCGGGGTTGTTCGAGGTTGGGCGATTTTTGAGGAGAAAGACCCGACGGCTTTCGCGCTCGCAGTCGCCGGCGCCGCAGAGAGCCAAAGCGCGGTCGGCGGCCGCGTTGGCCGCCCGAAGGCCGTCGCCAACGGTCGCGTGCGCGCGCTCGGCTTCGCCGAACTGCTCGGCCGCGAGCTCGTAGCGGCCAATAAACGAGGCGCTCTTGGCGACGAGCTCGTGCGTGTACGGATTCTGGCGCTCGATCGCGGTGAGAGCGTCGTCGTCGGCCAGCGACGCGAGCCCGTCGGCGAGAGCAAGGTCGTACTCGCCGCGCGCAAACCGGAGGCGCGCGCGAGAGAGGTACGCGCGCGGCCGTTCGGCCGGGTCGGCGTCCGTGTTCAGCAACGCGAGTTCCTGGTCGAGGTCGCGCAGCGCCGCCTCCGGCCGTCCCTGCGAGAGGAGGGCGTCGGACCGAAGCTTGAGCAGTCCCGCGAGTTCGTCGGCGGGAAGCGACGACCGTTGCCACTCGTCGATGCTCGCTGACAACAGCTCCTCGGTTTCGCGCGAACGAAGGTCGTTGCCTGCCGCCTCTAACGCGCGTTGCACGAGCTCAATAGCCTGGGGAGATGGCACATTCGCGACGGCCTGGTCGATTGGCAGTCCGACGAGCACGCCGAGCACGCCGGCGCGCAACCAACTTTTCCACGTGATGCCCTGCTGCTGCTGCAGGCTCATCGTCGTCTGCAAGCTGGTGATGACCAGGAGCGCCACCAACATCGTCACACTGCGAATGAAGGGTAATACGGCTGATGTCATCTGCGGGGTCTTTCTTTGTAACCCTAGTTCCACGGATCGAGGTGTCCTCCAGCGGTGGTTATCGGACTTCTTCTCGATCCCGTCGCAGGGGTCCTCCTATCCTAGGCACGCCGCTGCCTCGTCTATTTCTTCCGTTTCTTCTTCTTCTTCTTCTTCTTCTTCTTCTTCTTCTTCTTCTTCGAGGTGGGCAAGGATGCCGCGGAGGATCGGCGCGACGTAAGAGAAGTTGTTGGCACCGAGACGAAAGGCCTCGACTTCGAGGCGGTCGGCGAGCAGGATGTCCAGCGAATCCCCGAGGCCCGCGGCCCGCGCGGCGTCGAGGAGGGCGTGGACGGACGCGCGAAAGGACGCGTCCGGCGGGCCGCAGTCTCCCCAAGTCGTCGGCGGCGCGTCGCTCGCGACGAGTGCCGCCGGATTGTCCTGGTGTCGTCGTCGTCTCAAGAAAGGGACGGCAATCTAGAGTGCTCACGAAGAAGGCAAAATCGTCTCGGAGGCCGTCGAAGCGGGATGCGAGGACGTCGCGGAGAAAGGAGGGTGTGAGGCCGACCACCTCGAGAAAGTGAGGGAGCGCACACGGCCCTCCGGGAAGTCTAGTCCGGCTCGAGAGGTGGGTCGCCGCATCCTTGGCGGTCGAGGAGAGGTAGGCGTTGATCGAGACGGCAGGGTCTTTAGAGACGGTTTCGACGCGATGCAGGTAGCACGCGGGAAGGTAGAGCGCCTCCCCGCGGGCGATGTCGACGGTATGGCCGAGGGTTCGCGCGACGGCGTCGTCGAGGCGGCTCTGGCGCGCCGCCGGGTGAAGGGCGGGGTAGAGGGCGGCGTCGCGCCAGCGCGCGGGCGACAGCAGCGTCGCGCGCTTGACGCCGGCGAGCGCGAGCACGATGTTGGGCGAGGCGTCAAAGTGCAAGCCGGCGACCACTCCGGGTGACGCGAACCACAGGGCGCAGCGCGCGTCTTCCGGCGCTTGGATCTCTCGCGGGAACGGGTCGCCGGGGTCGAGCTTCGTCGACGAGTAGTACGCGCTCCCTCGACACGCGGTAGCCGTTGCAACGTCCGACCAGCTGTGCCTGCCTCGGAACCGCGCGGCCGTTGTGGTCGCGGCCGGAGCGGTGCTGTAGAACTGGGCAAAGGTGCTTTTGTTGTTGAGTACGAGCGCGTCGCGCAAGGTCGGCACCCTCTCGACGAGGTCGCAGGCGCTGCGAACCGACGCCACCACGGGGGCGCCGACGAACTTGACGGGCTCGCGGCCATCGCCGAGGCCCTCCCAGCTCCGCCATTCGCGGACTTCGACGGCAGCTAGAAGTGTCGTCGTCGTCCAAATACAAAAAGATCTCATCCGAGAGAGGGTTGACAGACAAAAAGTCGGACGAAAAAACGGCTCCTCAACCGACATGGCGGCCGAGGGTTGGAGCCGCGGCGCCGACGGCCTCCTCCAAAAGAAGTGAGTAGAGGCGATGACGAAGGCAGGAGGTCCCGCAGGTACGACCCGCACGCCGCGGCGCGCGCCGCTCGATACGAGGCAGACCTGCGCGAGCACCAGTCCCGGCGTCCCCGAGGAGGGCAGCAGCAGTACGCAAGTGCGGAGGATTTTTTGGTGGTCGTATGATGTAGGACCGCAGGCAACAACCCGGCCACCGCGGCGTCGAGGGGCCAGGCCGCGCGGGAGAAGGCGGCGGCGAACCGCGAGGACAAGGTCGCGCGGGCGCGAAAGTTCAACGAGCGCAACGAGAAGAAGGTTCTGGCGCGGCACGCAATGGCCGAGTCGCACCGCGAGACCGCGTCGTACATGGAGGAGTTCCACGATGCCTTGGGACTCGCGAAACCCCAGCCACCGCAGAGCTCCTCGTCGAATGCGCCGCAACGGTGGAGGCGGTCGCGTCTATCGTCGCGCGACCGATCGGCCGGGCTCGACGCGCGCCGGTGGCGCGCCGGTCCCGCAGACCCGAGCGGCGAGCTCGTTGACGCCTCCGATCGGCCGCTGCTGTGCGTCTCGGTCTCGAGCGACGGGCGCGACGCCGTCGTCGGCTCGGCGGACCACGCGTGCTACGGCGTCGAGGTTCCGGGCGGCAGCCCTCGCCGCATGTACTCGAAATCCGACGGCCACTCGGACTGGGTGACGGCCGTCGCCCACGTCCCGGGCACTCCCAACGAGGTCCTCAGCGCCGGCATGGACGGTCGGCTCTACCGGTGGCGCGGCGCGCGATGCGCGCGCGAACTCGCCCCGGCGGGCCCCTCGATTTCGGCGTTAATAGTCGACGAGACGGCGCCCCTCGCGCTCGCCGCCGCCTACGACGGCGCCGCGCGCCTCTGGTCCCTAACCACCAACGCCGAGCTCGCACAACTCGCCAACGCCCGCCCGGGCGCGACTTCCTGCGCGCCAATTCTCTCCGCGTGCTGGCGCGAAAACGTCGTCGTCTGCGGCGACCGCGACGGCCGCGCCACGGCTTACGACGCCGCCACCGCCGAGTGCCTCGCGACCTGGGCGCCTCGGGCCTGCGGCCACGTCGTCTCGGTCGCCTCGCTCTCCCGCGCGACCTTCGCGACCGGCACGCAGGACGGCCGCGTCCGCGTCTGGGATCCAAAGCACGAGAGGCCCGTCGCCGACCTCGCCGCCCACGTCGGCCCCGACGGCGCCGGCGCCGTCGGCGCGATCGAGGAGCTCGACGACGGCGTCCTCTTCGCCTCGATGGGCGCCGACAAAGCCGTCAAGGTGTTCGACCTCCGCTCGCCGCGCGCGCCCCTCCGCGACTTCCGCACCCACGACGACTTTCCTCACTGCCTCACCACCCTCGGCCACTTTGTAGTCTCGGGCGCCGCAGACGGCGCGCTCCTCTGCCACGACGTCAAGACCGGCGATTGCTGCTGGGGTCTCGGCGCTAACCGCGGCGCTGTCAGAGCCGTCGACGCTCGCCCCGACGCCCTCATCGCCGTCGGCGACGACGGCAACGCCCTCCTCTGGGACTTTTCCTCCTCCTAGCCTCCTGCTTGGTCACATCACTTCACTCTTTTGCGGATAGGGGGAGGGCATCCCCGCTAGTACTTGTATAATTACTTGACCCCGGGAGGAAAGCGAGCCGCCGCCGCCTTTTTCTTGAGGGCCTCGAGAAGGAGACTTCTTTCTCGCAACGCCCCAACGGATGGATGGGGGGTGGAGAAGAGCTCCTTAACGCGGCCGAAGAATGTGCTTTCGGGGACTTCGCCCCTTCGCGTCTTACTTTTCTCCGCCCCCCGAAAATGCGCCGCCCCCCGATATAATACAATGAGCCGGGGTTCCATGAAAGCCCGCCTCCGCCGCCTCGAGGACCACCTCTCAACAGAGAGTCCTTGGCCGTTAGTACTTAGACCCGTTCTCTACTGGATTACCAAAGTGAAAGTTGGCCGAATAGTAATTGTGAGGAAGCTATGACACTTACCCCTGCACCACGTATCCAGTATCCCTACGTCATTCCCTTATCGCTAGTGAGGTCCCCATTATAGTTCTCACATCCCCATTTCAGTTCTCGCATGGTAGCAGGTGTTCGTTAATCTTCGGGATCTTGGACAGACGCTTCTATGCTGTGTGATTTGTGGTTCTCCTTCGCGCACTCTCGCCTTTTCGCCGCTTTTCTGACCTTTAAAATCCGGTTTTGCTATCGCAGTGAATTCCGTGCTCAGCACTCGCGACGCTATCTGCAATGTTCTTACGTCTGCGACGCTATCTGCATCGTTCTTACGTGCCACAACTGTTTTGCCACTATCGCCAACTTCTACCGCAGTCTATTCGAGTATGATGAGCGAAGCTCGCCGCTTGCTCCTCCAACGTTGGCTCATATGGCAACTTCGTTCTTGCGAATGCGAAAACGGGCCACTTCCTTATCTGCCACAGCAGGCTGGCATACAGCAGCCTGGTCTACCCGTGTTCGTTCCTTACACCGCTGGCGCGTCCGAAGTCTTCCTTCCATCTTCGCGTGCAGGACGCGGTCGTGCCCATGGCAACTTGCTCGCGCCACAACAACCAAACACCCGACGTTCGCATCAAACCTGTTTACGCATGTTTTTGCTTCTGTCGACTCCGACCATCGTCACAACCTGGTCACCATGCACCATGCAACATATCTGCACAAAGGCCACGTTCTCATCAGACGTCTGATACACCGCCATCATATACACCAGCCTGTGTTCCCGCTATCTTGCCCCGCTGCGATTCTCAGTGGCACGAATCGTCTAACGCACGTCATCCCAGGCACTTTTGTCGCTATTGTTCTTCAGACCTCGATTTTGCTGACAGTTTCGCTTATCAGATTTCCTGCAATGTCAACCACCGAAGGAACTTCAACGTTGTTCTGACTTTCTCGAATCACGCTTCCAAGCTCTCGTCTACTGTTGCCCGATTGTCACCTGTTCCTGCTGTTGCCCGATTGTCACCTGTTCTTCCACTGTTGCCCCCTTGTCCCCTGTGTTTGATGAGAATGCGCCGGTTTCACTGGGGCTGATCACCCCATCACGTGAACCGACCATTCTACGAGCTCATGAACTCCGCCGACCCAAAGAGAGAAAACAACAAAACGTGCACAACAAAGTCGAGCCAACCAGAGCCGACAAAACAACAAGCATGCAAAACAAAAAGCATGCAAAACAAAGTCGAGCCAAACGGAGCCGACCGCGCAAAGTCGACAAAAAGCGCACATTATTCAGAAACAAATGGAGAACCAACTCAAACCCACAATACTGGCGTTTTACCACGCACTGTCGGTTCTGTGTCATCTTGTCCTTCCCTTCGATTCTGTGTCATCTTGTCCTTCCCTGTACGTTAATTATTCTAGCTTTCGTTTGTTAGTTCATTATGTCTTCCTTCCCCTCTGTCTCGCCCAGCCCAAAAAATCCTGCACGTCGGTTACAGGCCCTTGCCACAGAATATCATTCCCTCGGTCAGCTCGGTTGCTCGGATGTTGTTCGCGTTCCTTCTACTTTTTCTGGCACCATCTGCCCTTTGAAGCGGGTCCACCGCACGAAGTATGAATCTGGCCGCTTCAAATCGTACACTGCTCATCTCGTTGTTCGCGGTTACACCCAGGTTCACGGCATTGCTTACCACGACACGTACCGTCCTGTAGATGTCATCTCTGCTTTCATACGAGACCCTGTCTGGCGTTGCTGTTCACGACTGGGATTTGCATAAGTTGGATGTCAGCTCCGCTTTTATCCAAGCTCCCGTTGACGAAGACATCTATGTCTGGCCACCCGAAGGTTATGCTCCTCGCCAACCCACCGATGGTTTCAAAATCATTTACACGCTCCGTCGCTCTTGGTATGGTTGCAAACAAGCTTGTCGTAATTGGTGGCTTTATTTGGCACGCTTTCTCGTCGATGACTGTGGCTTCGTCCGCGGATCTGGTGACACTTGCCGTTACAAGCTCGTGCTTAATTCTACCGTTGTCCTAGGTAACGTTCTTGTCGTTGATGATCTTCTTGTGGCGCACCCTCGTCCTTGCCTTGGTCATTACCCAGCCTTCTTCCTCCGTTTCCGAACCTTCACTGATGTTAACGAGCCTGATCTGACCACTTACGTTGGTCTCCGCATTACGCGTGCTCGCGCACAACCAGACTTGACTCCCGCTCCCAACGTTCTTCCTTTTTCTGCGGCTGCTTCTCCTGCACCTGGCTCCCCTGCTCACGTCTTCATGGCACGCATCCCTTTTCGTCGTATTGTTGGCTGTGTTTTATTTATCTCCATCATGACTCGCCCTGATATCACTTGGTCCGTCAATCAGTGTGCGCGTTTTTTACACAATCCTGGTAAACCCGACTGGCGCGCTTTATCCCACACTCTGCGTTATCTCAACGGTTCTCAGGCTCTTGCCCTTGTTCTTGGTCGCGATTCTACCCTTCGTCTCTGTGGTTATTCCGACTCCAGCTGGGCCGACGACCCTGATGACCGCCACTCCACTACTGGCTTTTGTTTTCTCCTTGCTGGCTCTATGATCGCCTACTGCTCCCGCTCGCAGTACCTCCTCGCCCGCTCCTCTTTTGAAGCTGAATTGCTCGCTCTTTACGCCGATACTGCTGAGCTCTCTTGGCTTCTCAAACTTTTTGATGACTTTGATCTCCCTCGTCACACGGTACCAATGTATGTCGATAATAGCACCACCGTCACCCAAGTTCGTCTCCAATGTCTCACGCGGCGCACCCGCCATATTGATATTCGCTTTTACAGCACCGCCGAATATCATCGCAACCACATCATTGATCTCCAACACATCACCCGCCTTGACAACCTTAGCGATATCTTCACCCGCAGTACGGAAGCTCCTTCCTTCCTCCGGCTTCGTGCTCGTTACCTCACCTCGTGACTTCACCCTGATATCTCCTGTCTCTTTCTGCCACACTGCCTCTCCTGACGTCTTTAAATGTCGACAAGTGCAGGCCAGTAAGTTCACCTAGTCCCAATCTCTAACCCCAGTAAGTTCACCTGATCCCAGTAAGTTTCGTATAAGTTCACCTGGTCAGTAAGTTCACCTAGCTCACACCAACTCCTTTGAGCTCGTCGCTCTCGCCTCCGCCAATCTAAGGCGCTTCGATCCGCACACGCCGCTAACCTTTGAGTTTACTCTAAAACCCCCAGTAAGTCACCTGGTCCCAGTAAGTTCACCTGGTCACTCAGTTCACCTAGTCCCAATCTCAAACCCCATTAAGTTCACCTGGCCCAGTAAGCTCACCTACAGTGCGCGTGTAGACGCCGGGAGGGGGCTTATCGGTATTGCGCAGCACGTGTGGGGTAGGGTGGAGTCGTCGACTCAGAAGAGCATATCCTCGGGGTTGCCGATCGACAGAGAGCCACGTAGAGCTGGACGTGACAGAAGACGGGCTTGGGCAAGAGGACGCCGACCTCGCGGGGCGTCTGGCCCTGGCTCTTGTTGATCGTTTGGCGTCGGCGGGCCTTAAGGGATACAGGTTGGAGGAGCCTCGGTGACACGACACGATCGATCATGTTTCTGGTACCGTTGCAGTGGCCGTAGGACGGGTCAAGGTTGCGAAGACTTTAAGCTCGCGATCAAAGTCAGCATGCCGTTGGTTGTCAGGGAGTTGAAAACTCTACTGTAAAGAGCGAGGCGTCGTCTTCCGACCCAGCCTAGTCAGCCGAAAAGAACTCCGACGCCTCGTCTCCGCGGTCATGCGCGCGTTGTCAGCATCGACAACATCGTTTCGACGGGGCGTGAGAATGGCGCGCTGAAAGAGCCGCCGCGGGTCGTGGAAATAGTCTGAGAGGTCGCCGTAGACGGCTTGGAGGATCAATACCTGGCTCGTGGGCCTACCTGATCCTTACCCTAAATCGAGGGACAAACAGACAGGAAAAGACAAACAGACAGGACCCCACAAACCCACCCACATCCTTCATGCTCCCCACACACACCCCCCCCCCTCTTAGGAGTCGACATTTAAAGACAAACAGACAGACAGACAGACAAACCCCCCACTCTTAGCAGTCGACATTTAAAGACAGACAGACAAACACGCACCCCCCCCCTCTTAGCAGTCGACATTTAAAGACAGACAGACAAACAAACAAACATCTGTCGATTAGTAGTTAGGACTGCTAAGAGGGGGGTGTGTGTGGGGAGCATGAAGGATGTGGGTGGGTTTGACGTCTTCCTTCAAGCTACTCCTCTGTGAGCGTCTCACTTACCCCTTTTTCCTTCTTCCTTTTCTTTCTTTTCCAGCACCTGTGTGAGAACCTCACTTACCCCTTTTTCCTTTTCTTTCTTTTCCAGCACCTGTGTGAGGAAGCCATGACACTTACCCCTGCACCACGTATCCAGTATCCCTACGTCATTCCCTTATTGCTAGTGAGGTCCACATTATAGTTCTCACATCCCCATTTCAGTTCTCACAGTAAGGGCAGCTTATTTGGCCCACTTTACGTTTCGGTCGGTGATATAAAATGAAATGGATTTGATGGTTGTTTTGCGGCTTGTATAATGTTTAATAAATGTCCGGGTCACGACTTGAACGACGGCGCGCTGATACGCGCGACTCCGAATCGGACAGCGACGACGAGTATTGCACGACCGAGATCGCCGAAGCGATAAAGCGTCGTCGAATCGCAGCGATCACCGCATTTGGTGCGTTTGACCGTGAGAAGCGCCCGGGGCCGACGGGGCCCAAGCTTCGTGCGTCGCGCAAAGAGTGGTATCAAAACGTGCGGACAGAGGGTCCACGAAAATTTCGACGTATGTATCGCATGGAGGTCTAGCATTTCAACGAGTTGCTGGAGTTGGTGCGGAGGGAGATACAGACGCAAGACATCGAGAGAGCCGTGCGTTCTTCTGGGTCCGAGGTATGCGCCGAGGTCCGACTTGCGATCAGCATACGCTACCTTGCTGGGGGCAGCTACCTCGATATCTGCTCTAACTTTGGGGGCAGCTACCTCGATATCTGCTCCAACTTTGGGGAGTCTCCGGCGGAGTTTTATCGATCGATTTGGAGATGTGTTGAAGCCATCAACAACACGTTCCCTACAGACTTCCTGCTGGACGAAGAGACGGAACTCGAGAAACTGGAGGCGGGCTTGGCTCGCAAGTCACACCTCGCGGTCCTTCGAAGCGTGGTGGGTGCCATCGACGGTTGCTGCATTTGGCTGCGGTAAAGCGTCGTCGAATCGCGGCGAAAGGTCCAGTCCCACCTTGTCAAGTCCCACCCCGCGCACTGTGCTTGAGGCGCTCCTCCGCGAGGAGGGGCTTCGGCGCCGTCGGCAGCGTTAAGTATAACGATAGCACTCTTCAAGTCGGAGGAGGCGGCCGGTGGCAGGGGCGGGCCGGCCGCCAGGGGGCGGAGGAGGTTTTTTAGGTGACGAGGCGCGGAGGTGGAGTCAAGAATGTAAGGAGGGAGTTGTAGGTTCCTGACGAGCTCGGGAACATCAGGATCGGCGGCATACAGGATATCGTCCACTGGTGGATCGTTCGATTTGCAGACCTTGGCCAGCCCCTCCCAGTGCAAGCTGGGCTCCTCGGCGTCAAGGTTTTGCCAAGACGGCGTTATGACCCGCAAAAGGTGGGCGTCTCGCGTCTGGACGATGGACATGACCATCCGCGATCGGCAGGGATCCTTCGACCAGTGATTCTTCGACGGCGACGGCGGCGAGCGAGCTTCACAAAGCGGGTTGCGCCAGCTCGGGGACACATCCTCAGTTGCGGCCGCACACGCTGCGTCGACAGATGCAGCCTCTGACTCTGCGCCCTCCGGCTCCGACTCGGCCGAGTCACTCAGTGTGAAGAGCGTGGCACTCGTTTCCACCTTCTCGAGCCAAGCCATGAGCGTGGACCAGTTCCAGGCCTTGCACCTGGGCTCCGGCACGCTTTGCTCTGCCGCCCGGCGCTTGATCTCCGCCATGAGGTGTTTGTTTTCCGGCCGCGAAACCTTCGGGGTCCAGCTCTGCATCGTCATCGCAGCCCAGCCGGGCTTGATCTACAGCGTCGGTGCCCGCCGCTGCGCTTCCTTCGTGGTCCTCGCCACGGTCGGTGTATTTGCTTAAGATTTTTCACTTTCGCGCCCTCGAAAATCCCGACCCAAGTCAGGTCCGATTATTTGAAAATCCTCAAAATATCCTGCCCTGATTATTTGGCCAAATTTCATTAAAAGCCAACTTTATCTCTGCAGAGAACGGGTCTTACTGCCCCAAGTTTAAAATAAGTTATATCCCGGAACTAATTGATCCGTTTGCCGCGACGAAGGCCTGCGGCAAAAGAAAGCACATCAACAACAATTAGTTATTGGATTATTCGGCACGGCCAGCGTCACTAGAAAAACTTCCACATACTATGTTGTGGGTGGCGGCGGTGTTGGCGGGGGTGGCGTGGGCGGAGCAGCTCCCGGCGTCGGTGTTTGAAATGTCGGACCACCTCGTCGAGATCTCGCCGCGCGATGAAGTAGACGAAGAAGACAGGTCGCAGCGGCTGGAGGAGTCGAGGTCGGTGTTCGTGGCGGACTTCCTCGAGCTCAACGCGTCGCGAATGATACCCGGGCTCGAAATCGTAATGGCCGCAGACATCGAGCTCGAGTCCGAGCTGTACATGCGGAACGAGGTGAACATAACGTCGACGCGCGGAAAGGTGTTTACGTTGGACGCCGGTTCTTCGAGCGACGAGAAACGGCGGGTGTTCAACGTCATCAGAACGAGGTTGTGCCTCAGCGACGTGAGGATGAGGGGGGGAACGGGAGACCCGGGGGCGGCGATGATAATCCAAGACTACTCGACGGTGTGGCTGCAACGGGTCGTTATATCTGCGAACAGAGTCTTGGACCACAACGCCCACGGCGGCGGAATCGCGCTCGTCGGAAGTTCGTACCTCTATCTCAAGGACTCGGCCATTGGGTTCAACGAGGCCGCTCACGGCGCGGCGCTCCAAGTAACCGAGTCGTATGCCTACGCCGAGAACACGGTCTTCAAAAAGAATACCGCCTCGAATAGCGGCGGGGCGATTTCCATGCGCGGAGACTCCAAAGCCCACAGCGCGTTCATGAGGTGCTCGTACTGCGTCATAAAGGGGAACGAAGCCAATTTCCTAGGATTTTTTCCGATGCCTGGGGGGGCCATCTCCGTCGAAACCGGCGCCGACTTCTACTGCGAGTACTCGCAGATCAAGCAGAACACGGGCATGAGCGACGTCGATGCGAAAGCTAAAAGCACCGCCACCGGCACCCTCTTCGACATCTCGGACGTCACGACCTCCACCCACCACTCCGGGATCGCGGAATTCACACAGGTCTCGTACGAGCCCTCCCCCGCGCCCTCCCTCCCGCGCACGCCCGGGCCCTCCGTCCCGCCCACCCCGCTCCCGACGGCGTTTCCCTCGACCGCCATGCCGTCCACGGCGACGCCTTCGCTCGTGCCCACGTCGCCGCCGACCTCCGAGCCGACCACCGCAGACCCGACGCCCCTTCCTGCCCCGGATCCGACGCCCGTTCCTGCCCCGGACCCGACGAGTTACCCGACGCCTCTCCCGACTCCTTTTCCAACGGCTTCGCCGACTGCGACGCCGACGAGCCTGCCGACTGAAGGGCCGACAGCCTGCCCGACTGTGACACCGACTGCGACACCGACGCTCCCGCCGACTGAAGGGCCGACGGCTTTCCCAGCCCCCGCGCCCACACCTATCCCGACGCTTTCGCCGACTGGGGGGCCGACGTCTCTCCCAGCACCCATGCCCACACTCATCCCGACACTCACCCCGACACTCGCGCCCTCCCAACTGCCCGCGTCAAGCCCCACAAACACCCCTGTTTCAGCCCCGTCGCTAGAACCCATCTCACTCCCTTCCTCCACCCCAACGAACGCACCCGCCCCAGCACCCTCTCACGACCCGACAGCCTGCCCCGCCCCCGCGCCTTCTCATGACCCCACCACGACGCCCTCCCTTGCGCCGACGAACGCCCCCGCCCTGACGCCCTCCGCGACGCCGACCGCAACGCCCTTCGCGACGCCCTCGCTCCCACCCTCGAACTTGCCTTCGAATCTCCCGACAGAAGACTCCTACGCATTCGACCCCTCAACCGCGCCGACACGCGCTCCCAAGTTGAGCCCTTCGACATCACCCACGTCTCTGCCCTCGCCCATGCCGACCACTGCAATCCCCAGCATCGAACCCACGCCCATCCCGACCTTGAGACCCACCAAGCCCGTGTTCTACACGCCCGCAAAATACCCTCCATCATCCTACGGCGGTTACGGCCACAAGGGCAAGAAGAAATCCTACAACAGCCCCTGGAATGTCGATAGGAACACCAAGAAGACCAGGCACAGGCTATTTTTCTAGACTGCACACGTACGTCCGACCGTTTTATTATATTTTCGGTGTTTCTTCCCTCGCGGTTGCGTTCAGGAACGATCTCTACGAAAACAAGGACAAACTAGCCAACTAAAGGCCAGCCCAATGCATGGGCCGTAGGCTAGACCCAGCGCCATGGCGCGTGGGAGTAGGGTCATCTGGGTGATGAGATGGGGGGGTTAGAAAGGGGAATTGAGGTCGAGTTGATTTGATTCAAAAGAATGAGTGAGTGAATTAAGAATGACTTTGAAGTGCTGGGGTGTCGCAGGCACCTCCCCCTTGGCACATAACTTTAACGCTGGGGGGGCGCCCCCGCTCACCAATTCCCGTTGTTCTCGCACCACCCCCAACCTCGGAAACGGCGGGCGCCCACGACACTGCCAGTCACACGCGTATCTCGCAGCAATGTGCCCCGCTTGCTATTTAGCTGTGAGAGTGGTGCGGCTTGTTGGAGTAAAGCGGGCCACCATCCGCTCGGCTCAAGAGTATGTAGGTGCTACGTTCTTTTTCAGAAGCAGGGCTTTAGAGACCAGGTCGATTGCTAAGGGGGGGGGGGGGGTGCGCGTGGGTGCTTGAAGGCTGTGTTGTTGTGTTGTCTGCAGACATTGTAGTTGGGTACAAGGGTTGAAGGTTTCGGTACGTGTTGCCACACACCTATCTGATGGAAGAAGGAGAGGTGTGGTGAGTGTTGGAGAATGATGCAGGAGGTGCGGACCGGAAGAGGACTGGCCGTGTTGGTGGCGATACTGGTGTCCCCGGCGAGTGGGGGGCCGGGGCCGCCCCAATATTACGTGGCTGGTGCGAGCGTGCCTGACATGCGCACCGATTTGTGCAATCGGAGCTCGGCAGTCGAGCAGGGGGATGTGGAGCTGTCAGAGAGCCTCGCGGGGTTGACCCTCCAGTTCCAGGCGTACGTGGACGACCGGGCGGCAATCGACTACGACGTGACGCTCGGGTGGTCGGGTCTGCACTACGAGATCGCGTCGGCGGTGGCAGAGGCCGGCGGCTTCGACTTTGAGATTTCGCTGCGAATCGCGTCGGAGACGAACGCGACGACCGAGGACATGGCACGGCACAACGACGCGGCGCTGAGTTTGACAATCATGACGCCGGAGCTCGCGGCAGACGGGTTCGTGTCGTTGACGATGGTCGACGCGTCTCCCGTGCTCGTCGCAAAAAAAGATGACGACAGCTCAACCAAGACGCTCGCGGTGAAGCTCCTTCAATTCAGCGAGCCCCTGGGGTGGGAGCTGTGGGTCGCTCTGGGGTGTTTCATGGTGGCGACGGTGCTAGCGTACGCGTTCGTCGAGCGCCGCAGCAAATTCGTCGGCGCGACGACGGTGTGCCGGTCGTCGCTCCACGTGAGCGGGGTCGGAGGTATGGAGGCGCGCACGCTCAGCGGGAGGCTCCTGCTGGCGACGTGGGGGTTCGTACTGATCGCTTTCGTCGCGTCCTACGTAGCCAATTTTGCGGCGATGCGCGCGGAGCGGACGTGCGACGACGAAAACGACTCCGCCGCCGCAGGAGCGTACGCGGCGAGCGACGTCGTCGCGACGTGCGACGGTCGTGACGGCATCGCACTCGTCGAAGCCGTCGACGCGGGCGAGTGCGAGGTGGCAATTGTGGACACGTGGTCCTACCACGTGGCTCGTTGCACGTCGGTCAAGACCGTCGGCTCGTCGTTGTACTCCGCCGGAGCAGGCTGGCTCGCGTATCCCGACGGCGCCAAGTGCACGTTCTTACTCTACCAGGTCTTTGCGCGCTACTTGCTCGCACTCGAAGCCTCGGGGAAACTCGACGCTCTGGCTCGGGACTACGTCGACGCGACGCCCGCACTCGACTGCGCGTCGTCGTCGTCGTCGTCCACGTCGAGCGCGCGCCCGCTCCAGCTGCAGCAGCTCCTCGGCGTCCTCGCGCTCCACGCGCTGTCCATCGTGGGCGCCCTTGTGGTGGGACTATGGGCGCTTCGACGAGAGAAGTCGCCACTCTCGCCGCGCTGGGAGCGCCGTCGTTTTAAACAAGACGACATCGACGACTACCAGAGCTCTGCGAGACCCGTGCGGGAGTGTCTCATACATCCAGACGCATCGCCAGGACCCCGGGTGCAGGCGGATCTTCAGTCGATGGCCAACCGGCTCGGACACGTCGAAGCCAGCCTCGAGACCATCGTTGATCTTCTCGTCGGCAACGCGCCGCCGCGGCTTGCCGTTTCCTCGGAATCATCCAAGTTCCTCAAGAAATCGATCTCGATGCCAGTCCCGGCGACGGAGAACAAAATACGACGACGATTTCCCTCGCTTCGCACCGAGCCGCTCACCGGTTGTGAGGACACCGTAGACACGGCCCGCGTTGACAAGGAAAAAAAAGAGCCCGCCTCCTCGAAAGGGGTGCATCGTAAGTTGAGCGGCGCGGCAAAAAAACCGCCCGGTCGCCAGGCCAGGTCATTGCCAAAGTTGACCCTAGAACAGCCGAGTGTCGAGGACGAAAAAAGACCAACGACACCGCCGTCGTCTACGACAAGAAACGACCAAAGACTCTCCCCGGCGGTTACTATGCCCGGAGAGGAGACGCGGCGATGGTCCTCGTCGGGGTCCGTAGTCGCGGGCGTCTCTCGACGCATGGCGATCTGATCGAGTGAGAATAATAACATCACGATGCTAAAAAAAGGGAGCGCGCGTGGGTTTGTTCGTAGTTCAGGCAGGCGAGCGTTTCTGCGTTTGTGAAGGTTCACCGCGAGTGCTACATCGAAGGCGGACGTAACCGGGGCGAAATCGGGGTCATCGCCTCGCCACGGGGCTGGCGAAGAGAGGAAGGGCGCCGCACGTACGACGACGCCCTCTGCCACCGGACGCAGGTGCGACGGAGTGTGGCGTCCTGCTGGGTGGGTCTACCCGAGACGGAGGCTGAGGGCGGTGAGGGCGCAGCGCAGTCGGCAAATGGCATTGCCGATCCCCCACTCGCGATACGCGCGACGAACTTGTACCGTCTCAGGATCGATGAAGTTGGCACAGCAGCCACTTTCTACCCACGTTCGCGCTGCGATTCGTGCGTCGCAGCTTTTGGCGAGTTCGGTGCATGCCGCACTGGCCTCACCGAAGGCGCTGAAGACGAGGCCAGCACCAGCGGTACCGTAGCTGAAAAGTCGCTGTTCGACGGGGAACACCGGGTGGGGGCGCTGCGCCAAGTGGGGAGATGGTTTTTTGGTCATCGATGCTGTGATTGATGTGCTGCGCCCCAGTGGACAGGGGAAAGTTGAGACGGGTGAAAGGCGCTGGGGGTGTAGGGCGTGCCCCAGGCGATCGTCTTGACGTCGTAGAATTGCTCACTGTCTGTTTGTCTTTAAATGTCGACTGCTAAGAGGGGGGTGTGTGTGGGGAGCATGAAGGAAGGATGTGGGTGGGTTTGTGGGGTATGAGGGATATGCCTGACGGGCGGAGATAAGTACGCGGGACCTAGTCGGGGTCATCGCCGAGGCGTGGGGCAGGCGAAGAGAGGACGGGCCCCGCCCGCATTTGTTTGTTCGGTCAAGGTTCCTCTGGAAGATTGTGCTAGGGTTTACTCTCGTGTTCACTCTCGCCAGATACGGTCACAATGCCAAACGGCGATGACGAAAAGGTGGGCGCCGCCGACGACGAAGACTGCAAGATGGAGGTGATGGACCGTGGAGACGACGTGGCCGGCGACGCGGTGCCTGAAAGCGGCGGAGATATGGTGGAGGAAGACGGTAAGGATATGGCTGGAGCTCAAGGTGATGACGTTCCAGATGGCTCTGCAGCTGCGGGGCCAGCTCCGGGAGGAGGCCTCCCAGATGGTGGTGAGGAGATGACGACAGGTGCAAAAGCAGGCGAAAAAGAAGACGTCGCCAATGGCGGATACGTCGCCGGTGGCGGCGAGGAGGCGACGGCGGCGGTGGTAGCTCCTCTCCGAGAGGAGGCGATCGCGGCGAAGGTCGAGGGTCAAAGCAGCACGAAAGACAGGGCCCCGGTCTCGAACGGGGAGGAACGCAAGCGGGGATGGGAGAAGGAGACGCTCAAGCTCGCCGGATACGAGTTCGAGGACCGCGAGGCGTTGTGGCGTCACGTGAGCGAGGTGCAGCGGAAGCTAGAGAGCGGTGCCGAGGCGGTCGCGACGGCCGAGGACGCGTTCTTCCTGTTCTTGCTGCTCGCGCAGCATCCGGCTGCTCACGAAAAAATGGCGCCAGGCGTTTGCAAGATTGGCTTCGGAGTGAACGAGGAATATCCAGAAACAAAATCTTTTTTTGTCGTGAGAACAGACGGGACGCGTGCCGGCTTTTCGGCGCGCAAGTGCATCGATGCCGTCTATGAGCAGGACGAGGGCCCAACGCTGTTCTCTAAGAGGCGCAAGTTCGACGACGCGCACTTCGAGAAGAGGGACTTCGAGAAGAGGGACTTCGTGCCGCCGCCGCGCTTCAATCCCGGTACGATCGTCACTATCAGTGGCCTCGAGGGCCAAGCCATCACATTTAGCGAGATCAAGGACGTCCTGGGCCAGTACGCTCTCGTGCGCTTCGTCGACGTCAACGAAGACCTCGGGACGGCCTCGGTCCGTTTCGACACTGCCGACGGCGCCCAGCGAGCGGTCTCCCAGTGCGCGGAGATTAATGGCTGCAAAGCCACCCTCGCGATCGCGACACCCGAGGAGGAGGAGCGTTTCCGCAAGAACTTCGAGCAGCGTGACCAGTCCAGGGCAAAGGCTTTCGGCGGACCACGCCACAACAACCCGTACTCTCCTCGCGATTCTTATCGCGGTCGCGGGTTTCGGGGAGGTGGTTTTGGTGGCCGTGGAGGTGGTCGCGGCCGCTTTTTCGGCGGCGGCACCGGCCGCGGCCGGGGCAAGGCCATTGGCCGCGGCATCCGCGGCGGTGGGCGCGGCATGCACTACTAATCCTCGACGCACCGTCGGCAAGAGCGATGCGACACGAATTATGATCTTTCTTGCCTCGCTCGTCGCGATCCTAGAGGGCGCAATGGACTGATTGATTGATCGATCGTGCAGTATCATGGCGCACGTCCCCGCGTGTTGTGTACAGCACCTTCTCCCATCGTCCCACACCACTAGATACTAGAAGAAAAGAAGAGAAGAAAATGTGTTGTTCGCAAGAATCTTCTTCTGGTGTGGAAGGCCAAGTCCGGTTCAACTCGCGCCACGCTGGCAAGAGCAGCATGCCTGGCAGCACCACGATGGTCATCGGCCTGATGTGGCCGGTGCTGGTGAGCCCCTTTTCGGTGGCGCCGCGGTGGCAAAGCGCGAAGAGCCGTCGGTCGGCTGTACCAATTGCGACCGCCATCGCGCCGGCCGCGGCCAAGACCGAGTTGTTGGCCGCGATCGACACGTTTCGAGCCATCAAGACGCGGGATGGTGGCGTCGCCGTGGACTTTGGCGTGCGCGGGGGCGAGTTGGACAAGGAGAGTCGCACGCCGAACAACCTGGTCGCGGCGCGCAAGTACTACGAGGTGTCGGAGGCGGCCGGGAAGGCGGCCGACGACGTCGTCGCGGCCGTCCATAACCTCGAGGCCTCTACCAGTCCCATCGAGCCAACCCGATTCTTCGGGACCGTCGAGGGCGCAGCGTGCGGGCTCCACGGCGGGTGGGCACAGCTGTTTACGACGGCGGCAGACGCGACTTTCGACGCGAAGTCGAAACGCGGCGACGCCGAGGTCTGCAACGTTGTCGACGCGCGCAAGGGCGAGATCACCAACGTTATCCAGTTTAAGGCTCCCAACCGGACGGTCGACCAGCTTCGGGTGAGACTCACGGCAAAGCCGACATCGGCGAACAAGGTCGAGCTCGTCTTCCGAACCGTGCGCGTCCGTTTTGCCAAGCGCTTCTTGGGCATTTTTAAGCAGATCCTCCTTCCAGTCCCCGCCCTAGCTATCTCGCGCCTCTTTTTCCTCTTTCGACCCAACAAACGACCCAAGCAGCCTTTTTTTGAGGTTCTCTACCTCGACGACGACCTCCGCGTCCAGCGCACTGGCGACGGCAACCTCTTCGTCCAGCGCCGCATCGACCCCGCCATAGCCGGCTTTTGATTGATTGGTAAACCAACCACCCCCTCGAGACTCTTACTTTACTACGACGCCGCCCGTCCGAGTTTTTTTCGTGTCGAAGAACAGCGCGATACGGGTAGATAAAACGATTCTTCTAGTCCACGACAACAACAAGGCGCGGTGGTGACGGGTGGTGGGTGCCCCGGTGATGGTGAATCACACAGAGGTAAGTCTGGGACCGTCATCGCCGAGGACATCGAGTTCTTTTTGTTTCGCGATCTCCTCCTCGAGAAGGGCCTTGGTATCGTCGTCGTCGTCGTCGTCGTCGTCGCCTTTGTCTTCTTCGTCGTCGATACGCTCGACTTGGCGAGCGATAGGGTGGTCGTGAACGACGTACTCCCACTCGATACGAAAGAGCGCCCACACGGTTCTTCGCAACAACTCGACGAGCTCGAACGCGAACATGCCCGCGCCGCGGGTGGGCGCGTTGCCAAAAACCGCGAGGGTCCAGACGAAGCGCAACGCAAAGTCGAAGAGAATGAGGAGGGCGTAGGCGTTGACGGTCGCAGCTCGCGAAAAGACGAGGGAGTCGCGCGTCTTGGAGGGGTCGAACGCGCCGCAGAGCGCGCCGCCCTTTTTGCGGTCAAAAACCCCCCAATCCATGAGTACGTCCCAGGCGAAGGTCGCCGAGGACTGGCAGATGGCGGCCAGCACAAAAAAAGCCCTCGAACCACCGCCGGGCTGCTTCTGGAGGTATCCCGCGTAAACGAGCGGGAAGGCGGTCGCGTACTTTGCCGCGTTCCACAGATTCTTCGGTTCTCGCGTCTTACGATAGACCGCGCAGCATTGGAAGAGGCGGCACCAGAACGGAAGGGCGATGGCCGAGGCGTTCAGGACGCTCGAGGCGCAGGGCCCGCGCCTTTCTTCCCACCACGCCGAGTGGTGGGGGGGTCGCGAATACGAATCCGCGAGGGTATTCAAGGCCACGCACGCCGTCACGTGGGCGTCGCCGAGAGCCTTGGCCATGCTCGTCGCGTAATCGGCCACCAATACATGCCAGAAGGTGACGGGCGCGAAGGGCGCGAGAAAACTGTCCCAGATGGTCGAAGCGAGCGAGTCGCGCGCGTGAGCCGTCTCGAAAGCCAACGTGTGCGCGTATTTCCTGTGGGCCGCCGCCCGCTCGGGTGCGAGATTTTCGGACGCGACAAAGAGGCGGCTCGGCGGGTACAAGAGGACCCCCAAGCACAAAGCGTGGGCGGCGACGTCGCACGCGAGCGACCACGTCGCGACCCGCCGTCCCGTCGCCTCTGCCACAAACGGCACGAGCCGCAGCGCGAGAATCCCGTCGAGTAGCCCGACCGCGCTTCGCACCTGCGTCCACAACGGCAGCGGACTCGCCGGCCCGATCACGAGCTCCACGCGCATCCCGACCCGCCTGGCTACTTCGACCACGACACCCCACCCCGCCACGGCGAACACTATGAGCATCGGCGGCCGCGCCGTCGCCGTCTTCCAGAAGATTTTCGCAAGAACATCCTGAGACGATTCCACTTGGCTTGCGATTATCACGTACACCACGACCAACGCCACCAGCACTGTGACTTCGCGACCCATCATCGATCGGCAGGGTTATTATTATTAATTATCCTTCGTTTTGATAGGAAAGCCAGCGAGGGTTTTAAAGGTCCGACTTGTAAGGGGGGAGGGCGCGCGCACGCGTGTTTTGGTGTGTTGTGCGGGGTACGAAGGAGGATGGATGTGGCTCAAGGGCGTAGCTGGGTATTCGGGGCCTAGTCGGGGTCATCGCCGAGCCGCGGGGCAGGCGAAGAGAGGGCGGGCTTTCAGCCTTTGTCCGTAGGTCGTCGTCGTGAGGGTTCCCTTTGAATACATACATACAAGAAGGCAAGTGACGACTGCAAAAAAAAAAGTGTATCCCGTGACGCCATCAGAAGATGGAAGGAGAGTGGAGGATGGTGCGGCGTCTGCATTGCTGAAGCAGAGGCTCATTGTTTTTTCGAGAACTGAGAGTGAAAAGGGTTTGGACTCGAGCCGGCGGAAGGCCTCGAGGAGATTATAGATGGATAATGATTTGGGTGGAGGGACGGCAACTGCCGTGGAGCTCAAGCGGGCAATATTCCGACAACGAAGCAGGTCGTCCGTGCTGGTCGTGGATGTGCCAGCGCCCAAGCCCACCTCCTCGACGCCGGAGAAGTCCAAGTCCAAGTCGCGTCGTTGTGGATCGACGTACGTTCTTGCACTCGTGCGTACGCGGGGATCGGCGTGCGTTCTCGCGCTTCTCGCGTGGCGGCTGCGGGCGTGGTGGACGGCGATTGGGCTGAGCGTGGTGGGATTGGTCCTGCTGCCCGAGGCATTGGGACGGGTGCTGAGTTTGCTCGTGAGCTCGCTCGCCGTGCACGGCGCGGTCTCCATGACGTTCCGGGGACTGCGAATCGTGCCTTGGCTCGAGGTCTCGGAGATGACTTCTCCTCCCAAGAGAGTTGGTGCGTCTGTCGGTTCGGTCGACGACAACGAGTCGGACTCGGGGGAATCTGTGGTGGGGGACGACGACTCTGATGACCTCGAGGAGACAGTGTGGCGGAGGCTCGCGCGAAGTCGGCTGCGGCTGGAGATTGGCATCAAGCGGTTCGCGATCGGGAATCCGCGAGGGTTACCGTGGTGTCGGGAGTGGTTTGTGTGCGCGAACGACGTCGAGATCGCAATATCGATGACATTGAGCGATTTGTGGCGGCTCCGGCACCTCCAATCGCATTGGAGTCCGGAGCCGCGGCACCAGCCGGTCCGGCCTCGCGGCGACGGCGGCGGACTGAAGTTTGGCGCGGTGCGCGACGACAAAGGGGGGTTTTGGCGGAATCGCAAGATGCTCGGGGTCATCACTGTAGACAAGTTCGACATCCGTGACGCCGAGGTGGCGTTCGAGCAGTGCGAGGGCCGTCTCAATTGCGTCGAGCTGGGGAGCGCGCTCGCGCGCGGCGAACTCGCGACGTTGGCGAGGAAGAACCGCGCGGCGCGGCTTGTTGTCGACGGCCTCGCGAGGCTCCGCGTCGACGTACTCGCCGCTCGCCATCTCGACAACGCGGCGCCAGAGCGGCGCGCGCCCTCGACCTTCGTCAAGATTTCTGTCCGCGGGCAGGTCCGACAATCGCGCACGGTCCCGCGGACGGCTAGCCCGGTGTTCGCGTACGAACCCCCCGAACCCTTCGTCGTGTCCGACCCGTCGGCCGTCGTCCACGTTGCGGTCTACGAAGACCGGGTTGGACGCACGACATTGCTCGGACAGTTCGCGACGACTCTAAAGCAACTCATTTCGAATCCCGAGTGCGTAGACGGCGGTCGCGCCGCTTCGATACACGACGGCGACAAACGCGTCGACCGTCTCGCCTGGGTGCCGCTGAGAGATGCGAAGTGGCGCCCCTTCGAAACTCCGAGATACCAGATCCATCGCACCAACGACCGCCTCGAGGCGTACGCATTCAAGGATACGAAAAACGGCCTCGAAATAGTCTCGAACGTCGCGCCCGACGCGGCCGCGCCCCTCGATGCCGCGCCGCCCACCGACGCCGACTTCATGCGCGACGAACCTGACCCTGCGCGCTACCCTGCAGTCAGACTGAGACTCCGCTGGGACCGTCATCATCAAAAAGTCCTCGAGACAGTACCTTTTTTCACGGCTCTCGAGAGTATCAAGATCTCGAGCGCCGAGACGGCGAGCCGGTGTGGGTCGATCGACAACGTGCGCGCTATGCTCGGCTCTTTTCCCTATTGGCTTGACATTACCGGGGGCCTCAAGATCGGCCGCGCCGTCGCCCACATTCGCGACCTCTTCCTCGGCGTTGAGGGTGAGCTCGAAGCGCGCCGACGCCAGCGCCCCGACAAAGTCCTCCTCGACGCCGACTGGCGCGCCGCGGGAAGACATGCAATCAAACTCAAAAACATCGACGTGGCATTCCCCTTCGCGAAGTCCCCTTCTTCTTTCAAAGTTGATGATGAAGGCGGTGTCCCGCACGTTCGCGGCCTGCTCACGCTCGAGACAGCAGCCATGCGGCTCGTTAGAGGTCTCGTCGACCGCCTCGTCTCGTCGCCGGCCAAAGTTAGCTCTTCTGCTGCCCAGATTGCGGCCGCTATCGGCTGGGGGGCACTACACCAACACACTACCGCGTCCTCATCGAGCCCTCCTGAGCCTGAGGAGGACGACAGCACTGGGGAGCAGCAGCCAGACGACGAATTGACGACGTCCGTCGTTCGTCGTGCGCGCGCAGCCAATCAAGGTATGAGCAGGCTAGCACTCGCCCTTGGGTTGACCAAGGCGACCGTCAAGCGATTCGACGCAAGGTCGCTCGGCGATCTAAACGAGCCGGTCGCGGCCGTCGGCGTCCTTGCCAAGTTGACTGGGAACCGCTGGAAGCCGCTGCGTTGCGTACTACGTGGCGCGACGATTTTCTATTTCGAGCTCTCGATGGTGGCGGCGGGTCCGGCGCGCCGCAGAGGCGAGGACCGCGTTATCGACCTGCGCCGCATCGTCGTTGATGTCGACGCCGCCGCACGAGGACGCAACGATACCGTAGGCGCGCGCCTCGTCGACGATGCCAAGTGCTTGGAGTTGTTGCTCAGAGACGACGACGGACTGGTCAAGACAACTCGTCTCCGGTTGCTGCGCCGCGACACCCAGACCGAACGAATTTCCGCAGCTGCCTGGGACGCCGAGGCGCACGATACCTTTCAGGACTGCCCAACTCGAAGTGTCCTGGCCTGGCACGATGCAATCAATGTCGCCGTAAGGCTCAAAGTCGCCCAAGCGCGTCGCGAGGTGGCCGCGATCATCGAGCGTTTTACACACAACCAACAACAGCTCCTCGACAAGGCGCTCGCCGAAGAACGAAAACAGCATGACGGCGGTGATAACGCGGTTTTGCAAAGCCAGGAAGATGCCAAGGAAGCGTATGACTTCGCGGCCAACCATCCCTCTATTTCGCTCCCAAAACCCCAGTGCGTGATCAACGGCGCATTTGAGCTCAGGCGTCGTGGAACTGACCTGGATAAAATCATGCTCTCAGAGGCGGCATCATTTAGCACGCGGCTCATCACCTCTGCCGCGGTTGGCAAGCTCTGGATAAATATCGCCAACACTGGACGCGCCGTCATATACTTGAACGACGGCTTCATGGCGCATAGGTTTTCTGGTCCCTTGGACAAGCCAATCAAAACGCCCTACCTCGCCGACGAAACGCGCGGTGTGGTCGTCATGACAACCGTCTCCGTTTCGCACGACGGCACCAGCGTCTTTCTCTCAATGGCTTCCGCGCACACAGGATTCATCTTTATGCGCAAAGAGTGGCGCCTCTCGCGAGATGGCGACGCGAACTGTCTCGAACAGAGATCGCGCTGGCCGCAAACCACTGGGGTCAAACCTTCCGGCCTCCTCTTTACCAAAGGAGGCGACTTTGATGTATACGTGCGTATGCCGCCGGACAAGGCGCACGATGTCGAATTTGTTGCAGCATGACTCTTTCTTTGCTCGGATACCTGTCGCGGTTATTTCTGCGTTTATTTTCTTAGAGCCGCGCTTTAATTAAGAGTGATGCGCAAAAGGCGCAACAGAATGAGGAGCACAAGAACGAGCAGGCGGCGACGTCGATGCTGTCGTTGATCACGCCCAAACGGCAGGAATGGACGATCAATCATGTCCAAGGTGTGGGACTTCGTGCGCCAAGGAATATCTTCCTGACTGCGTCAGCGCGAAGGCGACGCACGTGTGTATCCTGTGCTGGGAGCGCCTGCAGGTGACGAGAGACTCCAAGAAAGGCATATGGCAGACGACCAAGCCTCTTGCCCACATTTAGGCTGGGACGAGCTGGGCCGTCAACAGCTCACCAAGAAGGAGAAGACAGACGAAGAAAGGGAAGGCGTAACGACGGCCGTGGGCGTTGCGGCAGCGTCGAAGGATGAATCGCAGGTTGCCAACTACTTCCGGGCCATGCCCAGCCAGTCAAAGCTCACTGCCCTGATGGCGCTCTGGGCTTGGCACGTGCGAGACAGACAAAGTTGCCCTTACCTAGTGCGCACGAACAAGAATTCCATTGCGGCGGCCCAGATCAACTGTAGCGACCTCGTCGAGTGCGAGTTGAAAAAAGCCGGAAGCACCATCCTCGAAGACTCTTCGGAGATGGAGGTTGATGAGGAAGAACAAGACGAAGATACCGAGGTCTCGTTTCTCATCGACTACGGCAAGAAATACAGAATACCATCCCGTGCCGTTGACTCATCTTTCGGCCCGAAACGCGAATGAACCTTGGAGCACCAGACCCAGGTAATAGCGCGCAGCAGGGTGCACGGAACTGACGGGGCCCGGGGCGCGGCAGGGTCCGTACCAAAATAAAACTAAAATGAAGTGGAAAAAAAGGTGGCGTTCACTTCACCAAGGTTCACGATCGTCACTTAGGGTGCCCTGACCAATTCGGCAGTATCCCACGAAAAGAAGCGTGATGGCCAGCCTCCTACTAAGCCACGGCGTCCCTGAAAGACCGGCCTCTCTTATGCCACCGCCGCCGAAAGGGGGTGCTGTAGGTTTATATATGACTTTCTTGCTCTATTAAGCCAATGCGCTCGCTGCAGGATCGGCGATTTTGGCCTTTTGGGCCGCGGAGCGTGGAGTGATATTGGGAGTGGAGTATAGGACGGTGCCATTGTGCGCATGCAAATCGACGCGCATGTTGTCGGACGTGACGTGGAAGGAGGCGAAGCCCGACTTGAGCGTGAAGGGCATCGGCTCGTAGGTCGAGCCACCGGGACCCGCGGCGAAAAATTTGATGGATTCATCGGGGTTCTTGTCGGCGTTGGTGGGATCGTAGCAGCACTCCATCCCGTTGCCCGCCACGATATACTGGACGCCGGTGCCGTCGTCAATGTGACCCAAGCAATGATCGTGACCGCTCATATAGTGAGCGCCGACGGCCTCGAGCTGCGGCCTTAGGGTCTCCACGAGCTCGAATGTTGGGCCGTGCGAGCACGCCGACCACACGGGATAATGGCCACCCACCCAGAGGTAGTCCGCCGTCGAAGCGTTGAGCGTCGCGCTCAGCCACTCCCACTGCTCGAGCGCGAGCCCCGCGTCGCGCGCACCGGGGGGCTGCATCCACTGGCCGCGGAGCCCGAAGCGCGCGACGTTGTCCTCGGTGGCGCCCGACGCGATCACGGTGTCGAAAAGGACAATCTGAACGGTTACGCCGCCGGCGTCGAACGTCTCGTCGTGCCAGTAGTAAGGAAACTTCCACCGCGCGGAATCGTGCGTGTAGGCCTGATAGAATGTGACGTTGTGGGAAAACGGAAGACGCTGCCGCAGGCAATCTGAGCCGACACGTTTCCCTTCCAGTCGTGGTTCCCCGCGATCACGTAATAGTCGATCGCCTCGAGCGCCGTGCCGTTGTAAACGTCCTCAAACGTCGTCTCAAACCGCGACGATTTGTCTGTGCCTTGGATCCCGTCCGCGTAGAAGTTGTCCCCGAGCAACAACACGAACGCGGCATTGATCTCCTCAGCCACGGTCTCCATGCCCTTCGCGTCGGCGTACTGCCCAGAATTATCGTTACCCCAGTCCCCGACGGCCAGAAACGTGTATTCCGCCGCTGCACTCACGGCGCCGCCCAACACGCACAAGGCCAACTGCATTTTTTATTCTTGACGAGCGGCAAACCTGTCGAAGTCGAGCTTGATTGGCCCAATTCGTCCAGAGATATTTCCGTTGAATCTTTGTGGTTCCTACGTAAAAGCACAACGGAATAAGAGTAGCGAGGGGGTTTGGCGCAACGCGTGGAAGGAATCCTTGAGCGTGGCTGTGCGAGTAGACAAAGTGCGTTGATACGGACTTTCGCTGCGTTCGATCTCAAATATGGGCCTCTTCGCGACGGCGGGTATCGAGGCACATCTCGGCTTGTCGAGGTCATCCTCAACACGGTGAGCCCATTGCGAATGTACGAGTTTTTCAATCCGCGGAACGCACACACACAGGGCGTGGGTTTTTACTTGTGCATCATATTGTAACTATTTGAAGGAACCCCAGCTTTTCATCTGCTTAAAATCATCGTCGCAGTTTCGTCCGATAATAGTGTCTATTGTCATAATTATCGTGGCCTTTCGCACACTATTTGTCCAAACTTCAAGGTCGCTTCAGAAAGTTAAAGCTTGAAGCGATCGAAACAAATGCGAGCCTTCCAAGCAACGAGTTTGAACCTTCGAGAGTTTCGCCAAAACGAGCAGTAGTTTGAAACTGGAGTTTTCAGTTCCATTTCTGCCTTTCTAGGGTCTTGGAGTTTTCAGTTTGCCCCTACACTGGTGCTTTCAGAGGAACTGCTCCGCCTGTTTCCCTCCACTTTTATATCTAGCGGATACTCCGGTCGGCCTGGACTCATTAACCCGCCTTAGCTCCAGCGCAGCATCGCGACCATGCTCCTTAGACTTGGGTAGATGCACGTCCTCGACCATGTAACCGCGCAGGGATTGTTGCTCCTCAACAAGGCGCTGCGTGACACTGGCGGGCAGTCGACGTTGACGCGCCTTTCCAATACATCAAAAAGCCTTCCGTGAACAGATCTCGAACGGCTCTATGCGCTCCAAGCCCAGACTTCTGCACCAGCTCAGCTGGCGTTTTGTTGTCCACGAATCCATGATCCCTCTAGTGGGGAGCGCTTTACTTAATTAGGGCTGCTAAAGAAAACGATGTTTTGCTCTCTTCGTGCAAAATCCCAACGAACCGCAGCCGGTAGGCCATGATGAGGCACTTCTTTGAGGATATCAAACCCGGATAGGCGCCATCTCGCTTGGCGGGCGTCAAGAGAACCCAACAAAGCGAGAAATCACATCATGAGCTTGCACCAAATTTAGACTGTGCTGCCAAGTTTTCAACAACAGCCACGACAATATCCTCGCGCTCCTTCACCTTGGCTCTCTCGCCTCCGCGCGCAGAAAAGTCCCCATCGACCCTCCCAGATAATGCGTCAGCGCTCCCACGCCCTCGCGTGTATTTGCTACCTGTTATTGATGGTTCGACGGGTGGCGGCCAGTCTACTGCCGTTTAGTTGTAGTTTAGTTAGTTTGCGATGGCTTATACTCATCCACCCTTCGATGTCTAGTACATTTTACTCGCGCTACAAAAGAATATGAGCGCATTATTTCGGTTTGTTGATGGCGCCTCCTCTTCTTCGAGAGAACAAACCCGTGAACGAGACTCCTTCGTTCTTGATGCGCTGCCGGTCCCTCGACGGTCGCAATGTAGATTGGGAATCAGGTGTGCTCATACCATGTTTGTCGACAGGAAGACTCGAAGGCAGGAAGTCCTTGCGGATCTGAGCGAGTTCAGCTTGCCGCCTTCGACGTTCGGCCTGGCGCTCAACGCGTTCGCTTCTCGTGTTATACCAATACACCGACACATCATCCATACCCACAGGTAAAACCAGCGCTTTGACGAGAATATCGAGCTCTTCGTTGATCTCGTTGACGCGTCCTTCGGCATTGAGCCCGGCGCAGTTGTCGTAAAGCAATAGCCGCTTGACAACAAGCTCACACTGCGCCTTAGTCTCTACAACCATGTGGTTGCTTTGGTTCACGCTCTCAGCTGCGGCTTTGTAGAAGGCATCGTTGAGAGCGCGAACGAAACTGATTGGTGTTGCCAACAGAGGTCGCGCAACGAGCGACCGCGAATCCTCTGCGAGCATCGCGGGCCATTCTCTGGCAATAACGCAGAGGCGCTGGCGGGCCTTATCCCGGAGGCAGCGATACGCTTCTAATCGCGACAACTCTTCGGCGACCTCCCTTTCAAACACCTCCTCATCGTCGCTGTCGGGTTCGATTTCGGGAAGCGAAAGCGAATGCCGGCGCCTGGTGCCGTCGCCACGACGAATCAAGCCTGGAGGATACGCGATAATGGCCGCAAGTACGCGATGACGCGATCGGAGGCGCAATGAGCCTTCTCGCAGTTCAAAGGCGTGGCCCGCGCGCCGAAGGAGCCAGGCAGCGAGGTCTGCGCGATGCGACGTCCCCGTTACGAATCGTAATGGCTGCGTCCCGCCATGCGCTTCGACTTTTTTGTCGTTTGGTAGCATCATGCGCAAGTCAGCCGGCGACAGGACGAGCTCTGTTGCTCGCAACGCTTCTGGAGCATCTAAGATGATCGCCTCGACGACGAGGCCTGGGTCTTCGAACTTGAGGATTTTCCCCAATGCTGCAAAGATTTCCAACACCTGCGCGTCGGCCCGCTGAGAGATTGGTGCGCGCATCGGAATTGGCTGCTTTATTGCGATGTGACACAACGATCTTTTGTTTTGCTTTTCGGAGAGCAGCCGGGCGACAGCACGGCCGTGGATGGCATCGAAGTGCAGCATCCCAATGCTGTATGGCGTCTGCGTTTCCAAATCTATACTCACGCGCCCGAGAAGCCAGTTGAAGAACGTATCGTTGCCGCGGAAATCGCGAGCCATGATCATCTCCTGGCTCGCTCCTGTAGCGACGCCGTGGGCGTCAATCTGGCTATCCCGGCTGACCAACATCGCAACCTGGGCCCGAGGCACCGTCAATGCCGATCTGCCCATTGAGCAGTTTTCCTTGAACGCTGACCGGCCCATAATCGACGCCTCACTCTTCGAGACGAGGCAGCGGCGCACCGCCGTATGCCGCGGTGCATCTGGCTTCGATTCTGACAGAAGAGACACCGCAAACTTTGCAAGCTGTCGATACACAGCTTGTTCTTTTTTTCGAATTGTCCCCTTTGGAGGTCGAACAAACCGTGCATTGGCTTCTCGCAGGGCATCCTCACGCTCCGTTGTGGGTTGCTGCACGGCGGGCGCAGCTAAATAGTGTGTATAAAAAGCGCGCCCTCGTGCTCGCTCGTCCATCATGCGCTCGACGCAATCGGCAACGACTGTTGTCCATCGCCCATCGTCCTGGCCGTCCTGTTGACGGCAGAACAGGCGTGTCATGTCAAGAACCGCCGGTTCAAATATCGCGCCAGCTGCGAACGCCTGTGCTCGTGCTGCGGTGCATTCGAGGACAGTGCACGCAGCTACCGGCAGCTGGCATTGGCATGCGTGAGAGACGACGACGGCGCGCCAGAGTAGCCAGGGGTGCAGCCGCGTATCTTCAAGGCCATGCAGATCGTCGTACACGCCGTCACAGTCTTGGGACGTGCGTATCTCCTTCACACGTCTGTCGAAAGGGTCGCTATGATCGCCTACTGCGTAGGCCGCGTTACGCAATTCGAGAATGGCTCGTATTTCGGGTGTTGCTGCGGTTGGTTCCCGTGCGCGGCACGTACGTTCGAGCCAGGGATGCATCCTGACGACGCGGCGAAAAGCACGCCGCATCCACCGCTCACGCGCGGCCTCGACTCTCGCAACACGCACATCCCACATCGCAGTCCGTGCGGCTCTGTAGGCAGCGCGCGCCGCCTGTCGTTCGACGTCTTCCTTCAAAAGCTTTGCTGCCAGGATGGCCCCAACGTCGTCAAATTTCTGGTTGCCAGGGCACACAATGACCGCGTCGCCATGGACGAGACGCTCGGCCTCATCTTCGTCTGTCGCGTACCTGGCACACAAGTGTGTTGCGCGTTCATTGAACCACCGGCCTTCCTCAGAGTCCAAAACATAGAGTCTCGTTTTGGGTGGGAACCTCGGTCCGCCGAAACCAAGGTTGCCGGTGAGCTCAACGCTAAGAACGTTGCTTCTCTCGGATGCTGACATGATTTCCCGCATGTCGCTCTTGAGAGTGGCGGCGCGGAGCTCTACGGGAGACATCTCAATGTCGAGGTCCGCTGCAACCCGCATTGCGGCTGCATTGACCACCTTTCCCGGTCGCTGAAAGAGCCAGGTAGTCATCGCCATCCGTGCACCTGATCGCATCATCACCGAGAGTGTATTCTTTGGGTTAGTGGTGGTGTTCTGCGTCGGCTCCATTGGCGTACTCTCCGCCTTTGTAGGGGGAGGCAGAGTCTCCTCCCGTGGCGAAGGTAAACTTCTCTCCATTTTTGCGTCGGGCTCATCGATGTGAAGTGTGTCGTTTTCGACGAGATCATTTCCCGAAGCCATTGTCGTGAGCTGCGCCGCGCTCGATGGCTCGTAAGCATCGAAGGAAATATTTCCCTCACGCCACTTGCACCGGACAATCCACGGCAGACCGGCAAGAATGACGACACGATTCACCACAACACGGACGGTGGACCACAGCCACTCCGGAAGTGGCGTTTGTGCGCGGCCGCCTTCGAAGCGCAGCACTGTATAAGCGTCGTCGACGAAGAGCCGGCTGAGTGAGAGACACAACGCTCGTCGGATAATTTGCGTGGCCGCGGTGGCCTCTGTTTGTCGCTTTATCTTGCGTTTGCGAGTTGTTGCTTCGCTCCTCGCTGAGCTCCGGCGCAACGCTTTCGCAATCTCGAGCACGGCTCCCGCGTCGGCCTCGGCGTCGATCGCTTGTTGGTGGGCCAAACGTGAATCGAGCTCCAAACACTTCCGAAATTTGTGCGCTACCCGCGAAGCCCCATCCTCGCGTTCCATGTCAGCGAGCTCGCGCTGCCGCAGTCGGATCCGCGTGTCATACTCCGTTTCGCGAGACAGCGACACAACGAACTCGCCACGGACGTTGAGCCGCACTTGCGCCGTGTAATGGCCACCTGCGAAGGTCCAGGAACCCATGAACGCAAAGCCGGTACGTGGCCGGTTCCGACACAGCGGGCAGAGCGCGAGGCTTGGACGAATACTACATCCGACACGCTGGCGTTCGCGCAGTGCAGCGCGGAGGTCGCAAGCGAGGGCGCGAGGTCCTGGTTCGCGGAGCGGCGGAAACGTTGCGGCAGCCCATTGCTCAAATTTCCGGAGGGCTTCTAGTGCCGTTTCAATTTGCTTGAGCCGTCGGTCCCGGTGAAAGCCCGTCGGCCGACCCGTGGCCTCGTCCTCGCTGTCCATGAGTTCAAGGCGCTGGACAAGAAACTCGCACAACTCATGGCGTTGCTCCGTGTTGACGACAAGGCTTGTGTTCGGAACATATCGCTCGTCGTCGACGATGGGTATCCGGTGTTCACATTGTTTGAGCGCGCTGAGGCTATCGTTGTATGCGCGCGCTACACGTGCCGTGCCTTTGACGATGTCGAGGAGCAGCGCTACCGAAAGATCAAGTGTGAGTGGCGGGCCGCGGTAGTATGTCGCCAACTGGTTGGATTGGTCTGCTGCCACGGAGAACATGAGCTGGTAACCGCCGGTCGCATCTGCGAAGATGCGGATGAGGCCGACTTTCTGAGAAATCGTGGTCGTCCGCGAATAGATCGGCCCGCGATACTTGGCGCTCGCAAGATCCTCGCAGAAGATGAGATGCGGTCGTTCGTTGGCGAGCGGCCGTCGCCACCACGCCCTCTCACCCGGGAGGCGCAAATCAAGGCGCTCGAAGACCGCGGCAATAAGTGGGGCAGGGTACCGATTAAGACGCACCGCACAGAGCATCTGGGCAATGGCTAGATAGCTCTCGTCACGCAGGAAGCTCTCAACCAGATTGATGAGCGGCACAGTGATGTCGTGGGACTCGCCAGTCTTCGTCTCATAGGTTTCGATGCGCAAATCGCCCCAGGCATCGTAAACGCGGGCGAAGGCCTCGCGGTCCGCGATACGGATCACTTTGGCGAAGATAAGCCCTCCTCGCAGGAAGGAGCGTCCGGCGACTGCCGCGTCGATCCACCACCGGCCACATGGACGCCCGACACGTGCCATGTTCGAGGGTAGCTTCTGCTGAGCTTGCTCGACAGTGTCGCCGGCGTCGAGCATGGTGGCAACGCGGTCGGCATCCCCGTGGCAGAGACGTCGTTCAAGCGTTGCTCTCCGTCGCAGGATATTGAGTCCGCGCACATTGAGCGCACCATTGAAAACATCGAGCGTGAGCGATCCATAGAGGATTTCCGCAATCTCCTGCGCGCGTTTCTTGCGGGCGCGCGACACAGTCGCCAAGCTTCTTGGCTTGGTCGACAGCACACATGTTGCTGGCGGAAATACCGTCGGTTTAAAGAATAGGTTCAGCGAACCGAGGGCGACGTATCGGATTGCGAGGTCTGGCCTGCCGGCCGCGCGCACGATTTCGGCCACTTCGACCGGCGAGACGACAAGCTCTTCTCGCTCACCGGGATCGGCACCCGCGCGCTCGGCAACAAACAGACACGTCCCTTCGACGGGGTCCTGGCTCAGCGTGATAAGAAAGCGCTTAGTCGACGGCAGCCTCTTGGCTACGAGAGCGTACCTTGAGGTCAGACGCACGGTGCAAATGCGGCGGAAGGCAGCGTTCCAGAAGCGTCGCAAAGGCTTAACAGCGCGTGCCGCAGAGCCTATTGCGGATGTCCACTCACGAGAGCGAAACACGAGCTCGCGGCATCCATGGCGTTTGCCAAATTTTGCCACTTGCGTCAGCGTGAGCTGGGAGATCGCAGCGTCCAAAGCAGTGATCCTACGCCGGCGTGCAGTGTTCGCGGCGCAGTCGGCAGACTCGAGGTCCATCGTCGCGCGCTCGAGCGCCTGCCACGCCTGTTCGAGCTGCAAGTCGGCGACAGTCGACGCGTGGCGCGCCGTTTGTGCCTCGCCCATAGCCTCGCACATGTTGTACCGCGCGCGAATCTCCACTTTAAGAGCTTCGTCATTCTGTCTCTGTCGGGCGCGCTTGCGCCGGAGCGTCATCCAATCGTTGCCGTTCTCGAAAGGGTCGTAAACCTGTCGCCAGTCTTCGTGCTTCGTTACATCTGCGTCGTCGAAAGCGTCAATTTCAGCCTTGCTCCAGGCGATCGCGTTGGCTGTTTCAACAACAGCCTGTTGGTACTTCAACCACGTCTCGTACACATGACTCTCGGCATCGGCGAAGTGCATGCATGCCGCAAAGCAAGCACGGTCCGCAGCGTCTCGCGTGTCCGCAGCGCGGCATGCCGCGAGCATCGCTTTCGTGGCCGCGCGTTCGCAAGCCAGCTTGAGTCGTAGCGCGTCATCGCGCTTATCAGCCAAGACCCGCTCTTCGCGCAAGGGCTCCCAGCGGTCGCGTGGCCACCAATTAGGAGAGTCCCCAGGCACTCTCGCCAAGCGGGCGAGTTTTGGAATTTCATCGCGCTCCTGGGGGTCTGGATAGAGTTCATCAAGAGATTTGGTGAGCTCCGCGTCAATGAGCGTGCGTCGTAGCATGGCCTCAGTGAACTCCATCGAGCATGTCTCTTGCGTCGCAGGGTCATAGACCGACACACGCAGGCATTCGGGCGGCCGCCGCACACTCGCATAGTACTTTGTCTCGTTCTCAGTCACGGCGTCGTCAACAAGTGGCGAGTAGTCGAGTCGCAGGTCGCCCGTGGCCTGGTCTCTCGCGAAAACGGGTCGTGCAAAGCGTGATGGGACAGGCGGTGCCTCTGGCATGTGCGTGTCCCGTCGTGGGACCCAGTGCTGTTCGGCCGGGCGACACACTCTCCGATGGTCGAGCGAGTAGACGAGCACGTAGCATCGCACCCCATCGACACGCGTTGTCGCAATATGCGAGGGTGTATTGAGCTTGCGGGCTGCCCGTATAACAGCAGTCGCACCGCACGTCCGGACAAAGTTTTCAGCGACGTGTCGACACGCCAACCGCCAGCTTCGTTTTGCGGCGAGGGCTTCTTTGACGCGCACGCGGCGCGCTTTAGCGCACAGCCGAACGGCAATGCCGCGAGCCATGCGCGATATGTGTAGCCCCAGCACCTCGGCACGGTACCGCTGGTCGAGCAGCGTCTTGGCCCGCTGCGCGTCGACCACTAGCCGACCGGCGCCCCGGAGCGCGTTCGCTTCCTCAAGCAGCCCAAGCATGCGCGTCGGACGCATGCGGATTAGGCCGCGTGCCGCTTCTCTCCGCAGCTTACCGGCCAACTTCTCGCGACTTGTCTTGCGCTTGTCGCCCTCTTCGCGCAGTTTCCGGTTGAACAAGTACGTTCGCAAGGCCGGCCCTATATGGCCCACGCCCTTCCACTTGCCGTAGTCCGGACGACAGAAAACACCCGGGATCACCCCATGGAGCGGTCCGCGCTCTTGTCGGATCATCACCTTGGCCTGGACATCTTCGTACACGGCCCAGACAACACGAGTCTTTGCTTTGTCCAAACGATGGCTCGAGTCGCCTTGTTCGTCTTCTTCATCCTTATCGGAGTCAGACGCGTTGTCGTTGTCATCCTTCTTCATCTCGTTTGCCTCGGTTTGTTGAGTTCGCGACTGGTTCCTCTTGATCTCCTCGTCGATCACGGCGAGAGTCTTCTTGATGCGGACCACATCCAGCACGTGCGTTGCGCCGCTCTCGGTTCCATGAGTCGAGCCAAGGAGCTTCATCGAGCCGTGCCAGGAGATGACTTTGCCATCGCGATGGCGACCGGCGCGGCTCGACGGCGTGCCAAAGCTCGTCGGTGGGTCTGGAAGCGGTGGTAGTCGCTTCTTGCCGTCGTTGACCGATGGTCCTTCTTGCAGCAGCAACGACGATGGTGACCCGCTATTCGTTTGGCGTTCCATGAGAGAACTGGACCATTGTTCCTCTTCGTCGACCTCGTTGTCATCTTGGTCCTCGAACACGTTCGGCGCGACGAGGAGCGGGTTGGCTCTGAGGCTGAACCCGACGTGGAGCCGAAGCGGTACGACCTCAGCCAGCCAGTTGAGGTCGGTGGCCATTTTGACGAGATAGTTTTGTTGTTCGTAGAAGTAGGAGGGAGGCGGCGGAAGGTCGGCTGCGATGCGCGCGCGCACAAGATCCTCGAGCTGCGTCAATGGTAACGAACCACGAGTCTCGATGATGTTGACCCCACCGTAGGTCTCGCGTTCGACACGCGGCGGCAACTTCTGGACAAGCACGCGGCGTTCCAGAGCAACACGGGGCTTTGCAGCCTCGTACGCGTCCTCGGCTGCTTGCCGTGTCTCAAACACACCGAGATATTTGGTCACACGGACGCGCCGTGCGGGGATCGCGCCACGTTGGTACTTCTTGTATTTTGACCTCAGCGGCGGAATCGCGTCGTGCAGCTTTCGACCCTCGGTCTCGATCGTCGAGATCCAGACCGTCGCGTGTACTTTGGCCCTCTGCGTTTTGTTGGCTCCTTTCGAGCGTGTCAAGGCTGCCACGGCGCGTTGCCGGAGCGCCACTTGCGAACGCCACTCAATGATAGCCTCAGCTGCTTCGACTGTCGCGAGGCGCAGACGGTCGAGCATGACCAGGATAGGCGCCACGATTGACGCTAATTGGGTCTCGCAACGCTGATCAATGGTGATGACCGTGCTTCCGTCCTCAAAACCTTCTTCTTTGTATTCGCCTTCTTCGCGTTTGTTCCCATCATTTATTTCCACAATGCCGTCTTCTTCGATGTAGCGCTGGTTCGCCTGGTCGGTGATCTCATGGAGCTGATCGAGGATTTGCTCGCGTTGCAGCACTGCTTCGAGTGCCTTCACGTCGAGCTCTTGCTCCTTGCGCAGCCGCCAGCCTACCCACTTGTCTCGTTCTTTCAATGAAATGTAATAGTGGCGGCTTTGGCATTCGGCTGCGCTAAGAGTGCAGCGAAGCAACACCCAGTCCTTGCACAGTGGCGGAACTTGATTCGCTTTGATAGATGTTGGCACGACCCTGTCGATCGTCGCGCTCAGAGCCCGCGCATCTTCAGCCGGCGCCTGCTGGGTTATGTTTGGAATATTCAAGACGGGACATGTCGAGTGGCTCGTCACATCGGATTGACTTGTCGCACCGCCCTCGACACATGTTTGTTGTGTTGGTGCCGGTTGGTGTTGTAATTGGACGGCGTCCTCGGCCTCTGTTAAGCTTTTTGAGACTTTCTCGAGCTTGGCTCGGAAGCGTGCGACTTCGCGGTCCTCGTTGGCTTTCGCGAGATCTTGACGGCGCTTTCGCGCCTCTGCGGCGCACATGCGCCCGAGCATGGCGCCAATATCGCGCATCTTCTCAAAATCGCGGCCGAGAGGATCAGACTCGATTGGCCACGTCGTAGGAAAGTCCACCAAATCGGTCGTCCCGCCAGACACCAAGCTGCTGATCCCCGATTCGGGAGATTCTAGGATCGTGGCGCGATACAAGACGATACCGTTGGCATTACTATAGCATGCGAAGCCACATCTCTCGCCTGTTCTGGAATAGTTCCCGTTGACGGCCTTCGTCCCCGAGCCGGAAACCTCGTAGAAAGGATGTGTCGCGCCGCCGAGGTCCGCACCGCCCTTCTTCTGGCTCAACTGGTAGCCGCCGGCCGTGACCTCGACGGCGTTCCCGCCTCCAAGATCGCACCAAATTTCCTTGTGGAGTGGTTTGCCGGTGACCAACGCTCCGTGGTAGCACGCGCCTCCAGCGGCACGGCTCGTGTCGGTCGCGACTGGGACTCCGAGGATCCAGACTGGTATCGGTCCGTCTCCAAGGAGTCGCGTCTGGTTCGCATCGGCGACGAGCCCGAGTTCTTCGAGTCGCACACGGGCACGCTTTGCCTCCTGAAACTGCACCTTGGAGGCCGCCTCGAGCTTTGATAATCGAGCTCTCGCCTCTGCTCGCTTCTCGACGGGCAGAGGGTGCTCGGCTCCCGGTGGTGCGTTGATTTGGTCTATCAGTTCGCGAATCTCCATTTCAGTAGCTTCAGCGCGTCCAAAAGCCTCGACTGCCGCTTCCTTTGCCGCCGCCTCCATCCGGAATTGTTCTTCTTCGCCCCGGCGCAGCGCAACATAAGCCTTGGATGCCGCGCGCGACGCCTCGGTCCCAGGAGACCGCGGTGGGACTGCCTCTGCGACCCCACGTGATTGTACAGGATTCAAGTCCGCCATCGCGGGCGCGCTAGCGATGATGTCGGTGGCCTGCCACAATCGACGCTCCAGACCGACGTCGTTCCGCGCATCGGCCGGGTCATCCGGTAGCAGGTGTTTGGCTCGCTTGAACCGATCCACCATTGCTTTCGCTTCGTCTCGCAAGCGCGCGGTATCTTTCAGCCGGGCAGCTTGATCAGCCGCGCGGGCCTCATCATTCATTGCGGCTCGTACGGCGTTCCGGGCCATGATGTTGGTGCGGACGGCCGTGATGGCCGCACCGACCTTGATTGGGTGGTCCAAGTGCAAAGACTTTGACTCCACGGGTTTAGACTCCTCGGCTTCCTGGGTGATTTGCAATCGGAGAAGCTTGCGCTGAGCGCACAGATTGCGGAACTTGGCCACCTTAGGATTCCGAAACGCAGCGACCTCATCGTCGTCCGAGCTTTCGAAAGTTGGGAGGGTCGGGACCACCCGCGGCAATGCCATCTCTTTACATTCGACCACTCGTTGTCTGGGAGTGATGCGCGTCTGCGACTGTCACTGCGAGCCTCTCACCACCTGCCGGTGGCGGCGGCGCGCACACAGACACACGGCGCTAAGCGTCAGGAATTGAATTGAATTTAACCCTCTGGAGGAGGGAGGAGATAGATGCGGGGGTCGGGGGGGGGGGGGAAGTCGGTCCCGCACGCGCGGGCATATGCCGGGAAAGCCTGGGGCCTGGTCCCCCGAGGGCCAAAGCGGGTTCGTTACCGAGCCGGGGGCAGACGAAGAGAAGAAGGGACTGCTCTCTGGACGTGCGCGTCCTGCCGCTAGACGTGCGGTAACATTCTCCAGAGAGCGGGTAGCCTGGGTTGGGTTGCCCGAGGTGGCGACTTGGCGGGTGAGGAGGGCACAGCGAACTCAGCCCGAGGCAGCAGCCGCGAGGCCCCACTCGCGGTAGAAGCGGCGGAGCTGGGCCGCTGTGGTGGCAACGCTACTAAAGTTGGCGCAACCACTCTCGATCCTCGTCCGCGCGGCGGTTCAAACCACGCACCGCGAGAGCGAGCTCATGGTGCGCCGGGCTGGCCTCGCTTCGAAGGCGCCACGTGCTAAACGAACACGGCCACGTTCCGAGAACGAAAGGAAGAAAGAAAGAGAGGTAACATTGGGGAGCTTGCAGTGTGACACGCCAAATTGGCGCAGGAGGATTAGTTAGTTCATTAGTTAGGCTCGAGGCTCCCTCGCGTAGTCCCATACTAGATGGAGATATCTTAGTAAAATAGTCCGCGGTCGTGCGCGGGATGCTAGCTAGACAACGTAAATATTTCGCACGACAAGGCGGCCCTCGCGCAAGAGTCGCAGCCCACCACGCGGTGCGCAGACCAAGGTTTGGACCCGAGGTCCATTCCTCCCGACACGACGCCGCCGCGGTCCGAGGTCCATTCCTCCCGACACGACGCCGCCGCGGTCGATTTTGCCGCCGTACAAGAAAGTCGAGAGGTCGCCCGTCTTGCGGACGTCCCGCGTCATCCTGCGAGGGCTTGGTCGTCGCAACGCCGTCTTGTTCGGGCGCTCGTCCCTCTCGTACCGCGACGCGGACCACGAGAACCAAAGACGGGTTTGCTACGCGGCGGGCGGGCCCGTAGTCGCCACCGGCGTTCCGTGGTGGTTGCCGCGGCCAGCGCCTCGACGTCCCTTGCCGCGGCCTCTTGGCGTGCCTCGGCTGCCGCGGCCTCGGCTGTTGCCACTATAGGGCGAGCCGTAGTGGCCGTTGCCGGGCGAGGCGTTGGCGTTGCGAGGCGGCGAGGCGCGCAGGGGTTGTGCGTACGCCGGGTGTGGCGGCATGGGGGCGTGCGACATGTTTCCGGGGTGGTGGTGGTGGTACACCGGGTGATGGTAATACCCCCGTGGGCTCGCGGCGTAGGCCTGCGGGGGCACGGGGCTCGCGGCGTAGGCGGCGGCGGGTTGTTGCTTTTTGGCGGAAGCGTGGCCAGCGCTCTTGGGCGTCTGTGGTTTCTGGGGTCCGGCGGTCGGCGACGGCATGGCGGAGGAGGGGTGAGCGAGGTACTGGGGGGATCCGTAGTCGTGGTCGTAGTAGACGGGTTGGTGGTCTAAGTAGTGTGGCGGGTGGTGGATCGCCGCGCCCGCGGGCCCGGTGTGGTAAAACTGGGGGGCGGGCGAGGCGACGTAGGGGGGGTGTTGTTGGACGCCGCCGGGATGTCGTCCGTGGGGGGGTGGGTGCGTCGCCTGCACTTGCGCCTGCGCTTGTTGATGGTGGTGGCGCTGCTGCGTGCGCTTCTCGCGCTGGAGGGCCGAGTAGCACTTGCGGCAGAGGACATCCGAGGGTTTGTTTTCGGCGTGCTTGGGTTTGCCGCAGTTGCGACAGAGAAAGGCCGCCTCGATGCAGCTCTGGACGTGGGCGCCGATGCGCTTGGAGCCGTCGAGATAGAGCGCCTCGGCCCTTTGGAGCGAGCGTCCGGAATCGTCGGCGAGGCCGGGCGGCGCGTCGTCGTCGTCGTCGTCGTCGCGCGCGAGAATAGCTGGAAAACGGCGCGCCGACATGACGATGTCCCCGAGGCGCTGGACTTCGTCTTCGAGGTCCTCGCCCTCGAGGGTGTCGAGGTCTTTCGTCGGGCGAACCGGCAGCCCGAGGGCGACCGACTTGGCAATCTCGCCGAAGTGGGCCTCGCGGACGGGCAGGCGCGCGAGCGCCCAGTAGTCTAGGCACGTGAGCGCCCGTCGCACGTCCTTTGGGACGAGCGTCTTGTCGAAGGCGAGCATCTCGAGGCGGTCGCAGAGTTCGCTTAGATCGCAGCCGCGCACCCACGACGGGAGCTCCAAGGCGTCGAGGTTGGGGATGCCCGCGGCGTTGTCCCTGTCGTCGTCGACCGCCGGACGTCGCGCGGCGAGTTCGTCGAGCCACTGCCGCAGCGCGTTGGGGAGCAACGCGAGCGCGAGCTCGCCGTTTGGGCACAGGGCGCGGAGCGTGCTTAAGTCTGGCGACAGCACGCAGTGGTCGACGAGGAGCCGTTGACCCTTCTTCGCGTTGGCGTCGCCGCGCTCGTCGTGGCCGTTCTTCTTCTCGGCAGTCTCGACGGCGGCGGCGCGATTCGTCGTCGGCGGCGTCTTCTTATGGCCCTTCTTTTTCTTCTTCTTCTTCCCCCCGGGCATCGAGGCGGTCTCTCGTTGTGGTTCTTTTAGCTGCGGGGGGTCCTCCTCCTCGTCCTCCGCGTCCTCGATTTGCGGCGGATCGTCGTCGCCGTCGCCGTCGCCGTCGTCGTCTTCGTCGTCGTCGTCGTCGTCGTCGCCATCGTCGTCGTCCTCGTCGCGGGGGGGGGTAGCGTTGCCGTCCGCGCGGCAATCCTCCTCATCCTCGTCGTCGTCGTCGTCGCCATTGGCGAGGACGACGGCCTTGCGGACGAGGTCGTAGTCGGCGCCGTACTGGGCCATGACCCACGCGTGTCCTGGTGTCGAGCCTCGGCCGGCGCGGCCGGCAATCTGCGCGATCTCCCAGACAGCGAGATCGCGTCGGCGCTCGCCGTCGAATTTTCGCGTCTCGGCGAAGACGACGTGGTCAATCGGGAGGTTAATGCCGTGGCCGATGACGTCCGTGGTGACGATGACGTCGAGGTTGCCCGAGCGCGCCTCGTCGAGCTGCTTGCGACGGGCTTCGGGTGGGAGCTTGCCAAAGATGGCGCTGGCGCGGAGCCCCGCGGCCTGCGCGGCGCCGGCGAGGGAGAGAACTGCCGAGCGCGAAAAGGCAACGATCGCGACGATGCGCTTGTCCTCGTGGCAAATGCGCTGGAGGAACGCGGCGAGGTTGTCCGCAGCGTCGGCCGCGTCCCCGTTGAACTCGAGCCGCGAGCGACGGAGGGTCGGGACTATCTCGAGGGCGCGGGCCGCGTCGAAGACGGTGCGCATCAGCGCGGTCGCCTCGGTCGGGCCGCAGACGCGAACGTGCTTGAAGTTTCCAGCGCGCGCCGCGAGCAGCAGCCGGGTCCAGGCCTGGCCGCGCGTTGGCTCGACGCACCAATGGACTTCGTCGAGCACGAGCGTGTCGCCCGCCGCGGGCGCGACCTCTGCCGTGCAGCTCAAGATCGACGCCTCGTCGGCGTCGAGAGCCTCCTCCCCCGTCCACAGACCGACCGCGGGCGGCGCTTCCCCGGGCCACTTGCGCGCGCACCGAGCCACGAGGTCTTCGCGCACCTCCCACGCGAGCGCTCGGAGAGGGCCCGCGTAGCATCCCGCGCCGCGACCCGCGAGAAACTCCAGCGACTGCCACGTCTTCCCAGAGTTCGTCGGTCCCAAATAACACTCGACCGTCTCGGGCCAGCTCGTGTCCGGGCACGCGGCCGTAGACCAGGCCCGCGGCATCGGGAGCGTCTCCTCGTTCCTCGAACCCGGCTCGTCGTCGCGCGACGAGAAAACCGTCGGCGACACCAGCCGCGACGTCGGTTGCGGCTCGGCCGGCGACGACGGCGCATCATCCATCGCGGCCATCGCCTCCCTGCACGCTGTCTTCGCCGCCTCGAGGCTCGTCGCCCGTTCGAGGATTGCAGTCGCGAGGGCTGCGACACTGTCACACCCTTCCGAATAAAAAAAATTTCCGATCTCCATCCCCGCGTCGCTCCGTGCGCGCCGTGCTGTCTCCAGCTTGAGCTTCGCACTCGCCGCACCCTTCGCGAACGCGGATCCTGACTCCGATGCCATCGACCACCTCCAAGACGGCGAAGAAGAACAAAACCGCGTTGAGACCCGGTACAAAGGAAAACTTCAGAGCCTAACACGCAACCCAGTACATCAAACTTCAACATTTGGCATGTTCGAGGTGACGTAGTCGCCCAAAACTTTCAAAATCACGTATCCTTACCCCGGCCCGAAATCACTCGGCCGAGTAAATAATAACACACGTCGCCGACAATTTTTTTTTACTCGACGGCAACGGGACTTACAACAATACTATTAATACTATTATTATCCTTTTCCTGCTCGATCTCGACACCTCCCTCGACCGGCGGCAGCAGCGCCTGCTGATGATCCATCTTCTCTTCTCCCGCATGTGGTTCTTGAGCCTCCGCGGGCACTACATGCGTCGCCGCACCCGTGGAGGAGGTCTGCCCACCGGCGTTCTTCTCGTCGGCCTCTTCTTCAGTGCGATCCTCTCCTTTCATTACCCGCAGCGGGACGTTGTTCGGGCGGTTGTTGTTCTCTTCCTCCTTGTCCTCCTCCTCCTCATCGTCGTCGTCGTCGTCGTCGTCCTTGTATCGGCGATAGCGCCGAGACTCTTGCCTCTTCCGATAACCACCACCGTCCTCCTCGTCGCGGCGACGCTTCGGTCGATCGTCGTAGTAGCTCCCGCGGTAGTAGCTGCGCGGGCCGGGTGGTGGCCCGAGGCGAGGACCTCCGCGATAGTCGCGACGGTCACTCTCGTACCGGCGATCACTTTCGTACCGGCGGTCACTCTCGTACCGGCGAACACCCTCGTACCGGCGAACACCCTCGTACCGACGGTCAATGCGTCGCGCGCCGGGTCCTTGCCGTCCGTCGTATCGCCACCCAGGGTCGCGGCGCTGGGGATCAACGCGACGGACCTCTCGCCCTTCGCGTTGTACTTTTTCGAACATGTCGTGGCCCCAGTCGCCGCCGGTGTCCTCCTGTCGCCACCGGCTAATCACCTCGTCCGGTCGATCCGAGTACATCAGAATCGTCGATCAGGGGCTAAATCCTTACCCTAATAGCGTCTTCCCCCTTCCAGTCGACGATATAAAACGCCAGACAAGAAACACGCCTTCTCGGCTCGTATCGGGCGCCACTGCAAGAGTATAATTTCTGCCACTGCGTGCTAGTTAGTCAGTGCCGGTTCCCGCAACGCGTTATGTCAATCGTTCCCGTCAACGCAAGGCTCAACAACTAGGGTGATGAGGAAAGAACGCCGGCGCACCTACGACTCGGGTTTCTACAAATGGTAATCTTAGTTGAAAAAAAATTCTTCAAACTCGAAGCTTGATGATGCCAGCTGGGAAATCTTTTTCTGTGCACAACTTCTTGGCAGTGGGAATAATTGGTGCCTTAAACTTGGCTATCAACTTCGTTAACCCCGAAACCATGACCTATGCTCTCGAAGCTGGCGGAGTCGCCCGTAATCGTCGCGAGGGCAGTCTCGCGCTTGCTGTCTTGATTTCGTGAAACCCTCTATTTATCAAACCAGGGTAGATAGATTCTATCTATATTGTATCCTGGTGTCGGAGGGCCTTGCGTCCCATGGTCGGACAGAGCAGATGGTATGGCGTATCTTCGTCTCTCGCCGGTGACGACGCCGTCTTGTAACCGAAGAAGAAGCTGTATGCATATGTTCGTTTTCCGTCGCGGTACTGCAATTTGAATGGCACGCTAAGACATGGCGTGGCCGATGTGACCTTCGACCTTGACCAGCGATGGGACAAGGACTTTCATCCCTGATTATCTATCCCTTTTGAGACCTGGATCAAATCCTTGAGCACCGATCTGCATTCTCTTTAATGCCACGTGGGCGACCATCCAAGGCGAATGACTGCGCGAGCGCCGAAAACGGAATGCCACTTTATACGCGTTGACCGTTTTCCATCTACGAGAGAAGCATTAGTACCACAAGTGCAGGCCAGTAAGTTCACCTAGTCCCAATCTCTAACCCCAGCAAGTTCACCTTGTCCCAGTAAGTTCACCTGGTCAGTTATTAGTTCACCTAGTCCCAATCTCTTACCCCAGTAAGTTCGGCGTAAACCCACTCGTGCTCACACCCACTCACCCCACTCTCCTTCGAGCTCGTCGCTCTCACCTCCGCCAATCTAAGCCGCTTTTACCCGTACACGCCGCTAGCCTTTGCGTTCACTCTAAAAACCCCTGTAAGTTCACTTGGCCCCAGTAAGTTCACCTGGTCACTCCGCTCACCTAGTCCCAATCTCTAACCCCAGTAAGTTCACCTGGCCCCAGTAAGTTCACGTACAGTGCGCGTGTAGACGCCGGGAGGGGGCTTATCGGTATTGCGCAGCACGTGTGGAGTAGGGTGGAGTCGTCGACCAAGAAGAGGATATCCTCGGGGTTGCCGATCGACAGAGAGCCACGTAGAGCTGGACGTGACAGAAGACGGGCTTCGCCAAGAGGACGCCGACCTCGCGGGGCGTCTGGCCCTGCCTCTTGGTGATCGTTTGGCGTCGGCGGGCCTTAAGGGATACAGGTTGGAGGAGCCTCGGTGACAACGACACGATCGATCATGTATCTGGTACCGTTGCAGTGGCCGTGCGACGGGTCGAGGTTGCGAAGACTTTAAGCTCGCGATCAAAGTCAGCATGTCGTTGGTTGTCAGGGAGTTGAAAACTCTACTGTAAAGAGCGAGGCGTCGTCTTCCGACCCAGCCTAGTCAGCCGAAAAGAACTCCGACGCCTCGTCTCCGGGAAAAAAAGGCCGCGGTCATGCGCGCGTTGTCAGCATCGACAACATCGTTTCGACGGGGCGTGAGAATGGCGCGCTGAAAGAGCCGCCGCGGGTCGTGGAAATAGTCTGCGAGGTCGCCGTAGACGGCTTGGAGGATCACTGTCTGGCTCTCGCGCCTACCTGATCCTTACTCTCGCGCCTACCTGATCCTTACCCTAAATCGAGGGACAAACAAACAGACAAACAGACAGACAGACAGACAGACAGACAAACATCTGTCGATTAGTAGTTAGGACAAGTGCAGGCCAGTAAGTTCACCTAGTCCCAATCTCTAACCCCAGCAAGTTCACCTGGTCCCAGTAAGCTCACCTGGTCAGTTATTAGTTCACCTAGTCCCAATCTCTTACCCCAGTAAGTTCGGCGTAAACCCACTCGTGCTCACACCCACTCACCCCACTCTCCTTCGAGCTCGTCGCTCTCACCTCCGCCAATCTAAGCCGCTTTTACCCGTACACGCCGCTAGCCTTTGCGTTCACTCTAAAAACCCCTGTAAGTTCACTTGGCCCCAGTAAGTTCACCTGGTCACTCCGCTCACCTAGTCCCAATCTCTAACCCCAGTAAGTTCACCTGGCCCCAGTAAGTTCACGTACAGTGCGCGTGTAGACGCCGGGAGGGGGCTTATCGGTATTGCGCAGCACGTGTGGGGTAGGGTGGAGTCGTCGACTCAGAAGAGGATATCCTCGGGGTTGCCGATCGACAGAGAGCCACGTAGAGCTGGACGTGACAGAAGACGGGCTTCGCCAAGAGGACGCCGACCTCGCGGGGCGTCTGGCCCTGCCTCTTGGTGATCGTTTGGCGTCGGCGGGCCTTAAGGGATACAGGTTGGAGGAGCCTCGGTGACAACGACACGATCGATCATGTATCTGGTACCGTTGCAGTGGCCGTGCGACGGGTCGAGGTTGCGAAGACATTAAGCTCGCGATCAAAGTCAGCATGCCGTTGGTTGTCAGGGAGTTGAAAACTCTACTGTAAAGAGCGAGGCGTCGTCTTCCGACCCAGCCTAGTCAGCCGAAAAGAACTCCGACGCCTCGTCTCCGGGAAAAAAAGGCCGCGGTCATGCGCGCGTTGTCAGCATCGACAACATCGTTTCGACGGGGCGTGAGAATGGCGCGCTGAAAGAGCCGCCGCGGGTCGTGGAAATAGTCTGCGAGGTCGCCGTAGACGGCTTGGAGGATCACTGTCTGGCTCTCGCGCCTACCTGATCCTTACTCTCGCGCCTACCTGATCCTTACCCTAAATCGAGGGACAAACAAACAGACAAACAGACAGACAGACAGACAGACAGACAAACATCTGTCGATTAGTAGTTAGGACAAGTGCAGGCCAGTAAGTTCACCTAGTCCCAATCTCTAACCCCAGTAAGTTCACCTGGTCCCAGTAAGTTTCGTATAAGTTCACCTGGTCAGTAAGTTCACCTAGCTCACACCAACTCCTTTGAGCTCGTCGCTCTCGCCTCCGCCAATCTAAGCTGCTTTGATCCGCACGCGCCGCCAACCTTTGAGTTTACTCTAAAACCCTTTACTCTAAAAACCCCAGTATGTTCACCTGGTCCCAGTTTCACCTGGTCACTCAGTTCACCTAGTCCCAATCTCAAAGTGGTCCCAGTAAGTTCACCTACAGTGCGCGTGTAGACGCCGGGAGGGCTTATCGGTATTGCGCAGCACGTGGGGGTAGGTGGAATCGTCGGGGATGCCGATCGACAGAGAGCCACGTAGAGCTGGACGTGGCAGAAGACGGGCTTGGGAAAGAGGACGCCGACCTCGCGGGGCGTCTGGCCCTGGCTCTTGTTGATCGTTTGGCGTAGGCGGGCCTTAAGGGATACAGGTTGGAGGAGCCTCGGTGACAACGACACGATCGATCATGTATCTGGTACCGTTGCAGTGGCCGTGCGACGGGTCGAGGTTGCGAAGACATTAAGCTCGCGATCAAAGTCAGCATGCCGTTGGTTGTCAGGGAGTTGAAAACTCTACTGTAAAGAGCGAGGCGTCGTCTTCCGACCCAGCCTAGTCAGCCGAAAAGAACTCCGACGCCTCGTCTCCGGGAAAAAAAGGCCGCGGTCATGCGCGCGTTGTCAGCATCGACAACATCGTTTCGACGGGGCGTGAGAATGGCGCGCTGAAAGAGCCGCCGCGGGTCGTGGAAATAGTCTGCGAGGTCGCCGTAGACGGCTTGGAGGATCACTGTCTGGCTCTCGCGCCTACCTGATCCTTACTCTCGCGCCTACCTGATCCTTACCCTAAATCGAGGGACAAACAAACAAACAGACAAACAGACAGACAAACATCTGTCGATTAGTAGTTAGGACAAGTGCAGGCCAGTAAGTTCACCTATCTCTAACCCCAGTAAGTTCACCTGGTCCCAGTAAGTTTCGTATAAGTTCACCTGGTCAGTAAGTTCACCTAGCTCACACCAACTCCTTTGAGCTCGTCGCTCTCGCCTCCGCCAATCTAAGCTGCTTTGATCCGCACGCGCCGCCAACCTTTGAGTTTACTCTAAAACCCTTTACTCTAAAAACCCCAGTATGTTCACCTGGTCCCAGTTTCACCTGGTCACTCAGTTCACCTAGTCCCAATCTCAAAGTGGTCCCAGTAAGTTCACTTAAAGTGCGCGTGTAGACTCCGGGAGGGGGCTTATCGGTATTGCGCAGCACGTGTGGGGTAGGGTGGAATCGTCGGGGATGCCGATCGACAGAGAGCCACGTAGAGCTGGACGTGGCAGAAGACGGGCTTGGGAAAGAGGACGCCGACCTCGCGGGGCGTCTGGCCCTGGCTCTTGTTGATCGTTTGGCGTAGGCGGGCCTTAAGCGATACAGGTTGGAGGAGCCTCGGTGACAACGACACGATCGATCACGTATCTGGTACCGTTGCAGTGGCCGTGCGACGGGTCGAGGTTGCGAAGACATTAAGCGCGCGCTCAAAGTCAGCATGCCGTTGGTTGTCAGGGAGTTGAAAACTCTACTGTAAAGAGCGAGGCGTCGTCTTCCGACCCAGCCTAGTCAGCCGAAAAGAACTCCGACGCCTCGTCTCCGGGAAAAAAAGGCCGCGGTCATGCGCGCGTTGTCAGCATCGACAACATCGTTTCGACGGGGCGTGAGAATGGCGCGCTGAAAGAGCCGCCGCGGGTCGTGGAAATAGTCTGCGAGGTCGCCGTAGACGGCTTGGAGGATCACTGTCTGGCTCTCGCGCCTACCTGATCCTTACTCTCGCGCCTACCTGATCATTACCCTAAATCGAGGGACAAACAAACAAACAGACAAACAGACAGACAAACATCTGTCGATTAGTAGTTAGGATACGTCCTACGAGACGATTGCAGAGAAATCTGCTGCCTCTTACCCTTATCCGTCCGTTGAGAACGTGATCTCTTCCTTACCCTTCTTCTTCCTTTCTACACAATCAAATAGTCCTCTGATTTGTGCTTACGCTCATCATCATGGTCTAGCGCGTCCCGAGGTATTTAGCACCATGCACTTTACCTTTCTCGTGTAGTTCTAGATGCCGCCTGTCGTGTTCTGAGGATATAGGGAACATACCTTTTCATTCCCCGAATTAAATACTTCCAGACGCTCATGATGAGACGGGATGGTTTCCCAGGTGACTTGCCACTGCTTGCTAATGCTCTGCAGGTTATGGGCCCAGGCGGGTCCCTGAGAAACCATGTGTTAAAACGTGCACGTAGCCTATGGGTTTTGAACAGTTACCGCGCCTGTTCAGCCTCGCCACGAAAACACACTTGTGAATGCAACGCCATTACCATTGGGCTGTATATAATACTTTTTTTGCACACGTGATCGTGTAACCTTGTGTGCACCTGTTCATAGCATCGTATTGTCATGTCAATGTTGATGTGTGTGTAATTGGCTAACCTGTACTCTTGCACTCATGTTATGGAATATTTTGGGTACGTCCACTCGTACATTCCATGGCAATGCACTTAACAAGCTCCTTGAGAGCACCAAATTAACCAGCTGCCTGAGTGACTACGCTTAGCGACACTACTCTGGACTCACAGCTTGCACAGTCGTCAAATAGACATCTTTCCATCGAAAACGATGAGTGTACATAGACACCGATAGACAGACCCCCTTAGAATGTCTAGACACTGTCAACTGCGTGACTGAACCCACAGGTTCCCCGTCAACTGCTATGGCAGAACACGCAGCACGAGCCGCACCCAAGGCGATCACAGGTGCGGATTTATTGAAGCTCGAAGCTCCTGTAGTTGAGTTTCTTAACGATGGAAATCGATTTCAGCTTCAGACTCACAAGGTATCCTTGCAAATCATGCATATTAAGCAATTGTTATGGTCCAGTCATGCCGATGCCTTCCTCGAGTACGACTCGTACGAAGCATATACTCGGTCATGCAAGGACTACGAGATCCTCCGGAATCAAATTCTCGATCGCGTTTTCCTGGAATGGAAGACCGATAGGGCTGCTGATCTCCGTTTAGCTGTTGATGAATTGCCCCCTGAGTATCAGGAATGGCATTTCACCAACGAAGCTTTCCCCACTTGCCTGATGCAGAAGTAGCTCAGCTAGCTACTGTCTGTTACGACTGTGAAGTCAAGGCATTACGTCCTGAAATCAATGCCCGTTTCTTAGAAGAGGAACGAATCTTAAATCGCGCGCACCCGAAGGCATTAGCTTTCGACACCCGTGTTCGTGCCCCTGTTACCATGTTTTCGTTAAGTGCTGCTGACTGGCACACTTATCAGAACACGTATGCTACATTCTTGCATACTTACTTCAATCTTGAAAGTGTTGGAAAACCAGCACTTGCGGCCTGGCCCGCCATCAATGAGGTATATAACAAAAGTTATTCACCCAACTACACAACAAGGCTCGAGCCATTATGCTCATCGCCTTTAGTCACTACGAGTCTGTTACGACTACGTTGTTTATAATCCTAACTGGTATGTCCATATATTTATCGAAGCTGTCCTAGCATTTAGGCAAATCTCTTACCAACTCAACCAGGAAGAGACTGACCTTCAATTCGACTTTGGCACTCTTTTTAGAAAAATCTATGAAGAGATACATCGGCATTATGCCGATAATACCAGCAACAATCGTTACGATCGTGGTTGGGTAGATTGGTGTTATATATATATATATATGTATGAAACCCGATCTTCATCTCGGCCTGTGCCAGAAGCTGAACGATTGTGTCACCCTACCAACCCTAGCTACATTTTAGAATACGCATTAGACCTATACAGTGTAGTATCAAATGGGTCGAACAAAAGACGCTTAGAACGCCCTGTTTCTTGGCAACCCTATGTCGAAGGTTTATCATCTCAACCAAAGCCAAAGGTACTCCTTACACATACTTTGGACTCATCGGACAAAAGTCTGACTCAAACTGCTAACACACTCGCCTTCATCACTTCGTCCCAACCTGGTACATCTTCCACGTTTAACGCTAGACGCCTGCGTAACTCTAATGATGCTCGCCAGCCTTTCTCTCGCAGCGATTTATCGTATTATCGTCCTGGTGATTCTTACGTCACCAAGAAAACTGCCGGACAGTCCCATGACCGTCCAATTTATCCCCGCACTTTTGACAGGTCCTCTCGGTCTAACATGAAAATATTAGATCGAACAAACCACACCTTAAACACCCTGCGAGAACAGTGTAGCGAGCTCACGAAGCATGTGACAGATAATGATACCACGGCTCAGCTACAACATAATATCAACAAGTTATTTGAGACTTGCTACAATCAGCTGACATTCTGTCAACGACATCTACTGAGGACAACAGTAGTTTACTTCGTCTAAACGAACAGCTCATGTTTGCAGAGGACATCATTTATGATGTAGACGTTCATCTATCCTCGACCGAAAAGTCGTTAAACTACGTGGAGCCACAACACCATACTGTTGTTACTGCTCCCACCCCAAAGGCAACTCCTCCTACTACAAACACACAGGGTAATCCTTCCAATACCGTGCCTAACCTCTTTACCGCTTCCGCCATCTCGGCTTTACCACCAGCATTATTGTCCTCGCTATCTTCACAGGTCCAATCTGCCCTCAACATACCATCACAAGCCGAAACCAAAAGGGATGCCGATCATACTTCGCTATCGTCATTTGATGAAAAGCACGGCATGGCTGATGAGGCTGACGAACCATCACCACCTGTTCAACCGATTATTATTCCAACGAATCTGTTATTGCTGGAGAACTTCTTCACAGCCAGCCTCTCCACTACTTGCCCACATTCGGAAAACGCCTTCCTCACCAACTACATGAAGGTAAACAGTGTCCCTCCACATTGCTCTTTTCTATATTTTGACTCTTGTGCTACCATCTCATTGATGTCCACTTACGATTTTGCAATACCCAATCATATAATTCCACTGGACTCCAAATACGCGCCGATTGTTATTCAGACGGCTGCAGGACAACAACGTGCATCACACATGATGTTAACACGTAACATTGTTGTTCCCCTACCAGATTATCCACGAGTTGGCTATGTTAAGATCGACTTCGCTTTATGTCTTCAGCCAGTGCATGACCGACATCTCGCTATCCTGAGCATGCTTGAGTGGAACCAGACGAACCTGACTACTGTGTTCAATGATCGAGCTGAGCCAAAGCTCAGCGCTGTCACGAGCCGCATAGACAAAGATGTACGTATACCCATACACTATGTAGCAGCTAATTTACCTGCTCTCCCTTGTCTCACTTACAACATCGCTCGGGACAAGCAACTCGAACGTTGTTCCCTCGCATTTCCCCTCAAGCGATACCATGAAAACTGGGATCTACTGGCATACTACAACTACCTACTCCAAAGAGTTTTACCAGATCGCCCGTGGATTCGCCCTTTGGTTCTCAATCTTCGGAAACAGATCAAGTTTGTTCGGCAAAATACGCAGCCATTAACTTGACTACTTTCACGCCCAGTGTTTCTCTCACAAGAGCCCAATCTCCGCAAACCCTCTGTCATGTTACTTTGTTCTGGTTTGTCAACTCCGGTGTTCCTGTCTCAAGTCACTAATGACTTAGGCTTAAATACCAATGTAAGAGTTGTTGTTGAGTCTGATGATACGCTTGTTCGTATGTTACGCCACCGTTTTCCTACTGTATTATTATTTGAATCTCTCCCCGCCTTTATTAACCATCTTCACCTAATCTCACCAGAGAAAAGGCGCACATTCTATTGTGATATAATTGAGATCACTCCTCCCTGCACAAACAGGAATTTACTAAAACAGCATAAGACAGAAGACTTACACAGCCTGCTGGACGATTCTCTTTCGACAGCATGTTGTCTGTCATCAAGCTACTCCAGCCCTTGGTACTACTGGCGGAGATGACGCCTCCACATAAGTACTGTCATCAAGACCACATCACAGTGGCCAACCTTATCCATACTACGCTTGATTACTGTGTCGATGTTGTTGATAGGTTCCCGACCTACCTCTGTGGCGACTACCAATCTAGAGAAAGATGGATATGCATCGCACGCAGATATTCTACTGGACCAATTAAACTATTGTCGTGGCCCATCCTCCATCCACGCCCCTTCCTAAAGATCGTGGATGATCTACAAGCTATTCCCAAGCGCCTTTGGCTATCCTAAACGCGTATCCAAAGACTGGATCCGTGTTCCCCGATCCTCCATATATCCCGTTCCTAAAACGTTTGCACCTTACTCGCACAGGTTCTGCTCAGCTTACTATGGCTGACCTTGAATCCTCAATATGTTACTGCTTCGCCTTCACTCGCAACAGGCTCACGAGCAACGTACTCACTCTGTTCAATCCGAGTGTACTTATCATCAGTTGTGCTTTAAACGCTCCTCTATGGAGCCGCTACCCAATGCAACGTATCCTATACACATCAAGGTTTTTAATCCTCTATAACTTGTTTGCCAGCTTACAACTAACTCACCCACTCCTGTGTCCTATTACATAACCGTTTTGAAACTAACCAACCGTCACACAGGTTATTATTATCACACCTCATCAACATCACACAACTCCTACTTTTTAACTGGTGGCCACCATTCCGACGGCAACCTCACCATAGAGAACGCCACCACTAAATATCAGACTTCCATCACGCGTTTTGAAGCACGTACATGCTTCACAGCAACAGGTATATTGGA